>OY992536.1:274842965-275442965 GCA_963921195.1 Pegoplata infirma | reverse complement strand
AAATGTGCTACAAGGATCGATCTGGAAAATGAAATTATTTATAGACATGTTTCAGATTTTTTTTAAAAATATTTATAAATCGATTTTTTTCTAAGTTCAAATATTAAAAATTTAAAAAATTGTCCAATAGGTTTTATTCAGTAATCAACTAATTTTTCCAACAACCCAAACAAAATTTTGCTACGAGGTCGATCCGTAAAATAAAATTATTTATAGACGTTTTTCAGAAAATTTTTTAAAAATATTTCTAATTGTAAGTCGTCTAAAAAATTATTGGACTAAAAATTTAAAATATAGTCCAATAGTTTTTATTCAGTAATCAACTAATTTTTCAACAACCCAAACAAAAAAAATTAATTTTTTAAATAAAGTAGAAGAAATTTGCATTTTTTGACAAAGAAAATATGTTATAAATATTAGTACACCAAAGTGTATAGTAATGAGATTTAATACAATTTAATTTTTTTTTGTTTACAAAAAATTTTTGGTCAAATGAATTGGAGGCCATTCTACTGTATCTAAAAAATTTTTGGTTTGTGTTGTTGGAAAAATAGTGATTACTGAATAAAAACTATTGTACTATTTTTTAAACTTTTAATGTTTGAAATTAGAAAAATTCGACTTAAAAATATTTAAAAAAAAAATTTCTGAAAAATGTCTTTAAATAATTTCATTTTCCAGATCGACTCTCGTAGCACATTTATTATTTACTCAATCTGGAGGCTATCAAGCTTAAATTAAAGCTTTATAAATTATCTACATAACATTTTTTAAAATTTTACTCGTTTATAATAAAAACGTTGAGTATTGTTAACTTTGTCTTTAACAAATTGCATAAACTATAAAAAAGTTTTAAATTTGTTGTCAAACACTTTGTCTTTAGCAAATTGCATAAACTATAGAAAAGTTTCAAATTTGTTGTCAAACACTGTATATCAAAAATTTATCAGACATATTTCATACTGAAAGAGCTCCGATCCTGTGTATAAAAAAAAATATTTTTCGAATAGAAAAACTTTGAGTTGTGAATAATTTTTTTTTTGCAAAAAAAATTTTTAAGATTTTTCTTACATAAAAATTTTGAAATTCTGAGACATTTTTGTATATTAAAGTTTAAAGATTTTGAGAAAAAAAATATTTTAGATTCTAACACATTTTCAATTATTATTATTCTTAAAAATGTTTCTGTATAGAAACATTTCTTGTTTTTGGATATTTTTTTCAATTATTACACAGGGCAACACTTTTTTTTGCCCGGGTTCTGATAGCTAATTTTGGGTAGTGGGGGTACGTTGATTTCAAATCTGGCTACCGTTTTTTTTGGGTCAGCTCTAGTTTTCGAGATATAGCCTGAGGAAACTTTGAAAATAGGCTATTTTTGGCATGTTTGTGAGTCTATCAGCTTTACCACAAGAAAATAAAATAAATTTAAAATGAGCTTTTAATTTTATTTCCATACAAATTGTTTTTGTTTTTAAAATCGACTTTCAAAAAATGTATAGAAAATTTGAAATTTAAAATAAAACTTTTGTTAAAATAGACTTTTTGTTTTCTTGTGGTAAGGGCCTATATTTACTAGGGTGTTCAGTCGATTAATTCTTGTTCGATTAATCGAACAATTTTAGACGAATAATTGTTCGATTAATTTAAAATTGCTAATTTCGATTAAAGGATTAATCGAAGAATTTATGCCGATTAATCGAATAATAATAACATATGATTTTTCTGGAAATGCTATGTATAATTTTTTAAAATTCTTAAACCCAACAAACAAACCAAATGTATGTTACCGTTGGAATTAAAAAAAAAACACTGCCATGTTAACTTGAGTGGTCGTTATTTTGAATTTGTTTTCTGATTTTCGCTGCTCCTGAAGCTTGGATTTGTTAAACGAATTAAATAAGTACCTGATAAAATTTTGGGCCATAGCGGTCAACGGTGATACAGTTAAAATCGGTCAAAGTTTCGAGTTTTCGGCAAAAACGCACTAATTTATAAAAAAAAAAATTACAAATTTAAGAATTCTTCTTTCTGTAAAGACAGCCGAGCTCAGGCTCTAATTATAATTATGTATTATAATTTTTTGATTTGTTATATATGATTTTGAATTGAGAAAAGTGTGAATGAAAAATTTTAATTTTTCTAAAAATTTAAGACATCCTGGTTTGTTTCTTACTAGTTTCATATTATCCAGTTATAATAATCTTCAGAAAAACTTTTAATGTCAAAGTCATTCAGTTAATAGTCAATAGAACTCTATATGTGAAAATTATTAACAGATCGCAGCCGACAAGGATTGAACCCATCATCTGTAATACTTTACTTCACTCTAGACCAATACGCCAAGTAAGCTGTTAAGCAAGTATCAACTAAATCATTGTTGTTTTTTCTAACAGAAGAATTGTTATTGTAATTTGTGTAAATAAATTCTATTTCTAGTAATCATTGTTCTTCTTCCTCTCCTTCATCAATTCTGACCTAAGTACTTATTTTGCAACATTGCCAGACATGGTCTATATTTTAGACACAAATGTTAGGTGTTGCCATATTTCCAAAGATACTGATTATTGCCACATAAGATTTCCCAAATGTAGTCAGATAATAAATAAATTTTTTTTTGTGATATCGGTTACCCAATAAATTTGTCCAAAAAATTGTTTTTGAATTCTACACAAATCTCCAAAATGATTTTTTTTTTTTAATTTTCTCAAACAAATTAGCAGAAAACTTAAATTTTGATACATTTTGAAATGATTTTAATTTTGTTTTTTGTTGTTAATAAAATGTTTAAATACTTGTAATTAATGTTGTTTATTTACTCAAGTACCAATTTTTTCTGAAATTGTCGAAAAAAATTTTGTAATTTAGAAAATTTCTGAATTTGTAATTATTCGATTAATCGAACAATTTTAAATTTTTTTTTCGTTTAATCGAATAATTTAAAAATGGCAAATATTTCTTTCTTTCTTTATTCTTTATTCAGTCTATGGAAACAAATCCTTACAGACTAACAACTTAAATCTAAAAAAAAATATTTATAACAAATGTTTTACTCAAATGATAATGATCTCCGCCGTGTTAATGGTTTCTCCACAACCTTTTTGGGGATAAACTTAAATGGGCGAACTTTTATAGCAGACGTCCAAATTTCCGGCTTAAACAAATCTTTGTAAGATCCAGGAGAAATGCCCAGTTTAAAATTTATGAACTTGTAATCACTTAAAGAGTCATCTTTCTTTACCAATTTATGACAAGATATATTCACTTTATCAATGTCAAGATGTTTAGCAACATAACTAATTATATTATCCTCAGTAACCGTTGGTTTAAAAGAAGATAAATGCACCCATTTCATTTTGGCAACAACATCCAATTCATTGTTGTTGTTATCGCCAACAACGGCTTTACGAAATTTTAGATTTTTCTTCCTAGTCACCTTTTGCCAACTAGAATTACTTTCCGAAGTTAAAACAACAGCATTAACATTCGGTTTGATTACTGGAACACTCTGTGTGTTATCAGCAAGAAAATTGATGTTTTCAGCGTTTAAAACCGTTTAAAAAAAAATATTGATTAATCGTTTAATCGAACAATTAAAAAACGCGATTAATTGAACACCCTAATATTTACCAACACTAGTCTTACATCCAAAAAGTGAATGACGATTTTAGGTATGTTGGATATGCTCATTCCAAAAATGCTCTTACTTTTGTTGAGTCATCTTTAGTATTTGAGATATCGCTAAAATAATATTTTTAAATTTATGACCTCTTTAATTTTGTCTGAATATTTATGCCCTTTTAATAACTCGAAAACTAAAGCTTTCAGAAAAAAGCTAATACCAGTTTTGGAATCCTGGCATCCAATATAGTTAAGTTCGTGTTTAAAACTGAGGCTCTAAAATTATTTTTGGAAATTATAGCCAAGCAAAATTGGTAAAAAATGCACTTTTTCGACTCTTTAACAGCGATTTGCTCACGAACACGAGCTGATGGAAACAATTGGATAACAGATTCGGAATCAGCACACTAAAATCCATATAAATCAGTTGTCAAAGGTCAGGCAAATTGAAAAAGTTCAAATTTTACCTGTGTTATTGTTCTCAGTTTCTTAGAAAATAAAAAATGCTTAAAAACTTGATTTTTTTTTGCAAAATAATTTCCCACAATCAGAATCTAAGATATGTATTTTTTATATCGTAAAATGTCCCCGATATACGATTTTTTTTGCAGAATCTAAGATTCAGAATCTAAGACATTTTATCGTATAGAATATTCAAAAATTCTCACATTGTGATACACTTTTCCGTATAGAAAAATTACCAGGTTTTTTCGTATATATAAAAATTCTCAGATTTAAAAAAAAATTGTATAAAAAAATCCAAGGTTCTGAGATATTTTACCGCATAGATAATTCTCAGATTCTGATACATTTTTCTGTATCGAAAAATTCTCAGATTCTGAGACATATTTCCACATAGAAACATTTTCAGATTCTGAGACATTTTTCCGTATACAAAAATTCTTAGATTCTGACACACTTTTTTTTTGTATAGAAAAATTCCAAAAGTATATACAGAAAATTCTAAGAGTTTGAAAAAATTTCAGACTAAAATATTTTTATGCAAAAAAATTATCGGCTAGAGTGTGACATATTCCGATAAAAAAAAATATCTCAAACTCTGAGACATTTTTTTCGTTTAAAAATATCTCAGATTCTGAGAGATTTTTTCTTAGAATCTGAGATCAGGGGTCTAATTCTCAGATTCGATATATCTATAAGGAAAAATGTGGCATAATCTGAGAATTTTTCTATACGGGAAAAATGTCTCAGAATCTGAGAATTGTTCTTAACATCTGAGAATTGTTCTTAACGTCTGAGAATTGTTCTAATAATGCCTCAGAATTTGAGAATTTTTCTATTCAAGAAAAGTGTCTCGGAATCAGAGAATTTTTCTAAAAGAAAAATGTCTTAGAATCAAAGAATTTTCTAAGCACAAAACTGTCTCCGAATCAGGGTTCTTATTTTCAGAGTTGATAGCGATCGAAATTCTACTCGTACGTGCGATTTTTCAATTTTTCTGTTTGTCTTAAATTATGCTTTGCTTAATACAAACTTTTTTATATTTTGTTAATGTTTCTATATTTTAGTGTTGTAAAAGAAATATGTAAAAAGCTTGTATTTACCAAAGCATAATTTTAGGCATACAGCAAATTTTTAAAATCGCACGTTCGTGTAGAATTTCGATCGCTATCAACTCTGAGAATTAGAACCCTGATTCTGAGATATTTTGTTTATTTGAAGGAGTTACTGCAAGAACTTGATAAGCAACCTTTTATTTTTTCGTGCTTTTCGCCTTCTGCTGATGTTCTATTGACAGATTTTTGGCAGAAGTCTGGCTTTAACTCTTCGTACAAGTATATTGAGAATTAAAGTTCTGCAAAGTGCAATTTTCTACATTATTTTAAAAGTTTTAGGGCAAAAACCATCATAAAATGAAAAATGTTGCTTATCGAGTTTTTACAATAAGTCCTTCATTTAAAAAATTATTAGATTCTGAGACATTTTTCTTTATAGAAAAATTATTCGATTGTGAGACATTATTCCCGTATTCAAAAATTCTCAGATTCTGAGACATTTTTCTGTATAGAAAAATTTTTAGATTGTATAGAAAAATTCTGAAATTCTGAGACATTTTTTCCGCATAGAAAAATTCTTAGATTCTGAGACATTTTTCTATACGATTTTCCGTATAGAAAAGTTCTCAGAGTCTGATACTTTTTGGCCGTATAAAAAAATTCTCAGATTTTGAGACATTTTTTTCCGTTTAGAAAAATTCTGAGACATTTTTTCCGTATAGAAAAATTCTCAGATTCTGAAATATGTTTTCTAATAGAAAAATTTTAGAATTATGAGAATTTTTTTTGTATAGAAAAATATTTTAGATTTTGAGACATTTTTCCCGAAAAAAAATTCTCTAATTCTGATTTTCGTATATAAAAATTCTCAGATTTTGAGACATTTTTTCCGTAAAGAAAAGTTCGGAAATTCTGAAACATTTTTTCCGCATGGAAAAATTCTGAGATTCTGAGACATTTTTTCCGTATAGAAAAATTCTCAGATTCTGAGAAATTTTTCCCCGTTTAAAAAAATTCTCAGATTTTAAGAATTTTTTTTTCATATAGAAAAATTTGGAGATATTTTTTCCGTATAGAAAAATTCTCAGATTCTGAGACATTTTTCGATATAGAAAAACTATTAGGTTCTGAGACATTTTTCCGTATGCAAAAATTCTTAGATTTTGAGACTTTTTTCGGTAGAGAAAAATTCTCATATTATAAGACATTTGTCCGTATAGAAAAATTCTCGGATTCTAAGACATGTTTCCTATTAAACAAATTCTTAGGTTCTATAACATTTTTCCGTATAGAAAAGTTTTCAGATTCTGAGACCTTTTTCTGTTCAAAAACTATTCTCCCTTAATTTTATAAATTTGAGTTTTGAGTTTTTTTTTGTTTTAAAAAATTGCCTATTTTTAGGCTAAAAGTTTATTTGCGAAACATATTTAATAGATTAAAGCATATATTTGAGATTTAAACAAAATTATTATTGCATATTTTTAGGCTAAAAACAAAATTTCAGAATTAACAAATAAAAAAGCATATTTTATTAAAGTTTAAAAAAATTTAAATTTAAAGCAGAATATACAAAAGCTTAAAACATTATTATTTTACATTTTTAATCAACCATCAAAACTAGCTGATTTAACATTTAAACTTCCCCGAGTCAGCATATTCAAATCTATAATCGACAAATATGGTTTTGGTGGTACATTAACGGGTAATTCAAATCTTGTTTGTTTTTCCGGCGAATGACTTTTTCTGCTATAATCCTGCAGCACAGAATCATGAGCCAAATCAAATTTTCCCGATTTTAGCCGAAGCAAAGAAAATTGATCATGAGGAGTTTGTGTTGAAGGTAATGTACTACTGGCTACACGACGATAGTTACGATAACCACTAAAATGACTACTACCAGGAGCTATAGGTCTAGTTGGCGATAAACCTCCTTCATCTGATGAACCTCCAGAATCATAACATATCGAGAGATTAGTATATGAAATAGGAGCATAACATCTGGTAGTCTTAGGTCTGGGTTTAACTTCATATCTGGTTTTTGATCTTGATCTAGATTGATGAGTCCTGGGACGACGTTTCTTTTGTCTTACATCGGTTGGCAAGGCCACTGGTAAAACATTTATAAAACGATAATATTGTAGAAAAGTTCTGGCTAAATTACGGCCACATCTGTAATCTACAGAAAGAAGAAAAAATTATGTTTTAAATACAAATTGACGTATTTGTTGTATTTTTGCTTACATCCTTCTTCATTATACAATGTTATCGTTTTGTTATCTTTTAAATAATGACCACCCATTGATATTTCTAGCGAATATGCATTCACTGTATCACTTAATCTTTCACAACAAAAACGTCTAGCACAACCTGACTTTTTCTCATCCGTATTGAACATCATATTGTTGGCAGCATAATCAGGAGTATTTGCGGCAAAGAGTCGAGGAAACACTAAATGTCGTTCATAGCGATAGACATCTTCATAAGTGTTGCCATATATAAAACAACCATGTAAACTTGTGTGAGCATGTAAATCTATGACAAAATCTATTTGATAGGACTGAAAAGAGTAAAGAGAAAAAAATGATAAAAGAAATTAATTTTTCATTTTTAGTTTGTGATTTAGCACTTGGTAATAAAAGTTAATGGATATAAGGTATACTATAGGGAGGATAGCATTAATGACAAAAAAATGTTGCATACTTTAAGGAAAATCTGATAATTATAAAATTACTTTGCAAGGATAAAAAAATTCAGAAAACTTAAATAATTATTATTTTTCAAGGTATCTGACTATGTCGTCTAAAAGAAAAAATATATTTTTCCGTACTGAAAAAATTCTCAGATTCTGGAATATTTTTCTGTATAGACAAATTTTTAGATTCTGAGACATTTTTTCGCATGTAAAAATTTTCAGGCTCTGAGACATTTTTCCGTGTATAACAATTTTTAGATTCCAAAGCATTTTATTTTAAATTCTGGAACGTACACTAAAATTCTCAGATCCTAAGACATTTTTCCGTGTAAAAAATTCTCGGATTCTGAGACGTTTTTCCGTATAGAAAAATTCTCAGATTCAGCGACATTTTTCTGTATACATAAATGCTCAGATTTGAGACATTTCTCCGTACATGAATGTTCCCAGATTCTGAGACATTTTTCCGTATAGAAAAATTCTCAGATTCTGAGACATTTTTCCGCAATGAAAAATTATCAGATTCTGAGACATTTTTACGCAATGAAAAATTCTCGGATTCTGAGACATTTTTCCGTAATCGAAAATTTTCAGGTTCTGAAATATTTTTCCGTATAGAAAAAATTCGCAAATTTTAAAACATTTTTCCATGTGGAAGAATTCTCAGATTCTGAGGGATTTTTCTACACCAAAAAAATGTTTCATATTCTGAGACATTTTTCTGTATAGAAGAATTCTCAGATTCTGAGACATAAAACCGTGTAGAAAAAAATTCTCAGATTCTGAGACATTTTGAAGTATAGACAAATTCTTAGATTCTGAGACATTTTTCCGTAAAGAAAAATTCTCAGATTCTGAGACACTTTTCCGTATAGATAAATTCTGAGACATTTTTCCGTATAGAAAAATTCGTAGATTCTGAGACATTTTTCTGTTTAGAAAAATTCTGAGACATTTTTCCGTATAAAAATTCTCAGATTCTGAGACATTTTTCCGTATAGAAAAATTCGTAGATTCTGAGACATTTTATCGTATAAAAGAAATCTCGGATTCTAAAACATTTTTCTGTATAGACAAATTAACAGCTTCTGGGACTTTTTTGGATAAAAAATTCTTAGATTCTGAGACATTTTTCCGTATAGAAAAATTCTCAGATTCTTAGACATATTTCCGAATAGAAAAATTTTCAGATTCTGATTTAGATTCAGATTTAGAAAAATTTTGAGACATTTTTCCGTATAAAAAATTCTCATATTCTGAGACATATTTCCGAATTGAAAAATTCTTAGATTCTGATATATTTTTCCGTATAGAAATCTGAGGATTTTGAGACATTTTTCTTATAAAAAAATTCTAAGATTCTGGGACATTTTTCCGTTTAAAAAAATTCTGAGACATTTTTCCGTATAGAAAAATTTTCAGATTCTGAGACATTTTTCCGTAAAGAAAATTTCTCAAATTCTGAAACATTTTTCCACACAGAAAAATTCTTAGATTCTGAGACTTTATTCCGTATAGAAAAATTATCAGATTCTGAGAAATTTTTTCGTACAGAAAAATTTTTATATTCTGAGACATTTTTCCGTATAGGAAAATTCTCAGATTCTGAGACATTTTTCCGTATAGGAAAATTCTCAGATTCTGAGACATTTTTCCGTAATGAAAAATTCTCAGATTCTGAGACATTTTACCGTAGAAAATTTTTTATATTCTTCAAACATTCTTCAAATTTGCGACCTTTTGATGTATAGAAAAATTCTGAGATCTGAGACTTTTTTCCGTATAAAAGGATTCTCAGATTCTGAGATATTTTTCCGTATACAAAAATTCGCAAACTCTGAAACATTTTTTCGGAAAACATTTGTCCGTGTGGAAGAATTCTCAGGTTCTAAGAGATTTTTATACACGGCATAATGTTTCAGATTCAGAGACATAAAATCGTGTAGAAAAATTCTCGGATTTTGTGAAATTTTTTAGCATAGAAAAATTCTCAGATTCTGAGACATTTTTCTGTATAAAAAAATTCTCAGATGATGAGACATTTTTCCGTATAGAAAAATTTTCAGATTCTGAGACATTTTTCCGTATAGAAAAATTATATTTTTCAACTCCCTATTTTCAAATCAAACGCGCTTGCTGAATTTGAATCTGATTAATCTAAAACTCAAAACTTTTCTGTTCTACACTTTTTAAAAATCGATGTTCAGGTTGAACTTAATGTCGACGAAAAGTGTAAGCGCACACAAAACTGTTAACAGCGAAATCGTAGCTGCTCACATTCGCGAGATAACGCGAAATTAGTGTTTTTGTATTTTTTAAAATATTGACATTGAGGTTTTTTTAAATATTTTCAAAAACTGAGTAAACAGTTTTAATTGTAATTATTTAAAGGTCAGTAAATATCAAAATCCTATCTTTAGTTCGCGAAAAATCGTGAAATTAATTTCTTGTTGTTTTTGTTTTCGTTTTTTATCTTTAGATAGGTTTCTTTAAAATTTCGTAAAAACATGGTATGCAGTTTTACTTGTGCTTTATCAAAGGTCACACTGCTGTTGACATCGAAATTGTATGTGTTAAATTTCGCGATATATCGCGTAATTATATAATTTTTTTTATAATTTATTTATTTTTTAAAACCGGTTCTTTAGAAATAATAAGAAATAAGTGGTATGCAGATTGAGTTGAGCATGTTGGAAGAAATTAAAACTGCCCACAAAAAAATTATAGCTGCTCACTTTCGCGAGAAACAGCGAAAAACAGCTTTTTGGAGGTATTTTTTGTTTTGATTATTAAAAGAAGTTTCTTTAACATTGTTGAAAAACACGAAATGCAGTTTGATTTGCTATTAATTAAAGGTGATAAGGCTGCTAACATTTAAATTCTAGCTGCTCAATTCTTCGAAATATCGCTAAAAAACTCGCTAAACTAGTATTTATTCATTACTTTGTGTTATTTTTGGTCTGTAATAACATTTACTTCAATTAATGACAAAAATGTGGTATGCAGTTTGAATTCGAGGTTATTAAAGTTGACAAAACTGCAAGCATGAAAATTATAGATGATCAATTTCCCGAGAAATTGCAAACTTACTGTTCAAGCTTTTATATTAATTAATTTTTTTTTCTTTAATGTCTAAAAAAAGGGAAAAAATCAAGAAACGACAAATATATTGTATGCAGTTTAAATTTTATGTGGCTAAAGGTGGAAAAACTGCTCAAATCAATATCTTGACTGATAATTTACGCGAAAAATATTTTTATTATTTTTTTTATTTTTTGCAATTTCTCGCGAAATTGATAAGGTATGATTTCGATGTTAACTGTTTTGTGACCTGTAAATAAATACAATTAAAACTGCACACACAGTTTTTGAAGACATTTAAAAAACTTCATTGTCAAAATTTTAGAAAATACAAAAACACTAATTTCGCGATATCTCGCGAATGCTAGCAGCTACGATTTCGCTGTAAACAGTTTTGTGACATTTAATCAAGTAGAAATCAAACTGCGCTTACACTTTTCGTCGACACTATAGTTCAACCTGAACATCGCTGAGGCTCACCGTGTGTATACACAAATTAATGTAGCCTACTTTTAGGATTATTTCAAAATTATTTCCCATTGCCTACTTTTAGGCTTATTTTTAAACACTCTCATATACTTACATCTGAATTATCAATTTCCTTTAACATATTCTTAATGGCATATATTTCTGGATGTGAAAATTCCGTAGCCACATGCCAAACACGATTCATATCTTGGCCAATGAGATTACAACGATTATTACCCAAAAATACACCATCGGGATTAACCATTGGCACAATTTTAAACACAAAATTCTCTCTTAATACTTTAGCGATATTATGATTACCTAACAAAAATTCCAAAAAACCTTGGCACATATAAGAAGCAGGACTAGCATTGGCATGAGAACGGCATAAAATAACAATAACACGTATAAAACTACGATCCAAACGATTCGTTTTAGTTTTACCACTAATATGATCAATGGTTATCAAATCCACATTACGATTTTGCTAAAAATGTAATAAAAAAATTAATAAACTTTCAGTTTCACTTTAATATCGTTGAAAACTTACCAAACTTTTTGTTAACAAAGTTTTTGTAAATTTCTTTTCATTTTGCTGGCGACTTTCTATAACATTTAGGTACGCTTGCATGCGTGAATAACTGTAGGGTGGTGCTAAAGCGAATTGATAGACATCATCTTCTTTATCAAATGAAAATGCAAAACTTAATAAATAATGATTTTGATGTAACGGTGATCTATAGAAAAATACATTCTTCTTAGGTAATCTTTGCCATTTGGGACGTGATGAAGACTTTACTAGCGGTGTTAAACCAGCATTGAATAGATTTCTTGATTTACACATATTCACCACATTAAATATAACCTTTTGATCTTGTTTTACATTATCCACAGTAAAATTAAACCAAAAACGATAGCGAGGATTACAAGTGTCGGGACGTAAATATAAATCATATTCAAATTCTCCTATCAAATCAGCTTTGCCTAAATTTCCCGTCTCAAAAGCAGCATCAAAACATAAATGACCTCTTTTGGCTTTGCCACTTACACCGGGTGGACGTATAATAACACGAGAAACATTACCCAAACCACCTTCACCATCACTATCTTCACTATCTGGGGGAAAAATGTAAAAAGAAATAAAAAGAAAATTTAAATTTTAGACATTTTGCGTATAGAAAAATTCTTAGATTTTTATACATTTTTCGCATAGAAAAATTCTTAAAGTCTGAGGGCGGATTTTACAGTCAGCACTAAGTGGCGACTTAAACTAAGAAATTGCTTAAATCCAAAAAACTATTTTATAAAAACTACTTAAGAAAAATTTAAGTCATCTATTATCATGACTTAAGTTTTACTTAAGTAATTTATTTTGAATTGACAATAAAAAAAAATACAAAACAAAATTTAAACAATAATAAAAAAAAAGAAAATTAAAAACCAAAATTATACGATTTCTGTTATTTTCCGTTAAAATCTTCCGCAATGGAAGTTGTGAGGACCAAAACAATCAAGAACTCCGCTAAAGTCATCATTGAAATTTACGCATCCCGCTTGACTTCGGAATTACACTCCAACAAACGTGATATTTCTACCAAAACTTTGGATTAAGATTACCTGTTATTTTACCCATTTGATAGGCCTTCTCCGCCACTATCAAATTCAAGGGGTGCCTATCAAATTGCGTGATATTTCCTTAAAAAAAAAATTAATAAAAATGTGTAAGATATTTGAGATTGGGAGATATAGGCCATCATAGGGGTAACATAACCGGCGATGTTATTTCTCAAGGGTTCGTTGGAAATAATAAAAACCTTTGTTGGTGTGCAAATTCGCAGGCAATTGGGTGGATAATTTTTCAGCCTTAGCGGCTTGAACGTTTTGGTTCTAACAAGACATTCAGCAAAAGATTTCAATGGAAAAGAACACCAATTGTGTGATTATTTGATGTATGTGATGAAGTTTGAATTGCCCGAAATATTGATCCCAGACCCCCGTTTGAATATACCGATCGACTGTTCGCCCGTCTGTCTGTTTGTCCATGTTGTAAAAATCTCCTTGAAAAGGTTGCTGTTATTTACAGCAATGAAAAATAATGCCTTTTTTGTTTTGATGGAATCATGGAATCAAGTTTGAGAGTGCCGGAGATTGCCTATCAAATAGGTAACATAATCGGCAATATTATCCCTACAAGTTTTGGTGGAAATAACAGAAACCTTTTCACGGAGACCTTTGTTGGTGTGCAAATCCGAAATCAAGCGGGTGGAGAATTTTTCAATAACGACCTTAGCGGCGTTCTTGTTATGGTTTTAACAATACCCACGACGGAAGATTTTAAAGAAGAAGAACACCTTTTTGGGAATTTTTTGGTTTTTTAATTTTTGTTTTGTATATTTTTAATAATATTTTATTTTTTGGTATTCTTTTTGAATTGTCAAATCAAAATTAGAGGCGAAGGCGTCAAAAATTGAGTTGTCAAAGTACAACTTGTTTAAATGTATTTGTTGACAAAGTACGACTTGTAAACATGTATTGTGTGGTGAATTCACATCGACAACGTACGTGTGAGAAATTAGAAAAAGATAGCAATATTGTTTTTTCTTTCACCTTCGCCTCTATGTTTCTCTATGATAAATACCTTGTGTTACCATATTTGTAGCATTTTTTCTTTTTAACTTAAGCACAAACTGTAAAATGGAATTTAACTTAAGTAATAAAAATTACTTAAATAAATCTTAACTAAGATTTCACTTAAGTTAGAACTTAGTTTGGACTGTAAAATCCGCCCTGAGACATTTTTTTAGAAGAATTCTTAGATCTTAAGACATCTTTTGCATAGAAAAATTCGCAGATTTTGAAACATTTTTTGTTTAGAAAAATTTTTATATTCTGAGACATTTTTTGTATAGAAAAAAATTCAGATTCTAATACTTTTTTTGTGTAGAAAAATTCTTGCATTCATTAAAATTTCTTAGATTCTAAGAAAATTTTCAGATTCTGAGAAATTTTTCCTTATAGAAAACATTACAGATTCTTAAACGTTTTTCCGTTTTAAAAAATTTTCAGATTCTCAGAATTTTTTTTTGTATTGAATAATCCCAGATTCTGAGACATTTTTCCGTATAAAAAATTTTCAGATTCTGAGACATTTTTCCGAAAAAAAAATACACTCTGAGACATTTTCCTCTATAGAAAAATTCTCAGATTTTTAGAAATTTTTCCGCATAGTTAATTTCTCAAATTCTTGAAACATTTTTTGGTATAGAAAATTTCTCAGAATCTGAAAATTTTTTTAAATGAAAAATTTTTTAAAGAAATATTCTAAGATTCTGAGACATTTTTGCGTATAGAAAAATTTTCAGATTCTGAGACATTTTTTCGTATAGAAAAAAACTCAAATTCTGAGAGATTTTTCTAAAAGTTTTTCCCGTTTAAAAAAATTTTCAGATTTTGAGACATTTTTGCCGTATTGAAACAAATTCAGATTCATTTTTCTGTATCGAAAAATTTTAAGAAAAATTCCTAGATTCTGAGACATTTTTCGTATAAAAAAATTCTTAGATTCTGAGACATACTGGCATATAGAAAAATGTTCAGATTCTGAGACATTTTTCATTAGCAAAATTTACAGATTCTGAGACATTTTTCCTTATTGAAAAAATCACAGATTCTGAAACTTTTTTCCGTTTAAAAAAATTTCAGATTCTCAGATATTTTTTTGTATTGAAAATAAATTCTCAAATTCTGAAACATTTCTTTTTGTATAGAAAAATTGCAGATTCTGAGACATTTTTCCGTATAGACAAAGTTTTAGATTCTGAGACATTTTTCCGTATAGAAAAAATTTTAGATTCTGAGACATTTTTCCGTACAGATTTTTTATTTAGATTCTGTCACATTTTTCTGTATAGAACAATTTGAGAAAAATTTTCAGATTCAGAGATATTTTTTCGTATAGAAAAATTTTCAGATTCAGGGAAATTTTTCCGTATAGAAAAATTCTAAGATTTTGAGATTTTAAGTGATTTTTTATACAGAAAAATTCTTAGGTTCAGAGACATTTCTTTCCTATAGAAAAATTGACAAATTTTCATAAATTTTTTACGTATAGAAAAATTCTCAGATTCTGAGACATTTTTCCGTATAGAAAAATTCTTAGTTTCTGAGACATTTTTCTGTTTTGAAAATTTTTCAGATTCTGAGAAATTTTTCCGTATAGAAATTTTTTTTTAGAATTTGTCACATTTTTTTGTATAGAAAATTTCAGATTCTGAGACATTTTTCTGTGTGGAAAAATTATTAGAAAAATTCTCAGATTCTGAGTCATTTTTCCGTTTTAAAAATTCTTAGATTCTGTAACATTTTTCCGTAAAAAAAAAATTATGATTGTGAAACATTTTTCTGAATAGAAAAATTATTAAATTCTGATAAATTTTTTCCGTATAGAAAAATGTTTTAAGATTCTGAGACATTTTTCCGTATAGAAAAATGTTCAGAATCTGATACATTTTTCCGTATAGAAAAATGTTCAGAATCTGAGACATTTTTCTGTATAGATAAACTCTCTGACTCTGAGAGATTTTTCCATAGAAAAATTCTCAGATTCTGAAACATTTTTCCGTATAACAAAATTCTTAATTATGAAACATTTTTTCAGTATAGAAAAATTTTCGCATTCTGAGACAATTTTCCGTATAAAACATATTTTAGATTCTGAGACATCCCTGCAAAAACAGTCATTACCACTTCTCAGTGGAGTGCTTTAAAACTAAAACAAATGTAATGAAATACAACAAAAATAACAAAAAACACAAGACAAAAACACACAAACAGTTTTTTCTACTCCAGAATACATAGATATTCAGCACTTACCTCATTACCTATAGCGACACCTCCATACAAATGTAAGTAGATATTCAGTAGATAAGAACTACTCCGTGGAAGTACTTAGTTGGAAGTTGTTTGAAAGCTCGGAGTACTTCTTATCTACTGAATATCTACTTACTTTTGTATGGGAGTGTCGCGGAAGGTAATGCGTTAAGAGCTGAGTAAAAACTTTTTATGGAGTAGAAAAAACTGTGTGTTTTTTCTTGTGTTTTTTGTTATTTTTGTTGTATTTCATTACATTTGTTATAGTTTTAAAGCACTCCAAATAGAAGTACTCCGCACTTTTTTTGCTGGGATTTAGAAAATTTTTGGGATTCTGAGACAAATTCTTAAATTAAGAAACATTTTTTCAGTATAGAAAATTTTTTGGATTCTGTGACAGTTTTCTGTAGAGAAAAGTGTTTGTATTCTTTTTTTTTTTTGTATACAAAAATTCTTAGATTGTGTAAAATTTTTCCGTATAGAAAAATTTTCAGATTCAGAGACAATTTTCTGTTTAAAAAATTGTTTGATTGTGTGACATTTTTCTATAAAGAAAATTTGTCAGATTTTTTGCTATTTCTCATATTCTGAGACATTTTTCCCATATAAAAAAAATTTTGAGATTTTTTAACGTTTCTCAGATTCTAAGATATTGTTCAGTATAGAAAAATTTTAAAATTCCAAGAAATTTTTACCGCATAGGAAAACTCTTCAAAGACATTTAATTCTTAAATTCTGGTATAAAATTTTTCAGATTCTGAAACATTTTATAGAAAATTTTCTTATTATGAAACATTTTTCCGTGCAGAAAAATTTTTATATTCTCAGATTCTGAGACATTTTTCCGCATAGAATAATTCTGAGACATTTTTCCATATAGAAATATTCTCAGGTTTTGAGACATTTTTTTCGTATAGAAAATTTCTAAAACATTTACCGTATTGCAAAGTTTTCTGAGGCGTTTTTTCAGATTCTGAGATTTTTATTCGTATAGTAAAATTCTTCAATTCTGAGAAATTTTTCTTTAAAAAAAAATTAAAGTTTTTGAGACATTTTCCGTACAAAAACAATCTCACAATCAGTTGCTGAGACATTTTTCCGTATAGAAAAATTTTCCGATTTTGAGATATTTTTTCGTGTTGAAAATTTTCAGATTTTTAACAGAAAAGAAAAGTCATGTTATTCTGAGACATTTTTCCTAGTTAGTTTCAAATCTTTAAAAATATTTCTATCTCCTTACCCTCTTCCATTCTTTCATACATGCTTGTATGCTCCAAAGGATCTTTAGCCATGCCGACCAACATTTTTTTTTTTTATTTTTAAATTTCGTCTTGTGCTTCTTAAGAAAATACTTGCGATCTTTACTACTCCTAACTAAATTCTAATTTATTTTTACCTTTAACACTTGTATATTAAGCTCTAAAAGAAAAATAATTCCTTTCTACTTATTCCATTATTGAAAAGTAATTTGCATCAGAGTAATGTATGGAAAACCATTTTAAATGTTCTATATCATAAACTAAAACACTTAAAGTGTGTGTATGTATTATTTAACTTTCTCAACCTACAAATAGCAGGACAGACAGACATTATGACACATATATCCTTTTATATTCTTCACCATATATATAATTTCCTTTTAACCTTTACTCTACTCCACTCCACTCTACTTCATTTCATTACACTATCTAACCTAAGACATTTTCATTTAATTTTCCATTATTCTCTACTGCTTCTGTTAGTTTTTCCTAAGGCTTTTGCTATATTCAATTGGTGTCAGTTTTTTCTTTTTTTGCAGTTTCATAAACTTGTTTTAGCTTCCGCGCGCCAAAAAAGTATTAGAAATTACTTTCCTAATGCGTGCCATTCATTTATCGCTCGCGCATCCTATTGTTCAAAAAGGGGATTTGCATTTTATTTGCTGTGCATTTACGTGTCGTGCCATTATGCTTTTAGACACTTTTTGAATTTTTATTATGAATTCCTACATACACAAAAGGTTAAGTGTTCAATTGTTTGGGTGGCGGTTAGTGTTTGTTAGGTCCTTTTGTGGTTTACGTGTTCACCTAAATTATTTTTAAAAGTGTGTGTTTCAATAAAATACGAATTTTTGTTAGAAAATCGTTAGAAAAACAGGGTATGGTAAAAAACAATTGTGTGGAGTTAGGATGAAGTATATTTTCTATAAGAAAAAACGTTAAAGAATTTTTCTATACGGAAAATTAAGTCTCAGAATCTGAGAATTTTTATATTCGGAAAAAAATTCTCAAATATGTATGTTAGAGTGTCCCTTATTTTGGAAATGTTGGAAATGTTGAGACGGTACCCCCTCATTTTTTTCCTTTTGACTAAAAAATAACTCAGGAAAAATTTTACGCCCCTACGACCACGCCTTCCCTACGCGACGGGGCCTTAAAGAACGGGGCCTTAAAAATCATTTTTCCATACAAACCAAAAAATTTTTTTTTATACCCTCCACTCTAGTGATAGAGGGTATATATAAGTTTGTCATTCCGTTTGTAACACCTCGAAATATTTGTCTAGGACCCCATAAAGTATATATATTTGTGATCCTCGATCGATTTTAAGTCGATCTAGCGATGTCCGTCCGTCCGTCCGTCCGTCCGTCCGTCTGTCTGTCTGTCTGTCTGTCCGTCCGTAGAAAACACGCTAACTTTTGAAAGACTTTACAGAGGCTACTGAAGTTTGGCAAATATGTTTGTCATTTACCTGGTCAGGTTGGTATTGCAATCCAGCCAAATCGGTCCAGTGGTTCAAAAGCTATGAGCAAAAGAGTAAATTTCGGCAAGGGTGTTTCGCGAATTTACGAGATAAAAAACACGATAACTTTCGAAAGACATTAATGAAACTACTGAAGCTTGGCACGTATCTTTGCCGTTCCCCGGGTCTGTTTGGTATTAAATTTCAGCTCAATCGGTCCAGTGGTTCAAAAGTTATAAGCAAAACCCTAAATTTCAGATTAGTTTCATCTAAAATGCCACGTGTTTTAACAAGTTTTAAAAGCATTGGTGGTAACTAAACAATGCTTTTCAAACTTGTTTAAATTTAAAGCAATGCTTTTTAAACTTGTTTAGTTTTTAAAGCATTGGTAACTTAAAAATTACACTCGAAAAAAATTTTACAGTCAAAAAAAATTTTACACTCAAAAAAAATTTTACACTCAAAAAAAATTACACAAAAAAAAAATAGTTTTTTTTTTTCAAAAATGACAATATTTTACGTGCATTCACTCAAAAATATTTTTACAGTAAAAAAAACATTACACTCGAAAAAAATTTTACACTCAAAAAAAAAATTAGTATTTTTTTTTTTTTATTTTTTAAATTACGAAAAAAGAGTTTTTTACTCAAAATAAAATATTTCTAATCAAAGTTGTTAATTTTTTCACGTTAAAAAATGTTCTACCCTTTAAAAAAAAATGCATTGTGGAGGGTATTCATAGATTCGGCAAAGTCGAATTTAACTTTTCTACTTGTTGATTTTTAATTTTTTTGTTATTAATTATAATATTACTTGATTAGCTTATTCATGACAAAAAATTTGATTTTGGTGGGATGAGGCTTTCAGTTCTAAAAAGTTTTTTTTAGTTTTGACAAGCAACGGTTTTAGTTGTAATGTTGCTTTTAATGATATATATTCATAAAAAAAAAATTATTCATATCTGTGACATCTTGATCGTGTATCGAAAAACATCAAAAATGCATTTTTTACCCTATTTTAGATCACGATAAAGATGTCACAGATAGGAATAATATTTTTTTATGAAAATATATCATTAAAAGCAACAATTCAACTAAAACGATTGCTTGTCAAAACTAAAAAAAAATATTTTTTAAAAAATTTTTACTGTAGGACCCCAAAAGCTCTAAATTTTTTTTTAGAACTGAAAGCCTCATCCCACCAAAATCAAATTTTTTGTCGTGAATAAGCTAACCAAGTAATATTATAATTAATAACAAAAAAATTAAAAATCGAAAAAAAAAATGTTTGGTTTGTATGGAAAAATGATTTTTAAGGCCCCGCTCTTTACGGCCCCGTCGCGTAGGGAAGGCGTGGTCGTAGGGGCGTAAAATTTTTCCTGAGTTATTTTTTAGTCAAAAGGAAAAAAATGAGGGGGTACCGTCTCAACATTTCCAAAATAAGGGACACTCTAATGTATGTACTGAGAATTTGTTTATTCCTTTTTTTTCAGAATCTGGGAGTTTTAATATACTGGAAAGTGTTTCAGGATCTAATAATTTTCTATGCGGGGAATTTCTTAGAATTTTAGAACTTTTCTATACGGGAAAAATGTCTCTGAATCGTAAAATTTTTCGATATGTTAAAAATGTCTCAGAAAATCTGAAAAAAAATGTCTCAGAAAATCTGAAAAATGTATAAATTGTTCTAAATGAAAAGAATTTCTCAGAATCTAAGAATTTTTTAATTCATTAAACATGAACCGGAAGATATACGTCTGAAAGTAGAGATCAAATGAAGAAAAACTACATTTACAGTTTTTCATTTCGTGATCCTGTTTCCTTTTAAAAGGACTTCAAAGTTTAAAAGGATACATTTTGTAAAATATTTTTGAAATATTTTTACTTGTCCTAGGATGACACTGGCGATGGCAAATGAAAGAGGAGGATCTCCCCTAATTTTTCCGTTTTTTGATTTTGCCATATTAGGATAAAAGGATGTTACTTCATCAAAATATTTTGTTGAAAATTTTGAATGATATTGAGGGATACATTTTTAAAAGGACGTCCTTTTTCCTGATATGTAAAAATAATGAAATAGGAAAATTTAGGGAGATCCTCCTAGGACAAGTACATACAAATATTAAAAAAATATACGAAATTTAATCCTCTAAAATTTCGAGGTCCTTTTAAAAGGAAACCGGATCACGAAAAGAAAAACTGTAAATGCAGTTTTACTACATTTAGTCTCTAGTTTCAAACGTATATTATCCAGTTCGTGTTTAAACACTTTTTTTTTCATTTTTGTCGGACGATGTAATCTGAGAATTTTTCTATACGGAAAAATGTCTCAGAATCTGTTAATTTCTATGCGGAAAAAATGTATATGAATCAGAAAATTTTTCTATATGGGAAAAGTTCCTCAGAATCTAAGAATTTTTCTATACGAGACAAATGTCTCAGAATCTAAAAATTTTTCTAAACGCAAAAAATATCTCAGAATCTGAGAATTTTTCTATATAGAAAAAATGTCTTAGGATCTGATAATTTTTCTATACGGAAAAATGTCATAGAACCTGAGAATTTTGCTGTAAAAAAATGTCTCACAATCAAGGTTGGCAATCGATACCCACCCAGAATAACGGTATTTGGCTATTCTACTGCAACCAATAAAGATATGGACATTTTTAAAAGCGATTATGAAAGAAGATGAAATTTCTAGTATTTTTGATGTGTTACTTCGTGTTTGTACCGGTTCAATTTCCTTATATAGGCCAATACCTTTAAAATACCGTTTCAAACGGTATTATAAAGGTATTGGCCTATATTTCGAAAAGCAACCGGTACAAGCACAAAGTAACACATCAAAAATACTAGAAATTTAATCGACTTTCATAATCGCTATTAAAAATGTCCATATCTGTATTGGTTTCGGTACAATAGCCAAATACCGTTATTCTGGGTGTGTATCGATTGCCAACCTTGCTCACAATTTGATAATTTTTTAATACAAGAAAAATGTCTTAGAATCTTCAGATTTTTCTATCCGGGATAAACGTCTCAGAACCTAAGCATTTTGCTCGAGAAAAGTGTCCCAGAATATAAACACTTACGGAAAAATGCCACAGAATCTGAGAATTTTTCTATACGAAAATTAAAATTTCAGAATCTGATAATTTTTTCTTACGGTAAACTGTTTCAGAATCTGGACATTTTTCTGAATAAAAATATAAAAATATCGAATATAAAAACATTTTTTATGCTTTAAAAATGTCTCAGAATCTGAGAATTTTTCTATACGGAAAAATGTTTTAGAATCATAATTTTTCTATACAAAAAAGAATGTCATAGAATCTGAGTATTTTACTGTAAGAAAAATGTCTTAGAATTTGAGAATTTTTATGTATGGGAAAAATTTCTCAGAATCATAAGATTTTTCATTACGGGATAAACGTCTCAGAACCTGATAATTTTTCTATTTGTGAAAAAAGTATCAGAATCTGAACATTTTTCTATACGAAAAATGTAGCAAAATCTAAAAATTTTTCTATACGAAAAAATTTTAGAATCTGTTAATTTTTAAATACGGTAAATTGTCGCAGAATTTGAAAATTTTTTTGTTCGTAAAAATTTCTCAGAATCCGAAAACTTTTCTGTATGGAATAATGCCATAATCTAAAAATTGGTCTATATAGAAAAATGTTTAGGAATCTAAGAATTTTTCTTTACAAAAAAATTTTTCAGGACCTGAGAATTTGCCCAGTTGACAAAATAAAATTACTCCTGATATTCTGCTGACACTCCCTTTATTAAATCCACCAGTATGGTGTCGTTTAAACAACCGCTGACCACCTGCTGACATGTCATTGCGGACATTTTGAAAAATTGTTTAAAGATGTCAGCAATTTTATAAAGAGAGAGGAGAGTCAGCAGTATGTCAGGGGTGTTTTTTTCCCGACTGGGTTTCTATACGGAAAGATGTCTCGGAATTCAAGAAATTTTCTATTCCGAAAAATGTCTAAGAATATGCAAGCATTTTTTTCTAAGAGAAAAATGTCCTAGAATGCGAGAATTTTTCTATAATAAACTTCTTCGATTGTAAGAATTTTTGTTACGGAAAAATTTTTTAGAATCTTATAAATTTTACTATGCAGAAAAATATCATAGAATCTGAAAATAATGCTGTAAGAAAAATGTCTTAGAATTTAATAATTTTTCTATACGGGAAAAAATTTCTCTGAATCAGAGAATTTTTCTTTACGTAAAACAATTTCTTAGAACCTGAGAAATTTTCCATAAGGAAAAATGTCTCAGAATATGAAAAATTTTCTATACCGAAAAATGTGTCAGAATCTGAAAACAACTTTTCTCTAAGAAAAAAATGTCTCAGAAACTGAAAACTTTTCTAATCTGGTTTTTCTTTTCAATTCACATGAAAATTTCCGAATTACATGAAATCATGTGATTGTTGATCACGTTTTCATTCGAATTTGAAATCGAATAATTAAAATTTAAAAAATTATAAGGAAAAAGGTGCAGTCGTTTTACTTTCACCAAATTTTATTAATGTGAAACAAAACGAAAAAAAAAATCGGCTGTAAAATCTAGAACACCAAAAAAATTTGGAAATTTTAATTTTCACATTTTTTATGCGAACTACTTTTTTTGGAACAGCGACCAAAGCCTTTTTTTACAGAATCTAAGATTTTTTTATGTGGAAAATCTTGGAGATTTTTTTATTTGAAGAAAATTTTTTTGGAAAATGAAAAATTTTTTTCTTTAGAAACATGTTTTAGAATTTGAGCTTTTTTCAATAGGAAGAGCCTAAGAATTGTTCCATAGAAAATATTCTTAAGGAAAAGTTTTATTAAATTTCTATAAATTTTTTGTATAAAAATTCGCATATTTCAAAATATTTTTTTATAGAAAATTTTTTCAGAATTTGAGAAATTTTTTCCCAAAAACAAATTCTCAGAATCTGAGTAACTTTTTATATAGAAAAATTTTAGACTTTTCGAGAACTTAACTCAGCACTAATTTTTTTATTAAAAATATTAGTTTAAAATGTTTGCTAATAAACTTACCTGAATCACCCATTATTTAGCTTTTTTTTTTGTTTACATATCACTCAAGTCTTGTTTTTAGTCATCAAAAAAAAATTCCTCCTTCAAGTGTTGAACTAGAAGAAAAATAAACGTATAAATCTACATACACATTGAAACTTAAGTAGCACACTTATAATCTAATGCAACAAATAAATTGCATACTTCAAGGCATTTAAAACAAACAATTTTTAGAAACATACCTTAGGGCGGGTAAAAATATAACAATTTCTTAATGAAGAAAAAATCCACTTGAAAAAGATTGCGTGTGAATTTTACACTTTCTTTTTCTTTTCAATTTAGCAAGTTTATTAAATATCCATCAATTTTGTTTAAATATTATTTATAGCATACTTTTAGGAGGCGTAAACTCTTTTAAATTATACTTTGCATATTTGTTTTAGAAGTTTATTTGATTTACTTTTTCTTTTTCATAATATAATCTCCAGTAGAATATCTTACTGCGTTTTAACGTTGGTTCAATTTAATTTAGCAAGGAATAATAACGTTCTTTATATTTTTAGTTTAATATTTAGTTGTCCTTAGTTTAAGCATTTCACTTTTTGAAAACCCACTGATAACTACTGCACTATTTTGACATTTTAACTTATTTACTTTTCTTGTTTTTGTATTTATTCCTTCAAATACTCTAAAAAAAGACAATTCATATCCATAATTTACTCTACTGACATTTTCTAAAAATGTTTGATCAATAATTTTAACATGGGTTTTTCCGTTTCATTTTCGTATATGTTTTTTTCTTTTCTTGAACATGATTTTTAGTTTTTGTTTCATTACTAAACCATTATGTTGCATTAAAAGTGAACAACTTAAAGAGTTTTTTTCTTTTTTTTGAAAAAAAAGTTTGTGTCTATTTGTTGTATTCTCATCATTTTTATGGTGGTTATTATTCAAAAATTTCGCATGTGATATAAAGTTGATAAAGTTTTTTTTTTCCTACATAACACCATTTTCGATTGGAGTTTGAAAACTTTATTTGAATTTAAAAGAAGTAAAAAATATAAATTCGACTTGGCCATAATGCCCAAAATAACACTTTTTCACTGATTGTTATTTTGAGTAAATAATTTTTTTTTTGGTAATTTTTGCACAAAAAAAAATTTTGAGTGTAAATTTTTTTTTAGTGTCAGATTTTTTGAGTGTAAAATTTTCTGAGTGTAAAATTTTTTGAGTGTAAAAACTTTTTTTAGTGCTACTAGTTTTTTGAGTGACAAAAAATTTTGTAATATATTTTTGTTTCAATATCTTTTAAAATGCCCCTTGATTGTTATTTAACACGTGAATTTTTGAACCTCTTGACGGATTTCGCTAAAACTCAATACCAACCAGACCAGAGAATGACTCAGATTTGTCTTTCGAAAGTGATCGCGTTTTTAACCAACTAACAGACAGGCGGACGGACGAACGTCGCTAGATCGCATTAACATCAATCGAGGATCATCTTCTTCTATCTATCAAGGATTATCTTTTATCTATATATTGAGGATTATCTTCTTCTATCTATATATTTAAAAAAAAGGAGTTGGGTGATGGTCTGACATACTCAATTTTCATTCCCCACCCCTAACCACTGAAGCTACACTCAAAATATTTTGTAGGCAAAAACAAATGAAAAACACACTTAAAACCAGTGAATAAACAATTGAAAACCATCCCAGTAATTATTCATTTGTTTTAACAAACATCAACATTTATTTTTTACTGTTGACAAAATTTTCTAAAATAAATAACATTAAACATTAAAAAATTACGTTTTTTTCACTCTTTTTTACCAACAAATTCGAAAAAAATAACCAACGAAAACATTAAAAATTAATGATAGTTCTGTTATTTTTACCAACAAATTTCAAAAAAATAACCTACGAAAACATTAAAAATTAATGATTTCGTAGGTAATTTTTTACAATTTTTTATTGAAATATTTTTTTAATAAAATTTTTGGGGAATCGATCCCGCAATCAACTACATTCTGGCCGGACACTCTACCCATCGTGCCAAAGTCACTTGGTACAAACATGTTTTTATATTTCTATTAATAATTATTTGATTTTTTTTCTACAATAAAATAACTGACTTGTGTAGGTAAAAACTAATGATATTTCATTAAAAAATACCAACAATTTAAAAAAAAATTACTTACACAAATCATTAAAAATCAAAAGAATAATCAGTAGTTTTTACTTACAGAACAAAAATAAATGACTTTAAAAATTAAATGTTACTGAAAGTCTTTATTTTTTAGTGTGTTATTTTTGAAACAAAGGACTGAAGTAGTCATTAATAAAAACTGAACATCAAACAAATGTTTTTTCTTTTAAAAACGACTAAACGGAAAACTTTTTAAATAAACTACAAACAGTTAATGACACAATTTTTTGAGTGTAGAGACTAAAAATTTGGAATGTACATATGTCAAACGGACCGAAATGACCTATCACAAACTTGACACTTTTCATATAAAACACTGGTCACTTTTCTGAGGAAATGTCTCAACACATGCCAGAGAACACACCACAGACTTGTTTTCGGGACTTACAAGGGAAGTATCTCAACCCTAATGAACCGATTTGCATGAAACATAATATATGGGGGTTTTCGTGTCAACTGACACAACTTTTGAAACCGATGTTTTCCGATCGGGATGAAATTTGCACCAAGGTTAGTCCTATTGGATAGTAGTTCAGACACAATTTTTCAACGTGATCGGTCAAGGACTCTCTGAGTTAGAATGGGTCGAAATTTGACATTTTGGCCAAAGAGGTGTTTATTCTCATCCATGTAACCTATTGCTTTTAGCAAAATGTGTCCTTAAGAGTTTAGATAGCTATTTCTTCAATCTTTTAAAAAAAAACCAGGGTTGGCAACCGATACCCACCTAGAATAACGGTATTTGGCTATTATACCGCAACCAATAAATTTATGGACATTTTCAAAAGCGATTATGAAAGCTGATGAAATTTCTAGCATTCTAAACGTGTCACTTCGTGTTTCTACCGGTTCGTTTTCGAAATATAGGTCAATACCTTTATAATACCGTTTGAAACGGTAGTATAACGGTATTGGCCTATATAACTAAAACGACCCGGTAGAAACACGAAGTGACACATTTAAAATACTAGAAATTTCATCAGCTTTCATAATCGCTTTTGAAAATTTTCATATCTTTATTGGTTGCGGTACAATAGCCAAATACCGTTATTCTAGGTGGGTATCGGTTGCCAACCCTGAAAAAAACTGATAAAAAAAATAAAAAAATTTTTTTGATTTTTTTTTAAATCCAAAACTTTTTTGACTTTTGACCACACTGTGGTACAGGGTATAATGAGTTTGTGCTGATATTTGTAACTACCCGAAATATTGGTCATAGACCCACCTTTAAGTATACCGATCGACTCAGAATTACTTTTTGAGTCGATTTAGCTATGTCCGTCCGTCCGTCTGTCTGTCCATATAAACGGTGTAAACACGATACAGGTCGCAATTTTTAATCAATTGGCTTGAAATTTAAATTTAAGCCTCTCTTGGCCCAAGGACGAAGCCTATTGAAATTGGAAAAAATTGGTCCATATTGAGACCTAGCCCCCCATACAAAGGTCCTTCTTAGTTTTTGCTCAAATGACTCTAATAACCGTATAATAATAGGTATATTTTCGAAATTTGACAGGTAAACGTGTTTTCTTCACAAATCACCATTCCGAGTTTTAAAGAAATCGGACCAGTTCTTCTTGTAGCCCCTATACAAACCACATTCCCGATTTTCACATAAATCTCTCAAATTTCATGAAAATAGAAAATATTTAATTAAAATTTTGTTTGGGTATGTTAAACGCATTCTTAAATAACCTTATCAAATCTGATAATTATCGGACCAGTTTTGGACTTAGGCCCCTTGTGAAAATTTGGCTCGATAAAAGTTGTTTATTGTCAACAAATAGAAGCATATTTCACTCAAATTTGATTTGTGAGTGTTTTTTACACTTATTAAAGGTTTGACAAAATATAGATCTAATCGGTCCATGGGACCCATTTTCCGGAAAACTCTGGTGTAGGGTATTATATGGCGGTCTTGACCGACTATAGTTTTCTTACTTGTTTTTTTTTTTTTTACTCAAAAGAAGGCTTAGGTCTTTTTCTTTAAAACCTATGGAGTCGCTTAGTGGGATGCAAGTGGGATAACTATGAAATTTTTTTTTTGTAAATTTGGAACCCAAAAAAACGGGTTTTCAATGTTTAGATAATGCACTATTAGGCGTGGGATAGTTCACCAATTTTCTATTTCGATCAGCTACACCCTCTAATTTTTAAAGGTTCGAAAAGAAAGCATAAAGATCCTCAAAAACCCCCACAACTGCCCCTGGAGGAGTGCAATGTGAGACCGACCTCCATTAATTTTCTGCCCCTATCATTTTTCCTGAACATACCTAATCTCTATTTCCACTTCCTAAGAGGGCTCCCATACAAAATAAGATTCTTATAAAATTTGCCGATCTAACTGTCCACAGGGTGCCCCTAGAGAAGTAAAATATATGACCGACCCCTAATATTTTTTCAACTCCAACATTTTCTCAGAATATTCCTACCCCTTATTTTCAACTCTTAAGGGGGTCCCCATACATTTTTTTCTTTTTTATTAGTTTTTAAAAATTCATGTTTTTATAAGGAGTGGAGAAAGGGTGTTATTATGTTCAAACAAAATGTTGATAATCGCAAGCTCTAAAAATGGGTCAAGAAAAAAAAAAACAATTTAAGATTTTTTCTAAAAAAAATTCTAAAACATAGGGAAAAATCGCCATTTTGTGCAAATTACAAATAGCAACATCTCGAAAACCGTTCAACCGATTTTTAAAAAAAGTTGTAATTGTAAATTATAAAATTCACATCCAGGAAATGGTGTGTAGTATTTTTTCCCTTAATAGACTAGAATATTCTATATATTTCGTGTTAATTTTAATTATATATGGGGGTTTTCGTGTCAACTGACACAACTTTTGAAACCGATGTCTTCCGATCGGGATGAAATTTGCACCAAGGTTAGTCCTATTAGATAGTAGTTCAGACACAATTTTTCAGCGAGATCGGTCAAGGACTCTCTGAGTTAGAGGGGGTCGAAATTTGACATTTTGGGCAAAGAGGTGTTTATTCTCATCCATGTAACTTCTTACCTATTGTTTTTAGCAAAATGTGTCCCAAAGAGTTTAGATAGCTATTTCTTCAGTCTTTCGAAAAAAAATTATAAAAAAAATAAAAAAAAAATTTTTGATTTTTTTTTCTTAAAAATCTAAAACTTTTTTGACTTTTTCCTCAAATTCGGCCCTTTTTTTTTTTTTTTTTTTTGATTCAAAAAAAAGCTTAGGTCTTTTCCTTTAAGAGCTATGGGGTCGCTTAGTGGGATGCGAGTGGGATATCTATGAAAAAATTATTTTTTTAACTTTGGAACACAAAAAACGGTTCTTCAATTTGCACTATTAGGCGTGGGATAGCTAACCAGTTTTCGATTTCGATCCGCGACACCCTCTAATTTTTATAGGTTCAAAAAAGAAAGCACGAACCAAAAAATGAGGGCGGTGGGGTTGGGCCATATGGATCCTCATCGGGGTCAAAATTGGGCGTAAAGAGGTTACAATCCTCAAAAAGCATCACAACTGCCCTAGAACTGCCCACGGAGGGGTGCAATGTGAGACGAACCTCTATTTATTTTCTGCCCCCAACATTTTTCTTGAATATACCTAACCTCTATTTCCACTTCCTAAGGGGGCTCCCATACAAAATGACATTTTTATAAAATTTGCTCCTACCGCTCTAACTGTCCATAGGGTGCCCCTAGAGAAGTAAAATATATGACCGACCCCCAATATTTTTTCATCTCCAACATTTTCTCAGAATATACCTACCCTTTATTTTCAACTCTTAAGGGGGTCCCCATACATTTTTTTTTATTTTTTTATTAGTTTTTAAAAATACATGTTTTTATAACGTATGGGAGGAGTGGAGATAGGGTGTTATTATGTTCGGACAAAATGTTGGTAACTAAAAAATAATGGGGGTTGGTCATAATTTTTGCCTCTCTAGGAGGCACGGTAGGGGCGGTAGGAGCTGGTTTAATAAAACAAATTTATAAAAAATAAAAGAAATGTATGGGGACCACCTTAAGGGTTAAAGATACATTGTAGGTGTGTTCGCAAAAAATGTTGGAATTAATAAAATAATGGGGGTCGGTCATACATTTGGCTCCACTTGGGGCACTTTAGGGTAAGTTAGAATGGTAGGATCAAATTTTTTAAAAATGTTTTGTATGGGAGCCCCCATAGGAAGTGGAAATAGGGGTAAGGTATGTTCAAGAAAAATGTTGGGGGCAGAAAATTATTGGAGGTTCGTCTCACATTGCACCCCTCCAGGGGCGTTTCTAGGGCAGTTTTGGGGCTTTTTGAGGATTTTACCTCCTTACGCCCAACTTTGACCCCGATGAGGGCCCATATGGCCCCACCCCACCGCCCTTATTTTTTGGCTCTTGCTTTCTTTTTCGAACCTATAAAAATTAGAGGGTATCGCGGATCGAAATCGAAAACTGGTTAGCTATCCCACGCCTAATAGTGCAAATTGAAGAACCGTTTTTTGTGTTCCAAAGTTAAAAAAATAATTTTTTCATAGATATCCCACTCGCATCCCACTAAGCGACCCCATAGCTTTTAAAGGAAAAGACCTAAGCTTTCTTTTGAATCAAAAAAAAAAAAAAAAAAAAGGGCCCAATTTGAGGAAAAAGTCAAAAAAGTTTTAGATTTTTAAGAAAAAAAATCAAAAATTTTTTTTTTATTTTTTTTATAATTTTTTTTCGAAAGACTGAAGAAATAGGTATCTAAACTCTTTGGGACACATTTTGCTAAAAACAATAGGTAAGAAGTTACATGGATGAGAATAAACTCCTCTTTGGCCAAAATGTCAAATTTCGACCCCCTCTAACTCAGAGAGTCCTTGACCGATCTCGCTGAAAAATTGTGTCTAAACTACTATCCAATAGGACTAACCTTGGTGCAAATTTCATCCCGATCGGAAGACATCGGTTTCAAAAGTTGTGTCAGTTGACACGAAAACCCCCATATATGTACTTCAATATAATTTGTGTTGAAATTCCCTTGTGTGTGTTATGGCGTTTTCTTTTCTGGAAAAAAATGTTGCACTTTTTGCACTTTTTTTTCTTTAATGACTCCTTGTGGACAGTAATAAACAGTAAGTATAGACATATTTGATACCAAAGGAAAGGTATTTTCGAGTTCTATCTAACTGTTCATAATAAAATGTCGAAACACGCTTATTTTATTGAAAAACATTTCAAAAACCCATAAATTTTTACATTTATCGGATCAGCTCAAAAACTAAGTATTGTTTTCAAATGCTTGATATAGCATTTTATAGTCCTTATAAATACCTTTCTTTTGGTACCAAATACGTCTATATTTACTGTACATAACTGTGCACAAAGAGTCATTAAAGAAAAAAAAGTGCAGAAAGTGCAACCTTTTTTTCCAGAAAAGAAAACGCCATTAGTTCGTTTAGTTCCCAGTTGGCTCTGTCTTCAAGACATCTTAGACGACGGGTGCACGACCCATGTAAATCGTTGACGACAGATGGATGACAGTCCACACAAGTCGTGAACGACACTCTCACACAAAAGATCCAAAAATCATACAAGACATGATGAGCGACACTGTCGCTCAGAGTGTCGTGAATTTTAGCGATGACGATATGAGCGAATACTTCCTCCGAATTGTCGTGTATGACCAACTCATCGACTGTATACTCTACCTTATCGTTGACGACCATATAGGCGACTTTGTCTGCTATATAATCGTTGACGACCGTACTGGCAAAACATTCCCTCATACGGTCATCGACGACAATGTGAAGGACAATTTCCCCCATTAAGTCGTCCACGACCCTATGAGGGGCAATTTTTTCAGTGAAATAAAAGCAATTTTTTTTTTTTATTAAAATTTTTTTTATTTTATATTTAATTGTTATAAAAAAGAAACGAAAAATAATAAAGTAAAAAATAAAATAGTAAAAATAAACAAATAATAATATATTAATTAAAAAGTTGAAGATTCCATTTGATATTTAAAGATCCATTTCATTTTTTGTCGTTCCATTTAAAACTTTTAACAACTTTAAATTATTAAAAGAACACGATTCTGAATTTGCACCTTCTTCGATAGCTTTTTGTACATAACTAAATATTTTATACTTACATTTGCTTTTTATTATCGCCGTTAATATGGTTCCGTTATTATGTTTTTTTTTTCTCTCAACAACCTTACGTTGTCGTCAACGGACACGACAACACGACAAGTATTAAATTTTGTCGGTCAGTATGTCGTAAACAAAGAGCAATATATGACATCTTTAAGAAATTGTAGCTTATATTGTCGTCAACGGAGAGTGCGATTTACGACAATCTTCATATATTGCCGCTCATTTGTCGTCAATGGAGTTTAGTACACGACAAATATTAAATATTGTCGGTCAGCCTGTCGTAAACCATGAGCAATATATGACAACTAAATGAAATTGTCGTTCATATTGTCGTTAACATAGTTTGGCTGACGACAACATAAAGATATTGTCGCTCATATTGTCTTCAATCGGCATCAACTGACGACATATTTAAGACATTATCGCTCATCTTGTCGTTAACGGAATTCAAATACACGACACATATGAGAGATTGTCGCTTGCTTTGTCGTGAACCAAGTTTGGCCGAAGACAACTTAAAGACATTTTCGCTCATCTTGTCTTCAATATATTTTCTATACACGACAAGTACTAGATTTTGTCGCTTAACTTGTCTCCAACTGGATGTTACACAAGACCAGTTGAGTATTTTGTCATGCAGATAGTCGTTAGCGAATATTTCCGTTGCATTGTCGTTAGAGAAAATTTAATCGACACATGTCTTGAACGACAAATTCTTAACTATCACTTACGAAATCGTTTAAGACAGCGTCGTCTACGACGTTTTGGCCAACTGGGTTGGTATCCAGGAATTAATTTCACGTGTGTATTTTATAATCGTCGTAACTCAAAATATAGTTTACTAGGTTATTTTTGCTTTGCAGGATTCAAAAAAGTTGTGTGTAATCAATACACGAAAAAAACTTGTTTTTAGTGTTGAAAGTTTGTTTCTGTGGTATTGTGCAATTTGTTTTTATAAACAACAATTTTTTCGTGATTTATTAATGCGTAAAAGAATTTTTATAAAAATTATGTACTGAAATTTTTTACAACGTCATAAATATTATGTCAAAAAGAGGGTACAAGAGTTTTTTTTTTTTAAATTTGTTATACAAAAATTAATAAAATCTGTGGAAACTGGAAATTATATGGGTTTTTTTATTTAATTTTTCTTATAGCTAAGTTTATCTAATTTTGAGTATTTTTTCTCTAAAAATGTCCCAGACTCCAAAAAAATTAGCCTTAATTTTTATTACCCTCCAACCACAGTATGGTCTATTATAAGACATTCTGCAGTCCAAAATTAAATAGCTAGCCTCTTGAAATTTAGCACAAATATGTCTTATGGTCATAGGCAGGTTAAGTTCGGAAATGGGAAAAATCGAACCAGGGGGAAAAAATTTCCCCCTTTAAAGAACTAAACCAACCCCTGAAAAACATGATATTTTTTACGTGTTTTTTTATACACTCAAAAAAATACGTTATTAGATTTACTAATTTTTTTTTGCTAATGCTAGTTAGCTAACTTTTAGCAAATTTTTAGTTGAGATTAGCATGTTAGCAAAAAATTCTTGTAAACTTCATTTAGCACATTAGCAATTTTAAACAAACTTTGAACTAATTTCTTTTGCTAAATTTGAAATTGAGTTGACAACATTTTTACAAGAGTTTTTGCTAACATTAGCAAAAATAAATGGTAAATTTTTTTTTATTTTCAGAAAACTTAGAATCTCCGTAGTATCGTTGGTCCTCTTCACATGTGTGGACCCTAATGGGACCTAACTTTGGATCCAAAAAAGTTAGCATTCCCGAAAATTTTAAAATGCTCATATCTCGGTGAATATTGCCGACACAACAAAAAGTCCAAATAAATTTTTGTAGCTCTTAACACGTAGAACAAGACCGCAAAATATCCAAAAGCTCTCCGAGTAATATTTTTGAAGTTATCGAGTTTTTTAATTCTCAAGACCCCAGTGATCCCCTTAAATCACGTATCTCAAAAACTAAGCAAGGCAGAGCGAAACGGACACAAATTTTGGATCAAAAACTATGACGATTTTTAAGGAACCTAACTAGGTCTAGGCCCATCGGGGTCTGGACCTATTTGGTCCGAACCAAATGGGGTCCTCAAATGTGTATGAACTAAGTTCAAAAAAAAAAAATTCAGTTAACTAATTATTGGCAAAACATTTTTGCTAACTTTAGCAAAAAAATTTTGGGTTCAAAATCAGCAAATTTTCTTGTAGGTTTACAAGCTTTTTTTGCTAACATTACAGTTTTTTTTTTTTTAGTGTATTTTTGTTAAACAAATGAAACATGTTTATGCAAGAAGAAGTTCACAGTCCTGCACTTGGACCGGAGGGACTAACACTTTTTTTGGCCCGCCCCCATTTTGGGGCGTGGATATAAAAAACTAGTTTAAATAATTATAAAATTGTATAACTTTAGTGCAAAAAGCATAATAAATAAATTAGTAAACATTTTTCGAGAGGGGGAGGTTTCCTCCACAGCCTCCTCCCAAAAAATCCCCCTGTATTTTTTTTTAGCATGTTGGAGGGTATAAAAGATTCGGCACAGCAAACACTCACTTTTTTTTTCCAAATTTGGGGCACAACGAATTTAAATTTTCAAAATATGGACCTTTTTTAATACAGGGCGTACTGACAAGGGAAGTATCTCAACCCTTATGAAACGATTTGCATTAAACTTAATCTTATATATACAAGAGACAATTCTGAGGTTGGGGTGTCTCGGCTTATCTGCCATATCGGGAATTAAGAGGTTCAAAAATGGGAAAAAAAAGCGAAAATTCGTTTTTTGGATATTTCAGCCATTTCTCTGTAAGAAACTATATGATGTGGCCATAGCGCGATCTTGAAAAAGATAACAATACCACAAAATGTGGACTGTGCTCCCTCTTTGAGCCTCTTTGAGCACCAATTTACCACTATGATACCATCCAGGGAGTCTTGGATGGGGGACATTCCGGGTAGTGGAGCCACTATAAATTTTTACACAGATGGATCGAGGCTGCACGAACAAGTGGGCTTTGGAGTCTATTCGGAAGAGCTTCGATTGAGCCTGGCTCGAAGATTGCTAGATCATTGCAGTGTTTACCAGACAGAGATACTGGCAATAAAGGAAGTGGCTGACTGGTTGAGCTGCAATGTCTTGTATACAACCGCAGTCAACATCTATACTGACAGTCAAGCCGCGGTCCCTGGATTCAATGTTTCTGAAAACAATATCTGCCCTTAACTGCCGCACGTCTTTAAATGAGATGGCCAAGCAGTTTAACATACGACTCATATGGGTCCCAGGGCACAGAGACATTCCAGGAAATTGCAAAGACGACGAGCTTGCAAGACTAGGAACTAACTTACAGGCTCCAACAGAATTGGAATGTGTTGGTATGCTTCTAGAAACTTGCAAGCAAAACCTACGGCTTTGTTCTGCGACGGAGACTAATCAAAGATGGGCAAATGGTTGGACGTGTAAGACAACACGACTGATTTGGCCTTCTCTTAATAAGGGCGTTCAAGTGAGCTGATATCGCTTCCAAGAGGAGAGATTTCGACGGTGGTTTCTATAATTACCGGACTCTGTCTTATAGGGAAGCACGCAGAGCGGTTAAATGTGCCGTCGAATGACTTTTGCCAAAGTTGCATGGATGAAGAGGAGTTGGAATTTATCGAACACTTTATTTGCCATTGCCAGGCTCTAGGATCTAGGGAGCTGTACGATCTTTCTGATTTGTCGGATGTCAAAATTCAACATCTAAGGAGTTTCGTAAGAAGCTCAAACTGGTTTAACGACAGGGACTAGTAGGAAAACCTATTACGGTCCCGTGGTATCACAATGGACCTCAGAGTCTACGTGTGTTGACGTAAAACGTCAGCAGCCACTTACAACCTAACCTAACCAAACCTTCCATATGAGAAGAAAGGTTTTTTAATGCCTATCTAACGGTGGCATAACCTTGAAAAAATTCGGCTTCGTTAAAAATTTACATATTTTCATGAAAAAATCTTTATTAAATTTAAGTCGACACGTATTTTTGCTCTAGACGATATTCCTATTAGTTCGGGAGTTATCGAAATTTTCCCGAAGGTTCACATTGTTTCATTAGGGGATAACGAAATTTTTAAACACTGATATGACCGATAAGCAGAGACACCCCAACCTTAAAATCTCTTTTATATATATTTTAAGTTTCAGGTAAATCGGTGTATAAGAGTTGAGATTCTCCCCTTGTAAGTGTTTGAAGAAATACGATTATATAAATTTATTATTCACATCGAAACATATCGAAAATTGGTCTAGGACCCTTTAAGGATATATTTCATGATCGGTTATGAGTCACGGGAAATTTGATTTCGGATTGACCGACACACTTTTTTCTAATAACCGTCCCTGTAATTAGAGTCATTTAATGCCATTTTTGTTCTTTCAACTTTTAGGACTCATATCTGTAGACAATTATTCCTAGTAAAAAGCTAGTTTATTCTTTATTAATTTTGCTTTACTGCTGTCTTTAACAAATTTACTATCATTTATTATCCTGCAATTTTAACGCTGTTTTTTTATTAATTTGTTTGATTTTATAATAAATTTAAAACTGCAATTTTAATTCTAATTTCAACATTATCTTTATTTTCTTAGATTGGGCAGTGTACGACCACCAAAACGTTGTCGTAGCGATATGGATACTACATCTACTTCCGATATTGTCATCATACACGGCAATTCCCATCCGGATTTGGCCAATTTAGTATCCGAGCGTATGGGTATTAAAAATGGTGGCTGTTCGGTATTCCATAAAGCAAATCGTGAGACAATGGTAGAAATGGGTGATTCTGTAAGAGGAAAAGATATTTATATAATACAAACCGGCACTAAGTAAGTAAAATGAAAACTTTACAACTTACCAAACTTTCTCTAATCTTTATTGTATTTTCTTCTGTTTTTTTCCCACAGAGATGCTAATAACAATATAATGGAATTGTTGATTATGGCTTATGCCTGTAAGACATCATCGGCACGTTCGATTGTGGGTGTCATTCCCTACTTGCCTTATTCCAAGCAATGTAAAATGAGGAAACGTGGTTGTATTGTTTCCAAATTGTTGGCTAAAATGATGTGTACCTCCGGGTTAACACACATCATAACCATGGATTTACATCAAAAAGAAATACAAGGTTTCTTTGATATTCCCGTGGATAATTTAAGAGCATCACCATTTCTTTTGCAATATATACAAGAAAGTGTATGTAATGTATTTGAAAGTTAATTTTAATTATTTATTTGGCCATTTATATAGTTTAGTTAATGTTTTAGAATCTCATATACATAAGTTTTAGACATTTTCTAATAATGTCCGGCTCGTTTCGAGTAATGTTCGTGGCCATAACCCCGAAAGCTTTCCGAGACTTAGTTTTCGAGTTATCTCAAAAAAGCACTAACAATAGACAGTTTTGCAGGGCCTATTAAGCAGGGTTGGTAAGTTTGATTCCTACCAGAACACTTTGTCGATTCAAAGGGATGGCGGACATTGTTTTCAGTCTGGGACCCCACAAAGTATATATAGTATTGATCAGTTATCGATTTTAAGACATTCTAACGATGTCCGTCTGTGTCCGACTCTAACTGTGAAAGTCAACGGTAGTGTTAGCCTCCTGTATGAGACGCAGTGTTCTTTCAGACATTGAATAACAATGTCTGAAAGAATGAATTTCCTGGCTCAGATCTATGATGTGAAGGACAAGTTGACCACAGTAGTTGCTTTACTGCGTCAGGTGTTACGTTGTGGTTGAGGTCTCAGTAGGCTTGCCGTTCGTGTCATTTATGGTGGGCTATTTGTTGCCTGTGCAACTTATGGTGCGCCTGTATGGTATCGGACGGCCACGTCTGCTGCGGGCTCTCGCAGGACATTGTCGGTTCAGAGGTTGATGATGTTAGGCATGATGGTGTGTCGCACAGTATCTGCGTACGCCTTGCAGGTCTTGATGGGTGTTCCACCGCTCGATTTGGAGGTGAAGCGTCGTGCTATCGCCTACAAATTGAGAAAGGGGCTCGAACTGTTGCCTACTGACTGGCTTGCCGGTCTGGAAGTAGCTACATCGGACCGCAGGGCTCTCTTGGATAACTATGTCGCAACGGTGTGACAGCAGCGTTGGGATACTATTGCGAATGAACGAGTAACGTATGGCTGTATTCGTGATGTCCTGTTTGTGGTGGATCGCCCAGACTTTGGCTTAGGCCTTAGCCTTGGCTTTGTACTCACAGGACATGTGTCGTTAAATGCATTTTTGGATGAGCGTTGTCTAAGTGACACTGCCGGCTTCAGCTGTGGTGCCAATCTTGAGGATTGGAAACATGTGTTGTGCGAATGCCCGTTTTACTCGGACATTCGTGACTTGGTTGGTATGAGAATCGTTTAAAGTGCCGACGGCTGGGATGTGAGTCAAGTGCTCACCACAGCAGAACGCATTAGAAAGATTTCTGAAATGACGTGCGGAATTTTCCGTAGAAGGCGGACTTTGGTTGCATAGTTGTTTTAGGTCGATCTTTCGAATCTGTATTGCTTCGCAGGACATTGGCGGGTTATATGATTGAATGCGTGTGTGAGTTTTGGTGTGCGGGCCACCAGTCCCGATTTGTTTGGAACTTAACTGGTAGTAGCTTGCTACGAAGTCTGACCGGAGACTATAATCTGGTACCACGGGTAACCAGAGGCCCCTGTATCTCTATAAGATGTAGTCTGGTTTTTGGGTACGGCCCTTCGGGGAGTATTATGGTGGTTGTGGTTTGGACCCAAATCGCGGGTAGAGCAGTTTGCTCGGCGTGGAGTTGCGTATATACAACCTGATACATAGAAAGGCAGAGGTTGAATAGGTCTCGCTTCCTACCTAGGTGGAAACTACGCCCAAATGTGTAGTTTCGAATAGGTACCGGAACGTTGTTTTAAAACAACGCGATGAGGCGCCAGTCGACTATTTGTTTCGAATCAGCGTGTGAAAAAGAGCGCCACGGACAGAAGCCAATCGACTACTCGACTACTACTGTCTGTCCGACTGTCTGTATGTCTGTGGGAATGGTGATCACGGCCAGTTTGGTGTTGCATTTGAGCAATATCGGTTCAGTGGTTCAAAAGTTATGAACGAAAATGTAAGGACACCTTGAAAATTTTGGTACATTCAACATAACCTAAAAATACAAAATGCTTTAATTCGGCTGCTGGTTGACATATGTGAACAGAATTGAACGCCGAATGGTATTAAATGAAGTTCGAACATATTTTTTTGCAAATAATGAAAAAATCGCGGAAATTTTTTTCAAATTTTTTTTGTCGCGGAAATTTTTTTCAATTTTTTTTTTCCTCAAAAGTAATTTTTTTTTTTTCAAATAAGGTTTTTTGCAATCTTTTTTGTATTGTGGAGAGTATTAAAACATTCGGCAAGACCGCCCGTGTAAAAATGTATTAGATCTTATCTGATCTGTTCATATATGTTCATATATGATCGTATCTGATTGAATATAATTATATCTGAAATGTCCAAAATCGAGATCTAATTATATCTCGGATTTGGTCAACATTGCCACAAAATTGACATTTAATTATATCTGACCAGATATAACTATATACAATCAGATGCAATCATATATAATTAGATAAAAGTAGATCTGACAAGATCTAATCGATTTTTACACGGGCGAATTTAACTTTTTTACTTGTTCAAATTGATCTTTTACGAATTTCTATTGATTTTTTATGTCCTTCAACCACAGACGGAAATGTCGGTAAAAGACCCCATTAAGCACAACCAGGGGGAAAATCTCCCCATTAAAGAACTAAAGCCAAAAATCTTGGAACCCCACCCAATTGATTACTTCAGTTTTTATACCCTACATCACTCTGTGGTACAGGGTATAATGAATTTGTGCTGATGTTTTAACTATCCGAAATATTGGTCACAGACCCATCTTCAAGTATACCGATCGACTCAGAAACACTTTCTGAGACGATTTATACCGTTTTATAATATTTATCCTTTCGAAACTTGGCAGGTAAACATATTTTGTATTCACAAATTATAATTCAAAATTTTAAAGGAATCCGACCAGTTCTTCTCGTAGTCCCTATACAAAACACCCTCCCGATATTCACATAAATCTCTCAAATCTCATGAAAATTGGATATATTTCATCAAAACGTTGATTGTAGGTGTTAAAAATGTGGTATGGTGGTCTAATCAATTCTGAATATAATTGGACCATTTTTGGACTTATACCCATATAAAAATTTCTCCCGATATTCAGTAAAATCGGTCTATTGACAACAAAAATAAGCAAATTTCACTCAAATTTTGTTTGTGTATGTTTTCTATACTTATTGAAGAACTAACGAAACATGGATCTAATCGGTCCATGTTTGGACCTGGGACCCATTTTCTAACTTGTTTTTAATATATTTTATTATGTCTCAAAATCATTTTTATACCCTACTCCACTCTGTGGTAAAGGGTATATTGAGTTTGTGTTGTTGTTTGTAGCTACCCGAAATATTGGTCCTAGACAAACCCTCAAGTGTACCAATCGACTCAGAAACACTTTTTGAGTCGATTTAGCGATGTCCGTCAGTCCGCATGCCCGAAATTGCAATCTGTATAGCAATTTTTAATAGATTTGACTGAAATTTGAATCTTAAGCCTTTTTTGACTCAAAGACGAAGCTTATTGAATTCGGAAAATATCGGTTCATGTTTTGACCGAGCTCTCCCATACAAACGTCCCTTCACATTTGGCTTAAAATAGGAAATATTGGAATAAAATTAAGTTTGTAGGTGTTAAACGTGTACTTTGAGTTGTTGAGTTGAGTTGAGGGTGGGTTGTACAAGCCTAAAAATATGTAAATTTTTAGGCAAGTCCATGGCGCTCAGACTTAAAATAGTCCATTGTACCGTACCCAGAAAAGAAAGATTAAGTAAGGGTGATAAAAGGTTGAGAAGAAAAAGGAAGAAAAGTGCATGCTCAGAATTTCTCAGTTGCTTTCACAAACTTGAGAAAATCAGACAAGGGAAGTCCATGGACCGTGTCCATAGACAGAATATCAGAACCCAATATCCGCAGTCTAGCCCTTGAGAACGCTGGACAACAACATACATAATGTTCAGTTGTGTCATCATCCTCAAGACAAGCCACGCATAATGGGTCTGATAAGACACCTAATCTCGTCATATGACGAGCACAGGCATTGTGTCCCGTAATTAAGCCAGTAAGTCTGCGACAGTCTATTCTACTGAGACTGAGTAGATAGTTAGCCACTTTCTTGTCTGGCTTAATTACAAAACGTTTGGTATTCTTGCATGCCAACTCATTTGACCATCTTTCCATGAAAGTTGCTTTCATATGAGAGTTGATCCAACGCATCAGCCATGTCAAGCCAATACCAATTTGAGGTTCCGGATTGTAAGGAATTGTATCAGAGCCAAGATTTGCCAAAGAGTCAGCAATCTCGTTTCCCCTATGACCCGGAACCCACAGAAGACTGACGCTATTCCCACATGAGACCTCATTGAGTCTGCGTCTACATTCCTGGACAATTTTGGATGAAGTGACTGGAGATTCAAGTGCAATGAGCGCAGCCTGGCTGTCACTGCAAATACTGATTCTCCTATTACTCCATCTGTTCCCAATTATCCGGGTCGCTACGTCCAAAATAGCAAATATAACGTGTACTTTAGTAACCTCACAAAATCTGATAACAAATAGAGAATTTTTGGACTTAGGGCGGATTACTTAATGAAAAGTTAGCTGTTAACTACCGATTTAACGGAGCCGTATGTCAAAGTTTGTATGAAAAAGTTAAATTTAACGGCGAGTTATTTTATAACGGAGCATTGAGTAATCCAGCCTTAGTCCCCTAATTAAAATTTCGATCAATATTTGGTAAAAAAAAACACTGGTGTAGGGTACTATATGGTCGGTCTTGTCCGACAATAATTTTCTTACTTGCTTTTTTTTCAAGTGTTTTTTTCTTAAGGATGCTGTTCAGATTCTTAAAAATCATTAACTTTTAAAGTTATTATAAATTGATTTTATATTTAAATTTCTAATAAATTTCTTTCTCCTCTCCCCACAGATACCCGATTATCGTAACGCTGTCATTGTTGCCCGTAATCCGGGTACTACACAAAAAGCTACTTCCTATGCTGAACGTTTACGTTTAGGTATTGCTGTCATCCATGGTGAACAAAAAGAAGCCGAAAGTGATCAAGTGGATGGTCGTTATTCACCACCACCAGCAAATAGGTAAGTAAATTAAATTTCATATTTAAAAATCGTATTGTAGAAATCCTATATCATTATTATTGTTTAAATTTAGTTTTGCTCTTCATGTCTGTTTGCAAAATTTAAAACCACCTGTAATATTCCATTAACATATAATTTTTTTTTATCCATCTTTTAATATAAATGTCTGTAATTGCACCATATTACTTGTACTACATATTTTTGTAACACTTTTTGTATGTGTGATTATATTCATTTAAAAATTACGTTTTCAATAATTATTTTGAAAAATTAATTTTAAAACATTTTTAAATTTATTCTAATTTTAAAGCAATATTTTCAATTATGTTTTACGTCTGGCATATTCAGTGATCAGCCAATTTTCTCAAAAAATGATTATAATTAATCAATATAAAATAATTTGAATCTAACCAGAATTAAATTACGTTCAAATTTTATAAACCAAAAATGTTTTGGCGTTGCGTCAAACGCCCCGTATTTGATTTAAGTTACTTGCTTTAAATTTTTGTTCACTGACATATTTTAGATTTGGTTCAACAAAACTCATTTTATTATCATTTTCTTTTTCATAGTCATAACTACGTTACTGTTCTTAATTTTTCACAAATGTTTCGTTTCTTATTTCTTTCTATTCATTTTCTTAATTTACGTGATATATATAAAAAAAAGTACATTTCAACTTTCAAAATTATTTATAGTTCTTCAAACTGGGTATAATTTTGAGCTTAAATTCAATTTTTGGTTAATAATAGTTTCTACATAGAATTTTTAATTGTTTTTTAATTTGTTGTTGAAGTTTATTTGCATGTTAGTTCTTTTAGTCGAAAGCATTGAAATTTTTTTTAGGCATGTTTTTAATGAAATTTTTTTTCTTCAAATCCGAGACACATTTTTAAAAAGATTTTACGATTCATAAAAGTCTAAGTCAAAATTCTAAAAAGTCCAATTATAATTTAGAAAAATTTGTTTAAATCGTGAAGAGTCTAATTAAAATTCTGAAAATCTTAATAGAAATTAAGAAAATCCTAACAGAAATTCTAAAAAGCCTAATTGATATGAAGAAAATCTTTAATTAAAATTTAGAAAAGTTCAATTAAAATTCATAAGAGTTCAATTTAAATTTAAAAAAGTTTAATTGGAATTCCATAAAGATCGATTTAATCAAACTCAAAAAGATCTGTTCAAATTTGATCAAAATCAATCTCGAATTAAAACAACTAGCAAACGTGTATGTAAATGGAATTTTATTTACTCACGAAACACTTAACTCACGCTTGTTTACGATTTTCTTTAAAAAATTCAGTTTTAATCACGCTTACGGAAGGTTAGGTTAGGTTGTAAGTGGCTGCTGACGTTTTACGTCAACACACGTAGACTCTGAGGTCCATTGTGATACCACGGGACCGTAATAGGTTTCCCTACTAGTCCCTGTCGTTAAACCAGTTTGAGCTTCTTATGAAACTCCTTAGATGTTGAATTTTGACATCCGACAAATCAGAAAGATCGTACAGCTCCCTAGATCCCAGTGAAGCAAGTCTCTGACCAGAAAGTGCCGGGCAATGGCAAATAAAGTGTTCGATAGTTTCCAACTCCTCTTCATCCATGCAACTTCGGCAAAAGTCATTCGACGGCACATTTAACCGCTCTGCGTGCTTCCCTATAAGACAGTGTCCGGTAATTATAGAAACCACCTTCGAAATCTCTCTTCTTGGAAGCGATATCAGCTCACTTGTGCGCCCCTGATTAAGAGAAGGCCAAATCAGTCGTGTTGTCTCACACGTCCATCCATTTGCCCATCTTTGATTGGTCTCCGTCGCAGAACAAAGCCGTAGGTTTTGCTTGCAAGTTTCTAGAGGCATACCAACACATTCCAATTCTGTTGGAACCTATAAGGTAGTTCCTAGTCTTGCAAGCTCATCGGCTTTGCAATTCCCTGGAATGTCTCTGTGCCCTGGGACCCATATGAGTCGTATGTTAAACTGCTTGGCCATCTCATTTAAAGACGTGCGGCAGTTAAGGGCAGATCTTGTTTTCAGAAACATTGAATCCAGGGACTTGACCGCGGCTTGACTGTCAGTATAGATGTTGACTGCGGTTGTAGACAAGACATTGCAGCTCAACCAGTCAGTCACTTCCTTTATTGCCAGCATCTCTGCCTGGTAAACACTGCAATGATCTGGCAATCTACGAGCCAGGCTCAACCCAAGCTCTTCCGAATAGACTCCAAAGCCCACTTGTTCGTGCAGCCTCGATCCATCTGTGTAAAAATTTATGGTAGCTCCACTACCCGGAGTATCCCCCATCCAAGACTCCCTGGATGGTATCATAGTGGTAAAGTGGCGCTCAAAGAGGCTCAAAGAGGGAGCACAGTCCACATTTTGTGGTATTGTTATCTTTTTCAAAATCACGCTATGGCCACAATCGCTGCTCCTCCATTGCAGCGTGCTATTAAGTCGAATTGCCGACGCAGCCGCATACTGCCTACCCAATATGTCCAAGGGTATCAGGTGAAGGAGGATTTCTAATGCAGCCGTAGTTGTAGTACGAAGAGCACCAGTGATGCACATTGACGCCATTCTCTGTACCTTCCTGGTAAAGACACAGTTCGCTTTTGTTTCTAAAGCAGGCCACCAGACAATGATTCCATACAGCAAAATTGGACGCACCACTGCCGTATAGATCCAATGAACAACTTGAGGGCTAAACCCCCATCGTTTTCCAATGGCCCTTTTACAGGAATATAAAGCAATCGTTGCTTTTCTCACCCGTTCCTCAATATTACGCCTGAAATTCAACTTCCTATCTAGAAATACTCCAAGATACTTGGCTCCATCTGAGAAGGTGATTTCAGTGCCGTCCAGAGAAATAGGATCAAAAGCAGGAATCTTATTTTTCCTTGTAAACAAAACAAGCTCTGTTTTACTTGGATTAACTCCTAGCCCACAGTCTCTTGCCCATTTAGACAGATCTTTCAGAGAACCCTGAAGAATGTCGCTTACGGAACACGAAAATTTCGTGTCATATATTGAAAACTAAATAAAAAAATTAACTTAACACAACCCGAAAAGACTTTTTTTTAAATTATGTATTTTAGAAATTATCAATTGTTTTTCAGAAGTTATTGTTATTGTTTTTTAGAATTTATCAATTGTATTTCTGAAATTATCAATTGTATTTCAAAATTTAACTATTGTATTTCAGAAATTATCAATTGTATTTCAGAAGTTATCAATTGTATTTCAGAACTTATCAAATGTATTTCAGAATTTATCGATTGTATTTCTGAAATTATCAATTGTATTTCAGAATTTATCAATTGTATTTCAGAAATTATCAATTGTATTTCAGAAATTTTAAATTTGTATTTTAGGTTATCAATTGTATTTCAGAAATAATCAATGGTATTTCAGAAATTATCAATTATCAATACAAATAACAGTTGGAGCAAATTTTATAAAAATGTAATTTTGAATGGAAGCCTACTTAGTGAGTGGAGATAGGGCGTAGGTATGTTTTAAAAAAATGTTGTAGGGTAAAAATAAATGGGGGTCGGTCTCACTAATGACCCCTCTCGGACGCACCATTGGACCGGTAGAAGCTGATTAAATAAAACAAATTTACAAAAAATAAAAAAATTGTATGGGGACCGCCTTAACAATTAGAGATGGAGGGTAGGTGTGTTAAGAGAAAATGTTTAGACTACAAAAATATTGTGGGTCGGTCATACATTTTGTTACTCTAAGGGCACTATTAGGGCAGTTAGAGCGGTTGGAGCAAATTTTAAAAAATGTCGTTTTGTGTGCGAGCCCCCTTAGAAATTGCAGATAGGGTATTAGTTTGTTCCAAAGTAATGTTAAGACGTAAAAATTAATGGGGGTCGGTCTTGTAAATGCCCCTCTATGTGAGACCGCACCATTGGAACAGTAGAAATGATTTAAAAAAATTAAAACAACATTTTTTCAAAAAATTTTAAAAAATAGTAATAATTGTTATCCCACGATCCTCCTGGGCAAAAAATTTGTAGAATCGATAGAAGTTTTACACAAAAAAATTAAAAAAAATCGAAGAGTACAAACATTTTCAAAAATTAGATTTAAATTTTAAAACTTAAAAATCGCATACTCGAGCGAATTTTTTTTTTAAAAAGTACGTAAAAAAACTAAAATTTTGAAAAAAAAAAATTTTAAATTTGGACCATTATTGAAGAAGTTATGAGTAAAAGAAGTTTTATTAAAGGAAGAAACTACCAATTTTTAAAAATTCGATATCTTTTGAACGGGTCATCAAAAAAATCTGAAAATTTACCACGAAGAAGTTTTCAAAGGGTACTAAAAACTGTAAACAAATTGGGAAAATCTAAAAAAAAAAAATTTCATAGTGTCCGATTTGACATGGAATGCCCCATATGAGGCATTCCACACCAAATGTCCAGCGAAAAAAAAACATGTGTACCGTAAACTTCTGAATAGGTGATATGGATAGCCCTATATGGAACTTAGAAAATTGCGTTTATGGTTTTTCAATTTTTCAAAAACTGGGCTTGGAGGCGTGGTCAAATATTGGAAAAATGGTCAAATTTGTGGCGAGTTGCCTTGATTAAATATTTATCACATTAAAACGGAATGCACCACAATCTCAAAAATTTACAGTCTTATATAGTTTTGTATGGGCTATCGATTAAATTTTTTTTTTTTGAAAAATTTTCAGAACCCGTTCTTAAATTTTCCATTTTTTTAAAAAGTCAATTTATCAAAAATCCGGCCACTTTTTTTTTTCTTTTTTCTTTATTTTTTTAAAAGTTTAGATGTTTGTCCATCCACACAAAAAAAATCAGAAACCTGTTCATCGTTTTTTTCGAGAAAATCGCATTTGAATTTTAAATTTCATAACAATTTAGTAATTTGCTTGTATTTCTTTGTATTATGTTCATAGACCTGCACTTCGACCAAGGGGAATAAGAAACTAGATTTTTAAGCCGCCCTCCCTCTGGGGGCGTGGTTATAGAATGTAATTAAAAATAACGATTTAAGCGTAAATATCATAAATCAATAATTTGTAAACATTTACAGCGGTGGAAAGGTGTCCCCCTCCGGCTCAGTTATTGTTAGTTGTTATTATAAGATAAAAATTCTGTCACGGTGAAATTTCACTTAAGTAACGACCACAAACATTTTATAAAAATTTTGTTGAATAATTAATTTAAATTTTTAATTAATTTTTCATAACTAACACGTTTAGCACGTTTATTGTAGGTTTTTTAAACTAATTTTAATATAAAGTTATAAATCAAAACATTTTCACCTCACCCATTGCACATACCACACCACCAACTACAGTGATAATGACAACTGTAGCAGCTAATGCACCTGCAAACCACAATTTTAAATTAAATTTATACTATTGTTTAATTTATTTATTGTCATGCTAATAAAAAAACATTATTTAATAGAATTTTCAATATATTATTTACAATGTATTTTATTTAAATTGCTTTTTAATTAAAATAAGCAAATGATTCTGGGGGATTGATGGGATTTTTTGCAAGAAATTGGTAATTAGCAGCCAGAAATTTCCAGCGGTACAACAAATAAAAAACTGCTCATACACTTATTTTTTGTAAAATAAAGCGTTTTGACAACGCTTCAAATAACAATCTAAAAAGTGTCGAAGCTTTTTTATACTCACTTTGTCATTCCGTTTGTAACGCTTTGAAATATCGGTCGGAGACCCCATAAAGTATATATATATATTATGATCCATGATCGATTCTAAGACATTCTATAAATGTCCGTCTGTCTGTATATGGCACGATACAGTCCAAAATAAAAGAGCTAGACTCCTGAAATTTGGAATATGTCTCATGGTCCTATTCAGGTTAAGTTCGTAAATGGGCAAAATCGGACCATGTGGCAAAAAGTTCCTTCTTGAAGAACTAAAGCATCCCCTAAAAAACACCATATTTTTTACGTGTTTTTTTGTATTTTTGTTTAACAATTGAAACATTTTTATGCTAAAAATAGTTCAGAGTGCTGCATTAGGACCCGGGGGATTAAAAAATGTTGTTTTTTTACCGCCCCCCTTTTAGGGCGTGGTTATAAAAAAATAGTTTAAATAATGATAAAATTTTATAACTTTTGTACAAAAAGTATAATAAATGAGTTAGTAAACATTTTTCGCGAGGGGGGGGGGGTGTCCCCTACAGCCCCCCACAAAGCCCTCCAAAAAAAACGCCCCTGTATTTTTTTTAACATATTGGAGGGTATAAAAGATTCGGCACAGCCGAATTTAACACATTCACTTGTTTTTTCTGAAATGATTTTTGATGAAATTTTTTACTACAAAACGAAAAAAATGTGTCTGGGACTTTTAAAATTTTGTTTGGGACTTGGTAAAAATTGGAAAATTTAGTTTTGTTCTGTAGTCTCCGATCACGGGATAAGTTTTTATACCCTCCAAGAAAAACAAGGGGGAAAAGTTGCCCTTGAAGAACTAAACCAACCTCTAAAGAAAAACTCCATATGTTAACAAGTTTTTTAATACTTTTATTAAAAAAATTACAACATTTTATGTCAAAAGAAGTCCGAAATCCTACACTTGGACTAGAAAATGTCGTTTTTTGGTCCGCCCCACAGTGGGAAAAAACACCAATCTGGCAGGAAAAAAATCATATCTTCTAAACTATTGGTCCGATCCGATAACAATACTTGTAGATTTTATAGCTAAGGATATTAGCTTTTTGTATAATGAATAATAAGAAACTGTTGTTCAATACAGGGTGCCCCAAAAGGTGTTATATACGACTACCTCAGGAGTTTTTTTTTTTGTACCTGTTAGCTGTGGAAAATTATGTTTAAAATAAGAATTTTATACTTTTTGAAAAGTAAAAGGGGTAATCAAATATTGTTAGTGAAATCTGATAACATTTGGACATATACCCTACATCCAGCATATAACTAAAATATGAGTCTTAGCACCTGATTGCATAAGCATATACGAATTTTTAGTTAACCTTTTGTCAATGTATAGTGCCATTGCCTCTTCTGGTGTGTATGTCGGTGCTTCAGAGGGGTAAAATACAGCTCTTTTCATCTTCGTAGCCCTTTTTGGTGTTTTTTTAATTTCATCTAATAATTGGGCTGCATCTCTCTTTTTAGATTTGTACAGACTTACTTTTGTAGCGACCAAAAATTATTCCTTGATGTTATTTTGTACAAGATCCGAAACACGACTCCTCTTGGATTTTTTTTGTCGTTTCCAAAAAAGTCTTCAGAGGACGCCCTCGAGGTTGTGACGGTCCTGGTTCTTCGTCTTCTACTAGAAAATCTATATTTTCATTCAACCATATATTGTAATGATTTTCAAACCTATATAAATTGCGAGAAACACTGGCCCATCTACATTTAAATTTACTACACAAATCTCGCACACTAACAGTTAGTTTTTTATAGCAATCATTCTCGTTGCAGATGTTATTTCCAAGTTTGGACAAGATATAATTGATAACTGTTGAGTTCCGATCAGAAGCACTGTCGCATTTACGCCAAACTTCAAATATCTCTCTCCGTTGAAATGACATGTCAAACAAATTAAAAAAAAAAGAGTTTATTAACCAATTCAAATGATAGTATTAAATTTATTATTATTTAGACACGACTTTTTTAATTACGAAAAAATAAAGTATTTCGTAACAATATTTTTATTAAGAATTTTTCCACCAACTGAATGCGACTTAAATCGGTTATTTAAAAATCATAAAATCAAAAATAATTTTAATTCAGCACGAACTTTATTCAAGATTCCGACGCTCTACTATGTTAAAATCAAATTACTAACAATCCTTCGCAATTCTCAACATATACGTGAGTCGCGTTCATCGCTGCCTAGGTTTAGAATTATAATTATTGAAAGACCAAAATTACAAAAATAATTTTAAAAAATCGCTACGCAGGCCTACGCAGCTAATTTTTTGAATAGTAATACTTGATTATATGTAGAATAATCTATAATTAAAGATTAAGCAGCATCTGACAGCGTTTTGTTTTGTAGCTCCATAAGAATTTAAACAAGTTAAAAAAAACGTTGTTTATGTAATTCGTTACGAGGGAGCCCTTGCAAAACAGATAACGTATGGAAATTTATACGTAATATACCTAATAGCACCCTTTAAAAGAAAACAAACACTTGGTAGGTAACGGCTTACCCCTTCCGATACACGGCGATGACAAGTTTACTATTATAAACAATTAACTGCGATAGCCCAATAAATTGTCAACATTTGATGGTGTGTATTTCCCTAATGGGTTAACTAAACTTTAAGTTCTTAACGGATTAAAACGCAGTAACTATCCCACTTTAAAATCGCATTATAACTTTGTTAAAAACTGTTACTTATTTTTTGAATTATTTCCCGCTAGATTGGCAATTTTTCCCATGGTGCGCCCCTTTTTGTGGGCGTGGATATTAAAAATGTCTTCAAATAATGATAAAATGATAAGACTTCAGCGCACAAAGCTTGTGCAAAGGTGTCCCCTAATGACCCCTTTCGACCCTTTCTTCCCAAAAAAACGTACCTGTTTTTTTTTTTATTTTTTTTACATGTTCAAATTTACATGTTTTCCATGTTGTTTACATGTTGCACATGCAAAAGATTCGACAGTCCAAACTAAAAGAGGTAGACTCCAAAAGTATGGCAAAAAATATGTCTTATGGTCACAGGCTGGTTAAGTTCAAGAATGGTCAAGATCACCCCATAAGCTTCCCGTTGAAAAACCAAACTCTAAAAAACTACATTTTATTAGTTTTTTTTTTAACTTTTGTTAAACAAAAAAAACACTTTTATGTCAGAAGAAGTTCAAAGTCAGACTTGAACCCAGGGGATAAAAAAATAATTTTTAGCCCGCCCCCTTTTGTGAGCGTGAACATAAAAATTTAATTTAAATAATTATACAATTAATAAAGTGCAAAAATCATAAATTAATTTGTCACCATTTATCGCGAGGGCAAGGTGTCCCCCAACTCCCCTTCCCCTCTTAAAACGCCCCTGGAAATTTTTTTTATATTTTTTTATTTTTGAAGGGTATAACAGATTCCGAACCACTCACTTCCGAAACACTCTCACTTACTGTACCATATTACTTCACATCTCTCAAACAATTTTGCTAAAATTGCCTGTATTTTTAGTTCCTCGTATTGTGTATTTTGGTGTTGTGTATTTTTGAAAGTATTTTAATTGCTATTTTCATTTGTTTTTTAGTTTAAACTATTATGTTGCCTTTAATTTTATGTTTTAAAAAATCAAATTAAGAACTAAAAAAGAAAATCGAACGAAAAAAAAAAACAAAATTTATTTTCTATTTTATTACTATTCTAATCAAACCAGTACCTATGACATAGGAAATATAGTTGAAATGTGCTTACCAGCAACACCTAGGTTGGTATTTTTTTGCAAAAAAAAATTCTCATTGAAATTTTAACAAAAAAAATATGTTTATAATTTTTTTTATAATTTTTATTTATTACAAAAAACAAAAACTCATTTAAAAAAAATTAACAAAATATACCATTCATAACTTTTTATAAAAACAAAACTAATAATCACTTATACATAAAATAAAACTTTATACATAATAAAACTCTATAGCAGCCGCACTCGTACTGTCTCGGTATCGGTTGGTGTACCAGATCATCCACCCAAAGTAAAACCACCCATTAATCTAGTAGGTGATGTAACTGGTCGTATAGCCATAATGGTGGTAAGTATAATTTTGTAGATTTTATTTTATGGAATTACATAAATTTATTGAATTTTTTATCTTTCAGGATGATTTAATTGATGATGTCCAATCATTTGTTGCAGCTGCTGAAGTTTTAAAAGAAAATGGTGCTTGTAAAATTTATGTCTTAGCCACTCATGGTTTGTTAAGCTCCGATGCACCTCGTTTAATTGAGGAATCTCCAATTGATGAGGTAAGTTTTAGTATTATATTTCGTATCCTAAATATTCTGAAAATATTTTTAGATTCTAAGGAATATTTCTTGTAAAAATTCTCTAGAGACATTTTTTGTATAAAAATATACTCAGATTCTGCGATATTTTTTGTATAGAAAAATTCTCCGATTCCGCGATATTTTTTTGTTCATAAAAATTTTTCAGATTCCCAAACATTTTTCCCGTATTGAAATCACTTCAGGTTTTGATTCCGTTTTCTCTGTATAAAAAATTTCTCAGATTCTGAGAAATTTTTCGTGTATAGAAAACTTCTCCGAATTTAAGACATTTTTTCTGTATAAAAAAATTTTAAAATTTTGAGACATTTTTCCCGTGTAGAAAATTACTCAGATTCTAAAACATTTTTGTCGTGTAGAAAAAGTTTCATATTCTGAGACGTTTTTCAGGAATAGAAAAATTCTCGGATTTTGAGACATATTTCCCGTGAAGACGAATTTTTAGATTTTGAAACATTTTTTTCGTATAGAAAAATGTTCAGATTCTAAGACATTTTTCCCGTATAAAAAAATTCCCGATTCAAAGACATTTTTCCCGTATTGAAAAGCTCATAGACTCTGAGACATTTTCAAGTCATAAAAAAATTCCCAGATTCTGAGAAATTTTTCCTGCATCGAAAAATTCTTTCATTCTAAAGCATTTTGCACTTATAAAAAATTTTTAGACATTTTGCCGTATAAAAAAATTGTTTCGATTCTGACTCATTTTTCCCGCATAGAAAAATTCTTAGATTCTGAGACATTTTTCCCGTATAGAAAACCTCGCAAATTCTGAAACATTTTCCCTAGTAATGTTTTCCATACAAATTTTTTTAGATATTTCGATATGGAAAAAAATTTAAGACTCAGATTTTGAAACATTTTTTCGTATAGAAAAATTCTCAGATTCTTAAACGTTTTTCAGGAATAAAAAAATTCTCAAATTTTAAGACATGTCTACAATTTTTAAATTTTGAAACATATTTTTCGTATAGAAAAATTTTCAGATTCTGAGAAATGTTTGCTGTTTGAAAAATGTTCAAATCTTGGACATTTTGCCGTATTGAAAAATTTTTAGTTTCTAAGACAGTTATTCGTATAGAAAAATTCTTAAAATTAAGAAAAAATCATCCGAATAGAAAAGTTCTTAGATTCTAATACATTTTTTCCGTAAAGAAAAGTTCTCAGAGTCAGATACATTTTTCCGGTATAGGAAAATTTTCAGATTTTAAGACATTTTTCCTGTTTTGAAAAATTCATAAATTTTTTTCCGTATTGAAAAATTTCAGATTCTGGACATTTTTCCTGTACAGAAAAATTCTCAAATTCCGATAATTTTTTTTCGTATAGAAAAATTTTCGGAATCCGAGACATTTTTCCCGTATAAAAAATTCTCCGATTCTTACACATTTTTACCCTATTGAAAAACTCGCAGATTTTTTTAGAGATTTTTCAGTCATAGAAAAATTCGCAGATTCGGAGACAGTTTTCCTGTATCGAAAAGTTCTTAGATTCACGTATTGAAAAAGACATTTTGCCGCATAGAGGAATTTTTTAGATTCTGAGACATTTTTTCCGTATAGAAAAATTCTTAGATTCAGAGACATTTTTCCCCGTATAGAAAAACTCGCAGATTCTGAGACATTTTTTCGTCATAGAAAAATTCGCTGATTCTGAGAATGATCTGATTCAGAAACAAATTTTCCGTAAAAAAAAATTTTCAAATCTTAAAAACCTTTATCGTATAGATAAATTCTTAGATTCTGAGACATTTTTAGTATATAAAAAAAAATTTCAGATTCTGAGACTTTTCCCGTGTTGAAAATATCTTACTTTGAAAATTTTTTCTTGTATAAAAAAATCACAGACTCTTAAAAGTTCGCAGATTTTGAGACATTTTTCCTAAATATTTTTTTCAAACAGAAAAATTCTGAGACATTTCTGTATTAAAAAACTCTTTGATTCTGAGACATTTTTCCCGTATAGAAGAATTCTAAGATTCTGAGACATTTTTATCGTATTACAAAAATTCTCAGACTCTAAGACATTTTTCCGTATAGAAAAATTCTGAGATTCTAAGACATATAGAAAAATTCTGAGATTCTGACCTTGTTGTTTAATTAAAAAAAATGTTCATTCTGAATTCCACCTATAGAAAATCCAAATTTTTTTTTTCTCAGATTCGGACACATTTTTACCCGCATAGAAAAATTTTTTAAAAATAAATTGTTTACGAAATAGACTGAGAAACATTTTTCGTGGAGAAAAATTTTCAGATTCTGAGAAATTTTTTCCCGTATTAAGACATTTTTCCGTATAAAAAAATTCCAGATTCTTTGGCATATTTTTTGTATACATTTTTTTTTTTTGATTCTGATGCATTTTTTGCGAAAAGATTTTCCGGTAGAAAAATTTTCAGATAAACATTTTTCCCGTATGGAATAATTTTTTCCATATAGAAAAATAGTCGAATTCAGACACGGTTTTCTGTATAGAAAAATTTTGCGACTCTAAAGACATTTTCCGTATTGGAAAATTCTACTAACTTGAGACATTTTTCCCATTTGAAATAGAAAAATTCTTAGATTATAAGACAATTTCCGGTGAAGAAAAAATCTCAAAATATGTTAAAATTTTTCTATAGGAAAGATTTTCTGATTTATAGACATTGTTTCTATGCAAAAATTCGTGGAAATCCAATATTTAATACAACACGGTATAATACCCTCCACTTACAAGGGAGTGGTTTCAGAGAGCACCTAACGATTGTCCTGAAACTTGCATATGGGAATAAGAGGAGAAAAATTAGAGTCTCCTGTGTTTTGACGTAGCCGAATTTGGAAACGACCGGCATGACATTAAATATGCCTTAAAAAACCTTTGCTTATATACAAAAATGTTCATTCTGAATTACCCCCTATAGAAAAATTCTATTGAAAAATATTCAGTTTCTAAGACATTTTTCTTGTATCAAAAAAATCTCAGATTCTGAGACATTTTTTCGTATAATTTTTTTTTTAGATTCTGAAAAGGGCTTTAAAAGATTTTCCGGTATAGAAAAATTTTCAGATAAACATTTTTCCCGTATGGAATAATTCAGAGACATTTTTTCTCGTATAGAAAAATTCTCAGATTCTAAGACATTTTTCACGTATAGATAACTTAACTGATTCTGAGACGTTTTCTAGTGTAGAAAAATTCTCAGATTCTAAGACATTTTTTTCATTTAGAAAAATTCTCAAATTCAGAGACGGTTTTTTGTATACAAAAATTCCTATAACTTGAGACATTTTTCCCGTTTGAAATAGAAAAATTCTTAGATTATGAGACAATTTCCCGTAAAGAAAAAATCTCAAAATATGCTAAAATATTTCTATTGGTAAGATTTTCTGATTCATAGACATTGTTTCTATAGAAAAATTCGTGGAAATCCAATTTTTAATACAACACAGTATAATACCCTCCACATAAAAGGGAGGGGTTTCAGAGAGCACCTAACGATTGTCCTGAAACTCGCATATGGGAATGAGAGGAGAAATATTAGAGACTCTTGTTTTTTGATGCAGCCGAATTTGGAAACGACCGGCATGACATTAAATAGACGTAAAACCTTTCGAATTTATTTTTTAAACATATTTCTAATAATCTTTTTTACATTGTGGAGGGTATAATGTATTCAGCAAGGCTGAATTCATATTTTTTAATTGATTTTCTATACATTTCGTTTAATGTAACGGGTTTTAAAGCATAATTTTAGGCGCAGAAAACTTGTGTTTGGTATTTTAGCAAAATTCTCTAAAAATTCTAGAATTGTTACAAATATATTTTAATTATTTTCTTTTTTTCTTCCTCCTTTCTTTTCAGGTCGTTGTTACCAATACCATTCCACATGAGATACAAAAATTACAATGTCATAAAATTAAAACAATTGACATTTCCATATTAATTGCCGAGGCTATACGTCGCATCCATAATAAAGAATCCATGTCATATTTGTTCCGTAATGTAACATTAGAAGATTAAAAGTTCATATTTTTTTAGCTTTTTTTCTATACATATTATGTTGTTAATGGCTGAATTCCATTTTCAATTTAAACAGTTCAATCATATACAATTTTTTTTAATCTTTTATTTACAATAAGTAAAAAAAAAAAATTACATTTTCAATATACCACATACATATTTTCGTTATTATTAATTTGTATTTTTCTTAAGTTTGTTTTTAAAAATTTTAATTATATTATTTTTTTTTTTTGTTTTTCACTATTTATCTTAAAATGTAAGTAGTATTTGTTTTTATTTTTCTTATTTTGTTTTTCGAAGTCAAAATTATTGTAATTTTTAATATTAAAAGAAAAAAGTTAATTTGAATAAAATGCTAAAAACAAAATATTAAAAAATTGTATTAACCAACTTCTTTTTACTTTTTAGACTCGCCCTGATGATGCTTTTCAAAGAAAATTGAAATATTGGAATTAAATATTTTAACAAAAAGCAAGACCTCGAGCTCGACTAAATATTTTTGCTTTAAACTTATTTAAGGCCAATCAATTTTTGTTCTCAATATATTGCGCTGGATTGAATATTACAATGGAATTTTAAACAAATTTTTTATTGTAATATTTCAAAGTTTTTCGATTGTAAGTAGGTTGCCTTAAGTTTCAGGTTGTTTCAATTATAGATGTTTTACTCAATATCCAATTAGCTGCTAATGTCCGATGTAAGGGAGACTTGTTGCAAAAAATTTTATTTTAAACAAAAAAGGGAAGTCTTCGAAAAATTTACATTTTTTATTCTAAGGGTCTAATTTTGTAAATCACTCGCGTTGAACACATCACCAACGCTAACGTGAACGCGAGGCTGAAAAAATGCAATTTTGTAAATCACTACGTTTTTGCGTTCAATCTTTACGTTATCACTTGAAATGTCAATTACATTAGAATCGGTGTTGCCAGATATTATAAAATTGAGAAAATTGCCTACCCATTTTGTAGGGGATACACATCCATTTTCGTGGGGAAACACATATATATGATAAGGCAACACCTACAAAGAGAATATTTGAGAAACAAGAGAACAAAAAAAAGTAAACAAAAGAAATGTTGTATTTTAAACATAAATTAGTTGAAAACAGCCATGGGCCGTCAAGCTATTTTCGATGTTTTTCTTCTGCCGGAGAAGATTTTTTTACATATTTATTACTTTTTTATTGTATGTTTACATATTCCAACATTATTAACTTATATTTTGCTATTTAAAAGCATTTTTGTTACATCAACGCCCTAAAATTTCAAGTGATCATTTTGACATTTCAAGTGATGAAAAAAACTCTCTTGCGTTTTACAAAATTCCATTTTCCATACAATTTGTTCTAAAAACACGTAAGTCAACGCGAAAAAAACAGCTGTTCAGCCCCCGCGTTTTACAAAATAGAAAATTGTCCAACGCGAGGTAATTAGCCGCGTTGCGTTTTACAAAATTAGGCCCTAAGTCTCCGTTAGCAGCTAACAGGTTATTACGTTATCAAGGGTTCGTTACTCGATTGGTAAAGTAATCAAGTAGTAAATAAGATTTACCTGAAAAGCAAACAAAATACATTTTCACATAAGCTGTTACATTACCAGTTGAGTAAGCACTCCTTCAATTCTATGTCAATTAGCAAATTCCCCGCAACGCATAGGAAACTGTTCTTTAGAATTATTTAGAGAAAATCTCTGTGAAAACAATTTAATTTTGCTAATTTCTGATTGATTTATGATCAACAATAAAATTAGTTAGAAAAATCATTTTACAATTCTTGTAAAATTCCATACAAATAAAATTTCTTTAAATTGAAATCAATTGATAGGAAAACAATGCGAACGGCAAAATGTAACAAAAGTTTCTAGAAGTGTTTGAATATTTTTGCATATAATATAGGAAATGGATTTTTAGAATTCGTCTTAAGGTATAACAAATTTCTTAGAATTAAAAATTTTTTAAATTCGGCAGAGACGAATTTTTGATACCCTTCAACATGTAAAAAAGCTAAAAAAATGAATAAAAATTTGGCAGGAGCATTTTTTCTGGGGGTGCGGTGGAAGACGTTGAAGACACCTCTTCCCTTGCGATATACATAGGTTGAAAAAAAAAATACTACTATATTTAAGAGTTTTTCACATAATTAATACAGTTTTATTCATATTTAATTTTTTTTTTTTTTAAATCCAAGCCCCCAAAAAGTAATTGGCCGAAAAAAATTTACTTTGCTAATCCCCTTGGTAAACGTGCAGGTCTATGAACTTCATATGGCATGAAAATTGTTTTTATTGAACAAATATACAAAAAACAAGTAAGAAAGTTATAGTCGGTCAAGACCGATCATATAATACCCTACACCAGTGTTTTCCGAAAAATGGGTCCCAAGTCCAAACATGGACCGATTGGATCTATCTTTTGTTAGATCTTTAATTAGTGTAGAAAACACACACAGATAAAATTTTAATGGAATTGGCTTATTTTTGATTCCAATAGACCGATTTAACTTAATATCGGTCGAAATTTTTATAAAGGGGACCAAGTCTAAAAATGATCTGAATATATTCAGATAAAAGTAAGTTACTAAAGTACACCTTTAGCACCTAAAAACAAAATTTTAATCAAATATTTCAAAACTTTCATGAATTTTGAGAGGTTTATATGAATATCGAGAGGGTGGTTTGTATGGGAACTACAAGAGGAACTGGTCTGATTCCTTTAAAATTTGGAATGATAATTTGTAAATACAAAAAACGATTACCTACCAAATTAATAAGAGTCACTTGAGTCAAATTACACTGTACAACACAAAAAAAAATTACAAGGTCAGACCAAAAAAATTTGATAGAAGAGACAAAAAAAAAATATACGTGTATCGGCGTTTTGAAAGTTTACATCTGGGTTTCATTTTAGGGGGAGGTAAAGTTTCCCCCAATTGCAAATGTTGTATTGTCAATCGTCATTGAATATCGAGTAAAGCTTACGTTTAAAGTATATAGTGTGCTTAGCAAATTTATGTAAAATGCTACGGAGAACATTTTTGTGGAATATGTTAACCCTCTAACTCCTCAATTTAAGGGTCTTTTTTGTCCTTTTCAAAAAGATCAAAAATCACAGTTAAAACAGGGATTTAAGGGGTTTAAATGTTCCGTAAAAATATTCGCCGTGAAATTTTACTATAAGTCCTTGAATACACCAAAACGGAAAACTCAACCAGAAAGTCAGAAATAAGACATAACAAAAGACAGTTTAGGGTTAATTTCGTATTTATTAAGGAAATCGAGTAAAGCTTACGTTTAAAGTATATGGTGTGTTTAGCAAATTTATGTAAAATGTTACGGAGAACATTTTTGTAGAATATGTTAACCCTCTAACTCCTCAAAGTAAGGGTCTTTTTTGTATTTCATTTCAAAAAGAGCAAAAAACATTATTGAAACAGGGATTTAAGGGGTTAAAATGTTCCGCAAAAATGTTCGCCGTGAAATTTAACTATAAGTCCCTTTCACGGAAAATATTTTTGCGGACCATTTTTTTAACCCCTTAAATACCTGTTTTATTGGTGGTTTTTGCTCTTTTTTTAAAAGAAGGAAGGTTAGAGGGTTAATATATTCTACAAAACTGTTTTCTGTAACATTTTACATAAATTTGCTGAACTCACCATACACTTTAAACGTAAGATTTACTCAATTTTCTTAATAAATGCGAAATTAACCCTAAGCTCTCTTTTGTTGTGTCTTATTTCTGACATTCTTGTTAAGTTTTCCGTTTTGGTGTATTCAGGGACTTATAGTAAATTTCACGGAGGCTATTTTTGCGGAACATTTAAACCCCTTAAATCCCTCTTTTAATGGTCTTTTTTGCTCTTTTTGAAAAGTTGGTCATAAAAGACCCTTATCTTGAGCAGTTAGAGGGTTAATATATTCCACAAAAATGTTCTCCGTAACATTTTACATAAATTTGCTAAACACACCATATACTTTAAACGTAAGCTTTACTCGATTTTCTTAATAAATGCGAAATTAACCCTAAACTGTCTTTTGTTGTGTCTTATTTCTGACTTTTTGGTTGAGTTTTCAGTTTTGGTGTATTCAGGGACTTATAGTAAAATTTCACGGCGAACATTTTTGCGGAACATTTAAACCTCTTAAATCCCTGTTTTAATGGTGTTTTTTGCTTTTTTTGAAAAGAAGGACAAAAAAGACCCTTATCTTGAGGAGTTATAGGGTTAACATGTTCCACAAAAATGTTCCCCGTAACATTTTACATAAATTTGCTGAACACACTATATACTTTAAACGTAAGCTTTACTCGATATTCAATAAAGATTGACAATACAACATTTGCATTTGGGGAAAACTTCACCTCCCCCTAAAATGAAACCCAGATGTAAACTTTCAAAACGCCGATACACGTATATTTTTTTTCTGTCTCTTCTATCAAATTTTTTTGGTCTGACCTTGTAATTTTGGAAAAGATTTGATTTTGTTGTACAGTGTTATAGGGGTCGTTTGTATGGGGGCTAGGTCTAAACATGAACCGATTTTTCCCAATTTCAATAGACTTCGTCCTTGGGGCAAAAGAAGCTTAAGTTTCAAATTTCAGCCAAATCGGTTTATAATTGCGACCTGTATCGTGTTTACAACGTTTACATGGATGGACGGACAGACAGACGGACGGACGGACATCGCTAAATCGACTCAAAAAGTTATTCTGAGTCGATCGGTATACTTAAAGGTGGGTCTAGGACCAATATTTCGAGTAGTTACAAACATCAGCACAAACTTATTATACCCTGTACCACAGAGTGGTGTGGGGTATAAAAATTCTTTCTTCAGAGGTTGGTTTAGTTCTTCAAGTAGAAACTTTTTTACCCAGTATCGATTTTGCCCATATACGAACTTGGGCCTAGCTCCTACCCCAACGGCCCTTTATTTTTTTTCGAAGTCAATTTTAATATCGATAATAAGCTAATCAAGTAAAATAAAATTTAAAAAATTTTTTCAAAAAAAAAATTTTGGTTTGTATTAAAACAAGTAGAAAAGTTAAATTCGACTTTGCCGAATCTATGAATACCCTCCACAATGCATTTTTTTTAAAGGGTAGTACATTTTTTAACGTGAAAGAAAAATTACTAATTTTTTTTTTTGAGTGTAAATTTTTTTTCGAGTTTAATGTTTTTTTTACTGTAAAAATATTTCTGAATAAATGCACGTACGTATGTACACTAAATATTGTAATTTTTGTAAAAAAAAAAAAATTTTTTGTGTAATTTTTTTTTGAGTGTAAAATATTTTATTTTGAATAAAAAACTATTTTTTTGTCTTTTTTTTTAAAAAAAAAGAAAAATTACTTTTTTTTTTGAGTGTAAAATTTTTTTTGAGTGTAATGTTTTTTTTACTGTAAAAATATTTCTGAGTGAATGCACGTACGTATGTACACAAAATATTGTCATTTATTGTCATTCAAATTTTTTTTGAGTGTAAAATTTTTTTTGAGTGTAAAATTTTTTTTGAGTGTAAAATTTTTTTCGAGTGTAATTTTTAAGTACCCAATGCTTTTAGAACTAAACAAGTTTAAAAAGCATTGCTTTAAAATTAAACAAGTTTGAAAAGCATGGTTTAGTTACCACCAATGCTTTTCAAACTTGTTAAAACACGTGGCATTTTAGATGAAACTAATTTGAAATTCAGGGTTTTGCTTATAACTTTTGAACCACTGGACCGTTTGAGCTGAAATTTAATACTAAACAGACCCGGGGAACGGCAAAGATACATGACAAACTTCAGTAGTCTTATTATTGTCTTTCGAAAGTTATCGTGTTTTTTATCTCGTAAATTCGCGAAACACCCTTGCCGAAATTTACTCTTTTGCTCATAACTTTTGAACCACTGGACCGATTTGGCTGGATTGCAATACCAACCTGACCAGGTAAATGGCAAACATATATGCCAAACTTCAGTAGCCTCTGTAAAGTCTTTCGAAAGTTAGCGTGTTTTCTACGGACAGACAGACAGACGGACGGACGGACGGACGGACGGACGGACGGACATCGCTAGATCGACTTAAAATCTATCGAGGATCATAAATACATATACTTTATGGGGTCCTAGACCAATATTTCGAGGTGTTACAAACGGAATGACAAACTTATATATACCCTCTATCACTAGAGTGGAGGGTATAAAAAGTTTAAAGGCAAAATTTAAGCCCTTTGTTATGCCCCTAAATATATTCTTTTTAGACTAAAACGAACCATAATTTGCCCGGCAATCGGCGATATTCGAATAAAATTCATTATTCGTGCCAACCTAATGTATAAGCAAAGCTTCGCTATCCTCCAAGTTGTATTTCGAAAGTTAGCGTGATTTAAACAGACTGACCGAGCTAGATCATTTTAAAATCGATGATCATGATCAACTGCAAAACATAACCCAACAAAGGCATGTTAAATTTTTGTTACAAATAAATGGATGTTTTGAAAAATTTTTTTCAAATATTTTTATACCCTCCACTTACAAGGAAGGTATCCCATAGCTTACACTCCGATTGTCCTACACTTTTAATATGTTATAGAGAAACAAAATCTAAGATTTATCGGTTTTTTAACGGCTATCGTGAAGGTTAAAGGGGCAAATGGGAGTGTGAAAACGGGAATTCACATACAATAATCTCTATTAAGTTTAAGTTTTTGCTTTTGGCGAAATTCCTGTTAGTTCGGCTTTTATTCAGATTTTCCCGAAAGGTCATAATTTTTCATAACGTGGCAACCCTTTTTTAAACCACCGGGATAGCCGATAAAAAGATAGGTTAAACTTAGTTTTCGCTACTTATTAACATATATAAATTGCAGAGCAATCGGAATGGGATTACGAGATTTTTTCTAGTTATTTGACAAGTTTGTTTTTTTGTGTGTATCTACAGTTGCTTTTGCATATGTTGTTTTTACCGTTAGATTCTAGTTCCAAAATTTGTTGAGTGTAAATTATTTTCCCACTTAAATTTTTTTCACCCCGCCCTATTAGGAATTGGAAATTAAAATGTATTTCAATCCGTCTTACTATGCACGTTTTGTGTTTGTAAACAAACACCTTATGTTTTTTTAAAAAATAAATATTTGAATTTAAATATTTTCAAAAAAACAATTGTGTTTGCATATTTGTAGTTTATTGCCTAAACGAAATTATATTAACAGGCTTAATAAAATTATAAAGCAAAATAAATGTTGACTTAAATTTATTTCCTTGGCATTCATAAACTCGTGAGTTGTTTTTAAATTGCAGTTTATAGCAGTTTTAACTGTTTTTTAAACAAATTTATACAACTTTTCAGTTAAATATCAGTTTAATTTTAAGGGTTAATCCTTCGCCATTTACTGAAAAAGGGACTTGCAAACTGAAAATGGCTTTGCAATCTTTTAAATTTAAAATATTTAAATTTTTATAGTAGGACCCCAACCTCCCTAATTTTTTTTTCGAAGTCAATTTTGAAGCGTAAGGGTTTATATCACCAAAATGAAATTTTTAGTCGTTAATATGCTAATCAAGTAAAATAGTTAGAGTCCGACCGAAACCAGTTTTTGAGGCCGAACCGAAACCGAACCGAATATTCGGCCTAAAAAGTAATATTCGGCCGAAACCGAACCGAAACCGAAACTTAAAAAAAATTACCGCCTGCCATCAGGGGCGTATCCAGGATTTTATTTCGGTGGGGGCCCAACATTATTTTTAAATTTTTTTTTACAAACAATTTACATAACAGGACATGTTTTAGAATTTTTCCCGATCTTTTCCTTGAACTGAATGTAACACAATGAGATTCTTCATTTTTGTGTAAGTTTACCACCGTTTGGGGGAAATTAAGATTTTTTTATATTTTAGAATTTCTTGAGAGACTTAAGCATTTTTTTTAAGTGCGAATTTTATTAGATGCTGAAACATTTTTACAAAGAAGATTATCTGAAATTTTTCAAAGAAAAGTCTAAGATTCTATCACAGTTTGCAGTTAAGACAGTTTTTGTAATAGAAAAAGTCAAAGATAATAAATCATATTTCCAATGGAAAACGTTTCTCGGAAAAATTCAGTTTAGAAATTGATTCTATAAACATATTCATAAAATACTTTTCCAAAAGAAAAGACTCCGATTGTAAGACATTTTCCCATAATCTGAGATATTTCTAGTTTAGCACATTTTCTCAGATTCTACAACAATCAACACAAAAAATTTTAGATTCTGAGAAAATCTTCGCTTTTTCTATAAATAAAATGATTCAGATTCTGAGAACTTTTTAAAAAGAAAACAGTATAAAAAGTCTTAGATTCTAAAACATTTTTCCTATAGAAAAAGTCTCAGATTCTTATAGAAAAAGTCTCAAATTCTTCGACATGTTTCTTACAGAAAAAGTCTCAGATTATTCGACATTTTTCCTATAGAAAATGCCTCAGGTTCTCAGACATTTTTTCTATAGAAAAAGTTTCTAATTCTGAGACATTTTTTCTATAAAAAGTCTCAGATTCTTATAGAAAAAGTCTCAGATTCTTCGACATGTTTCTTACAGAAAAAGTCTCAGATTATTCGACATTTTTCCTATAGAAAATGTCTCAGGTTCTCAGACATTTTTTCTACAGAAAATTTTTTAGAATCTGACACATTTTTCCTATTGAAAAAGTCTAAGATGCTTAATCACTTTTCCTATAGAACAAGTCTCAGATTCTGAGACATTTTGACTATAGGAAATTGCCAGATTCTGTAACATGTTTCATATAGAAAAAGCGTCAGATTCTGAGAAAATTTTCCTAAAGAAAAAGTCTCAGATTTGAAATATATTTCCCATAGCAAAATACTCAAATTCTGAGACATTATTCTTATAGAAAAATATATTTTTACAATAGAAAAAGTTTCAGATTTTGAGCATTTTTCTATACAAAATGTCTCACCTTGTGTCTCTGAGACATTTTTCCTTTATTTGATTTTGAGATAATTTTCCTTAAGAAAAATTCGTTGATTCTGAAACATTTTTCGTAAACAAAATCTAAAATTCATTTTCCTGATTGTAAGAAAAATTCTCAGATTCAGAGACATTATTCCTATAGAAAGTTCTCAGCTTTTAAAACATTTTTCATATAGAAAAGCCTCAGATTCTTAGATTTTTTTTATAGAAAAAATCTCAGATTTTGAGACATTTTTCAGATTTAGAGACATTTTGCCTATAGAAAGTTCTCAGATTCTAAAACATTCCTCATATAGAAAAGCCTCAGATTCTGAAACTTTTTTCATTTAGAAAAGCCTCAGATTCTGAGAATTTTTTATAGAAAAAGTACCAGATTCTGAGACATTTTTCCTATAGAAAAGGTCATATATTCTGCGAAAAAGGCTAATATTTTAAGGCATTATTCCTATAGAAAAAGTCTTAGTTAGATTCTCAGACATTTTTTTATAGAAAGTTTTAGATTCTGAGAAAAAAAAATTTTAAGAAATAGTCTCGTTTTGAGACATTTTTCTAAATGACAAAGTCGCATTTTAAGATTTGACTACATTTTACTTACAATTAGGTCCATTTTTCGTTTACATAAAACTTCAGGTTCTAAGTTATTTTTTCATTAGAATCCTAAGTTGAAAAGTTTCAAATTCTAAAAAATTTTTTTCAGATTTTGAGATTTTTTTAACAGAAAAATTTTCAGTTTCAAAACATTTCACTTCAAAAATTTTAGATTCTTAAATGTTTTTAGATTTTTTTATGAAGTTTTTTAACATTGTACTTTTTATTTGATAACAAATCCTTAAATTTGTGAAATCATTTCGGGGGGGCCCGGGCCCCCGGCCCGAAAAAAGTCAAATTTGTGCCACCCTAATAATCATACTTGGTATCAGATTAAATTTATTTTATTTTGACGTTTCTTCCCCCCTTCGCAAAAAAAAAAATCGTGTCACTTAATTTTTCCTGCTCCTTAAACTTCTAGGGAGCTTTCCTAGGGAGACTTTCCTTGTAATGAAGAAATTGTGTAAGTTACTACATGTTAGTTGTTTGTATATTTTACAGTAGTTAGTTGTTTTCAACTACAAAGTCAGTTATTTTTGTATGAAAAATATCAAACAACTTCTGTTAGTTATTTTAAGTCGTTTTTTTTTAATAACTAACAAAAAAGTACTGTAATGTAGCAACAGTTATTTAAAGTAGTTAATTTTATTTTTTTATCTCTGAAAATTTTTTTCAGACTTTAAAAAAAAATTTGGTCGTCTGAAAATTTAAAAAAAAAAAAATATATATGGGACATTCCATGTCAAATCGGACACTTTGGACATTTTTTTTTTAGATTTTCCCAATTTCCCAAAAGATATCGAATTTTTAAAAATTGGTAGTTTGTTCCTTTACTCAAACTTCTTTTCCTCATAACTTCTTCAATAATAGTCCAAATTTCAAATTTTTTTTTTCAAAATTTTTGTTTTTTTACGTACTTTTAAAAAAATCCCAAAAAATTCTTAAAAGCGCTCTAGTATGCGATTTTTAAGTTTTAAAATTTAAATCTCATTTTTGAAAATGTTTGTACTCTTCGATTTTTTGAAATTTTTTTGTGAAAAACTTCTATCGATTCTAAAATTTTTTTGCCCAGGAGGATCGTGGCATAACGATTATTACTATTTTTTTAAATTTTTTGAAAAAATTTTATTGTAATTTTCCAATCTTAAAATCATTTTTAGTGCTCAAATGGTGCGTCATAGAGGGGTCATTTATAAGACCGACCCCCATTAATTTTTACGTCTTAACATTTCTTTGGAACAAACTAATACCCTATCTCCAATTTCTAAGGGGGCTCCCACACAAAACGACATTTTTTAAAATTTGCTCCAACCGCTCTAACTGCCCTAATAGTGCCCTTAGACCAACAAAATGTATGACCGACCCACAATATTTTTTTAGTCCAAACATTTTTTCTGAACACACCTACCCTCTATCTCTAATTTTTAAGGCGGTCCCCATACAATTTTTTTTATTTTTTGTAAATTAGTTTTATTTAATCAGCTTCTACCGGTCAATGGTGCGTCCGAGAGGGGTCATTACTGAGACCGACCCCCATTTATTTTTACCCAACAACATTTTTTTAAAACATACCAATGCCCTATCTCTACGCCCTAAGTAGGCTTCCATTCAAAATTTTTTTAAAATTTGGTCCAACTGTTATTTGTATGGGAGCCTACTTAGGGAGTGGAGATTGGGCGTTATTTTAACTGACATTTTCAGTTGATTTTACTAACATAATTTTTTGAGTGTAACTTACATAATTTTCTGAGTGCAAAAATTTCCATTTGGCTCTATCTGGCTTAGTTTTCGCGATATTGCCATTTTAAGTTAAAACAAGTACAAACATATTTAAAAACAAGTAAGAGTGTTAAATTCGGCTGTGCCGAATCTTTTTTACCCTCCAACACGTTTAAAAGTGAATCGCAGGGGCGTCTTTTTTTTTGTGGGGGAAAGGGGGTTGGTGGGGGACACCTGAACCCCCGCTATATATGTTTACAAATTATTTGTTTATGATATTTACGCTTAAATAATACATTTTTAAAGTTCTTTTTAATTAACTTCTATAACCACGCCCCCAAAGTGGGGCGGCCTGAAAAAAATTTAATTTTGTAACCCCCTTGGTCCAAGCGCAGGTCTATGAACATAATATGGCATACAAATGTTACATTTGTTGAGCAAAAATTAAAAAAACTCGTAAAAATATCGTTTTTTTTCAGGGGTTGTTTTAGTTCTTCAAGGGGGAACTTTTTTCCCCCTGGTCCGATTTTGCCTATCTTCGAACTTAACCTTACCAGTAACATAAGAGATATTCTTGCCCAATTCCAGGGGTCTAGCTTTTTTGGTTTGGACTGCATCGTTATTTCTACAGACGGACGGACGGACATCGCTAGAATGTCTTACATTCTATCATGGATCAATAATATTGATTCAATTTTATATATACTTTGTGGGGTCCCCGACCAATATTTCGATGTGTTACACACGGAATGACAAAGTGAGTATACCCCCATACCACAGACTAATACAGACTCGACAAATATGACAGGTGTCAAAAAAGTATTTTTTAACCATATGGTTAATGTTTTCAAATTATTCTACGAATTAGGTTAGAAAGAGAAAACTGATATAACGCGCCATAAGAAAAAATGGATGCCAGATCGGTTGTTGTTGTTTCACTCACTCCTAAGTCGTAGAAAGTGTTGCCATGTTAGCACAAAACGGACTAAAAACCGCTGTGTTTTCTCCTAAAATCGCTTAGTTTTTCCCCATTTTTTCTCGTAAAACTCTACTGTCGAGTCTGTATTTAGTCTGTGCCCATACTGTGGTTGGAGGGTATAAAAAAAATTCCCAAAGCTATAAAATTTTTATTAAAATACTGGAAAAACTTCCCCAAATCTAAGAAAATGAGTTAGAAATTTACGTCCTAAAACTAAAGAAGAGGAATATGTCTAAAAAATATTTTTTTTTTTTTATATTTAGGAAAATTTTCTTTGACAGTAAGAATTTCTTCTCCAGTACATTAAAAGTACATTAACTAAAAATTTTTCCTAACAGTTAAGAAAATGTCCCATCTTTTAGTTAAATTTAACTTAATTGTGGCAAAATTTATAAACTGTTTTGAAAAGAAAATGTTTCCAAAGTTTAAGTTAAGTCTTTTATTTGAGTGTGCCAGATGGTATTTTTCGGCCTCCCCCCCTTCGTGGGCGTGTATGTCTAACGTAACTATTATAATAAATGAATTTTAAAACATTTCACGCGATAGGAAATGTGTTTCGCGACAATTTTAGTTTATCATGAGTGTATGAATTAGTTATTTTTCATTAATTTTGTATTCCGTTAAAATTTCTACTTCCTCTAAAGTGTTAAATTTTGCATTTAAATAAAAAAATTTACTTTATTGCCGTGTGAAAACATTTAAATAAATTTATAAAATTTAAGCGCCAACAGAAGTTGTCGTGTTATTTTTTAAACAAAAATCTTCTTATCTACCAGATAATTTAAAAATTATAAACTATTGCAAAACAACAAGTTTTCATAATATTTATTTATATTAAACATTTGTATGGAAATCAAGAACAATGATAAAAATCAAGTTCATTAAAATAAAAAATTATGAAAATATCATCATTGTTATTCGTTGAATTTCATGTCAATGTTCTGAAACATATTTTTTTATCGATATTGCATAGTAAAGAGGTTTGTCAATGCCTATGAAAAGTTAATTAAATAAATAAATACAACAGACAAGTTTAATAAACTTTAATCAATAATTTAATTTTTTGAAACTTAACTTAAATGTTATGTACGCTGTTATTAGGTAGGATTGCAAAATTAAATTCATAATTCTGGAGTCACTCCAAACTACAGCGCGGATTGAAATGTTAACTGTGCAAAATGTTGAGTGGAGAGCAAACGTGAATTCTAAATAGATTTTGTAAAAGACTTAAATGTCCCCAATTAAATGAGATTACACAAAAAATTATTGGCTAAAAATTTTCAATTAAATCTATTAATTAACAAAATTTAAATGAGTCAATCAATGTTTTGAATCAAATTTTTATTATTTTCTTTAACTGCCCAGTTGGCAACGTCCTCGAGCCATCCTCAGTGACGGAGCGATGACATGTCAGAGTCACACCTGACATCCACAAGACATCTCTATGTACTGGGTTGAGGACAGTTTCATACAAATTTTCAAAATGTCCTCACTCAAAGTCAGCAGTGTTCAGGGCTGACCTTCTGGGGACATGTCACCTAAGACTTCTTTGGGGAAATGTCTGACATAGGTCATGCGAAAATACAAAAAATTTTCGTATTTCCTTTAGTTTTTACTTTTATCCATTTTCCTTTATAAATTATCTTTCTCATATTTAGAAAAAACTTTTCGCCTTTTTTAGTCCCAACTGGATTTGAACCTGGAACCTCCAGTTTATTAGTCCCACACCTAACCACTTGTTCTAAACTTTATTTTTAAAATTGTTTGTCTATTTATTACTTTTATTCTACTTGTTAGATTTTGATTTTATTTTAATTAAGTCGATAATATTGCCATCTTTTTCTTGGAAATTAAAGAGTTGCCCAGATTTAAAATTCTAATTTAATATACTGCTATTCTTAAGACATTTCCTTTTAGACGTCTTAGAGGAATTGTCCACACTCTTAAAGCAAACATTCAGTGCTGACAATGTTAGGACATGTCATCAAGGATTGCCTATGATTTGTCAGAACCTGAAGACATTTCCTCAAGGAATCACTGTGGAAATTTCCTCAGTGACACATTTTCCAACTGGGTGTCGAATTAAAAATTTTCAACATACCAGATTTTTATACCCTCCACTTTAGTGATAGAGGTTTGTCATTCCGTGTGTAACACCTCGAAATATTGGTCTAAGACCCCATAAAGTATATATATTCATGATCCTCGATCGATTTTATGACGATCCAGCGATGTCCGTCCGTCCGTCTGTCTGTCTGTTGAAAACACGCTAACTTTTGAAAGACTTTACAGAGGCTCCTGAAGTTTGGCATATATGTTGGGCACTTACCTGGTCAGGTTGGTGTTGCAATCCAGTGGGCAAAAGACTGAATTTGGGCAATAGTTTTTCGTGAATTTACGTGATAAAAAACACGCTAACTTTCGAAAGGCAATTCTGAGGATGCTGAAGCTTGACATATATATTTGTCGTTCCCCTGGCCTGGTTCGTATTGAATTTCCGCCAAATCGGTCCAGTGGTTCAAAAGTTATTAGGAAAACCATGAGTTTCAGATTTGGTTCAGCTTAAATTCACGTGTTGAAAACCCGTTAAACATGTTTTGAAAAGATTGGTAAGTCACAAAAATATTTTTCAACGTATTTTTGTCACTCAAAAATATTTTTACACTAAAAAAAAAAAAATACACTCGAAAAAAATTTTACACTCAAAAAAAAATTTTACACTCAAAAAAAAATTTAGTAAATAATTGTTTTTTTTTTTTTTTTTAAATTACTTAAAAAAAGTTTTTCTACACAAACAAAAAACAAAATATTTCTAATTAAAAATTTTATTTTTTCACGTTAGAAAATTTACTATCACTTAAGCTGCCCATTCACTTGCAATAAAATTGCTCAACTTAAAAAAAATTATTTTACAATATTATTGTCGTTTTACCCTACACAGCAAATAAAATTGCTCAATACTTAAACCCAATATATTGTACAAGATATAAACATAAACATAACATAATAAAAGTTGTACAATATAGACAACACACTGATAAAATATATTGCTGTATTCTTGTTTGTACAATAAATATCAAAAGTGTTTTGATATTCTCCAATATATTGCACAACCGTAAATATTACATACACACAAGCGATATTATTGTACAATTTGAAAAGTTGAACAATAATATTGCAAGTGAATGGGCAGCTTTAAAAAGGGCATTGTGGAGGGTATTCATGGGCAAATCCAGCTCAAACCACACAGCATTCGGATTTGTCACCTTCGATTTAAATAAAATTTGCCAAATATATTGCAAATGGATAGTGTTCCTAAAATCATTACCTTTCTGGCTCCAAAACATTTCGGTTTTCGAAATATGGCGGCTTAAAAATTGTCAAAAACGTAAAATTTTCAATAAGGTGCACATACAAAGTCACCCATAACTTTAAAACTATAAAACCCACTATTACCAAATAGTTACCATTTGAAAGCTGAAAGGATTACCTTATAAGTGGCATGCACAATTTTTTCTTGTAACGAAAGGTCAAAGGTCATATTTCAAGGTCTATTGTTCAAAGACCTATATCTCAAAATCCGATATTTTTAAAATTCTCAAAAAAATATATGATAACAATCAAGTCTTTCCCTACATTTGTATCAAAATTTCAGGGTGGACACTCATATGGTTCCAAAGTTACAGAGGAAAACGTGCTCGAAGTCAAGATTTTCTCTACGAGTTCATATGCAAAAGCTTACACACACGAAGCAGCATAGCAGGAAACAAACAATGGGACGGACCTAAAAACTGAACCCATTATTTATTAATATTTCGACCTCCTGAATTTGATTTCACTATCAAAACTGAATTTTATCGTAGGGTTTTCTTGTTTTCTTACAAGGAAAATCTTCAAAGTGAACATACGTAATTTCTTTGAAATTTATGCCCATGAAAGACAACAAATATCTAAGCTTATTGGTCTTAAATTAGTTTTTAAGGGTTAAACGGGAATCAAAAATTACCGATTTTTAGTAATTTTAACTTTTAAGTACATTGACGCTTCATATGTCAGATCCGTTTGATTTAAAAAAAAAAATTGTTGTTTTTGTAAAACAAATTTATTGCTGCCCGAGTAAAAAAACTAATCTGGTGCTTTATATAATCATATCTAAATTAATCTGGTACGAGCTCTAAATTGATCTAATCTGATCTCAAAATTGGCTGTATCAGAAATTATCTAAAATTATCTTATAATATCATATATGATATTAATAGATTTATTTAGATCCGAATTTTGGTCTAATCCAGTTGTGTAAAATTTTATCCAATTATATTAAACATTATATAAATTGATATTTCATATCAATTTGTTTAAAAAAAATTGGAATAAAAATTTTTAAAAATAAAACAAATATTTTGTATGCAGTCATTGAATTTACTTGTGTTTCTTTTCTTTTATGTAATAAAAAATGTTAATTTACTTAAATAAGAGTAGTGCACTCATTGTTACTACAAAATTAGAAAACATGTAAAAAATTTAAATTCGGCATTTCCGAATGTGTTAACACCATCCAATTTAAAAAATATTGTTTGTAAAAATTCGTAAAACATTAATTGAGGAGTTCCATAACAAAACGCAACAATTCCACTTTTTGAATTTTTTGTTTTTTTGACTAAATCCTATTCTACACATTAAAATCTATGCAACCATTACTAAAAATCATCCCAAATCTCAATATTTACAATGCAATTCACTGTTGACTTTAATTATGAAACATCCCAAAGCTTAGTAATTACACTCAAACTCACTACTGACTTTGTTTACATTTGTCGGTTTATCTCAAAAACTGTTAAAGTGGAATTGTTGCGTTTTGTTATGGAACTCCTCAATTGTAATTCGAAAAAAATTAAATGTAATTCGAAAAATATCAATAGAATTTCAGTTGATATTTAGAATTGATCTTTTACGAATAACAATTGATCTTTTTCGAATTACAAGTAGAATCTTATAATTACAATTGATCTTTTACGGGGGTGTCACAGACTCAATTCCGTTTGGAAGTGATATAAATGGTTTGCTCTTAAAACGCAAAACGAATATTTTTTTCGGAATGAAATCACTTTTACAAATCAAAGTGGATAGCATGGAAGTGGTTTCATTACGAAAAATTATTTTGTTTGACGTTTTTAGAGGAAAACTTTGAAACCACTACCGAACGAAATTGACTCTATGACAGGCCCCTTCGAATTATATCCGTTAATGGTGTAGTGAAGGGTATACAAATAAATAATAATTTTAACACTCTCCAACCACAGTATCGCGCATACTCATTTTGTCATTCCATGTGATCAGTGATCGATTCCAAGACATTCTAGCGATGTCTGTCTGTACCTCCGTCCGTCTGTGGAAGACACAAGGTTGGCATAAATATGTCCCACACAAAAAGTTCCTCCTCGAACATGATTTTTGCACTAAAGGAATACAATTTTATGTGTAGTTATTTAAATTAATATTTTATACGGCCACAAAAGGGATCGAACCGAAAAAATTGCATTTTCTAATCCCCTGGATCTAAATACAGTATTTTGAACTTTACGAACTTACCAGCCTATGATCATAAGGCATTCATACAGCGACAAGGGCAGCTAAGAGTAAAAAATCACCGTGAGCGCAGGGTTCTTTTTGATTTTTGGCCCAATTCCAAACAATAATGTTGTTTTTACAATAGAAAACGTTTTGATATTATTTAGAAAGTGTTAATAAAACAAAAACAATGTTAATTACCATTTTTCTTTTACGATCCTAAATATAGTGGTCGATTACAGCCACTGGACGTATTTATTTAAACAATTAACATTTTTCTATGCGTTTTTTTTTTTAAATTTGGTTTGTTTTTGTTTGCTAATTGATGACAATGATGTCAACAATGTATCGCCAAAAAACCGCTACACAAACAAAAAGGATTGTGTATTTGCCAAAAACACACTAAATTGAAAATAGTGGTTGGTGCTTATTCACAATGCAGCAGCAAGCAGCAGACATAAAAAATTAAAAGGATTGCATTTTATTGCAATTATAATTAAATGCCGTAATTATTGTTTCTTCACATTAAAATTGCATACACTAATGTGGAGTTCACAATTACGACCTTAAGTGTCCAACCTGAATCAAATTACGTCGCGTAAGGCGTAACGCCCAATAATTTTTCGTTTCTAATATTTAAATGTAAGTTACCTAAATCAAACGGACATAAAAATTTCAAATTTGATGTGTTTGTTTTTGTTTTTTTTTTACGTCTTGCGCTACGCATTTGATTCTGGTTCGATCCTAAAGTTGTTTAACAAACCACAAGTAACAGAATAAAAACGCAATGGACACAAAACAAAAGAATTTTTCAAACATGTCGCCCTTGAACACTCAGCAAGTGTGAACTCCGCATAAGCTGCAAACAGAGCGGCGAAGTATTTCATTCCAGAATTCGATTTGCCATTATGAATGAAAATTTAGTGATTTCATTCCCCAATTACATTTTAGCGAATTGAATGAATTCACTTTAGACTCATTCGACTTATAAATATCGAATGCATTCGATTTATTTTTAATTCGACTTTCAAAAATCGAATGCATTCGATTTTTTTTCATTCGACTTTTAAAAATTGAATGAATTTCATTGCGAACGTAATCTATTTTCTTTTCATTCAATTTTAAAAATCGAATGGCTTAAGGGCAGTTTACATGTTAACTCTCTTATCTACTATTTCGCTGTATTGGTAATACGATTTGCCGGGCTTAAATAATTTTGTATGAAAAATTATTTAAACCCCATTATTAGTATCGCAAACACTCTTCACATGTGTTGATCCCAACGGGCCCTAATTTTAAATCTAAAAAAATTGGCATTCCCGAAAATTTTTAAATGCGCATATCTCGCTAAATACTGCCGACACGACAAAAAATCCAAAATCAGTTTTGTAGCTATTGGCCTGCATAATACGACCGCCAAATACCTGAAAGCTCTCCGAGTTACCGTTTTTTAGTTACTCATTTCCAAAAGTATCCGTTTTTTAGTTACTTTTAGAAATTCTCAAGACCCTATTAGGCCCTTAAATTTCTGTATCTTGAAAATTAAAAGGTAGACATAGATTTGTATCCAAAATTTTTATCCGTTTTGAACTACTTTGCTTCGTTTTCGAGATACTGGAATTAAAGGGTCCTGTAGGTCTTTTGAATTAAAAAAACTGGATAACTAATAAACAATTACTCGGAGAGCTTTCGGATATTCGGCGGTCGTGCTCTACGAGTCAAGAGCTACAAAAATGCTTTTGGACTTTGTGCAATTTTAAAATTTTCGGGAATACCAAATTTTTTTGATTCAAAATTAGGGCCCATTAGGGTCATCACATATAAAGAGGGTCGGCGATACTAAGGACCAAAATTTGGCTTCGTATTGCTCTATCTATTTGAAAAATTTCATTCGCAGTGGAATGATAAAAAATCGAATGCATTCGATTTTTCTAAATCGAATGAACAAGAAATCGAATGAATTCCAAGGACTGCATTCAATGTTGATTCATGAAATCGAATGCATTCACTGACTATGAAAATTGAATGGTTTTTTTTGAGAATTCCTTCGAAAAGGATTTCATTCTTCGAAGCTCTGATAAATACATGCACAAAAGCTCCCACGTACAGCCACACATACACTAGGCAGCACAGACCAGCGATGATAATTTTGTACTAAAAACCATACCACTATATTGGAAACATAGAAAAAAATAGAAATGAAACAGAGTCGTATTTCGCTTGAATAAGTATTAGTGACAGTACTTTATGTGACTTTTGACGTTTAATAAAAACAATGCAACATAAAGGAGAACAACAACAAAGCAAACAACAAAAGAAAGAAAAAAGTTTTTAAACTATTAATAGTGCGTATTATTTAAAAAAAAACGTTGAATAAAGCAAAATAAACAATTAATTTAATTTAATAAAAGACAAATACCATTTTTTAAAAACAAAGAATCTAATTTAATATTAAGGGGCATGTCACAGACTCAATTCCGTTCGGAAGTGGAATAAGTGGTTTACTCGTAAAACGCAAAGCAAATATTTTTTCGGAATGAAACCACTTTTATGAAATTCAATTCCATTTGATTTTTGAAAGTGATTTCATTCCGAAACAAGTAGAAAAGTTAAATTCGACTTGGCCGAATCTATGAATACCCTCCACAATGTCCTTTTTAAGTTATAGTAAATTTTCTAGGGTGAAAAAATAACATTTTTGTTTAGAAATATTTTAGTTTGTGTAAAAAAACTTTTTTTTTAACTATTTTTTGAAAAAAAAAAAAAAAAAAACTTACTAAATTTTTTTTTTGAGTGTAAAATTTTTTTTGAGTGTAAAATTTTTTTCCAGTGTATTTTTTTTTTCTTTTAGTGTAAAAATATTTTTTAGTGACAAAAATGCGTTGTAAAACATTTTTGTGACTTACCAATGTTTTTAAAACATGTTTAACGGGTTTTCAACACGTGAGTTTAAGGTGAAACTAATCTGAAATTCACGGTTTTGCTAATAACTTTTGAACCAATGGACCGATTTGACTGAAATTCAATACGGATAAGCCAAAAGGAACGGCAAATATATGTGCCATACTTCAGAACCCTCAGAATTGCCGTTCGAAAGTTACCGTGTGTTTTATCTCGTAAATTCCAGAAAAACCCTTGCCGAAATTCACTCATTTGCTTATAACTTTTGAACCACTGGACCGATTTCGCTGGATTGCAATACCAACCTGACCAGGTAAATGCCCAACATATATGCCAAACTTCAGGACCCTCCGTAAAGTCTTTCAAAAGTTAGCGTGTTTTCAACAGACAGACAGACAGACGGACAGACGGACGGACGGACGGACGGACATCGCTAGATCGTCTTAGAATCGATCGAGGATCATGAATATATATACTTTATGGGGTCCTAGACCAATATTTCGAGGTGTTACAAACGGAATGACAAACTTATATATACCCTCTATCACTAGAGTGGAGGGTATAAAAAATAATATTCGTTTTGCGTTTTACGAGCAAACCATTTTTTTCAAATCCGAACGGAATTGAGTCTGTGACATGCCCCTAAATACGTGTGAGATGAGGAAGAACAAGCATTTTGCCACCATATTGGAAAATACATCAAATACAACACTGCGTACGTTCTAATCTTTTCTATGATTGGAAAGTACGCTATTAGCAGCATTGTTTGCATACTAGTCTGTACTGTTGCAAGTAGTCTGCGTAGTCTATTTGGCCCATTAGTGTTTCTTCACAATACAGCACCAAGCAGCAGACAGAAAAATTTTTACATGTATTTTGTTGTTGCACCAACAACAAAATACATGTAAAAATTTTGCTGTCTGCTGCTTGGTGCTGTATTGTGAAGAAACACTTAGCCTCCAGGCCTTTTAATTTAAAAACGCTATTTCACGCATAAAAAACGCTCCATGGTACAACACTTAACAGTTTTTTTGCTATACACAAAAAAACGCTAGATTTGCCAGAATAAAAAAACATGTTCGCAACAATGTGATAGATCTTATTTTAGATAAAATGAAGTTTACGGTTTACAAGAAAAATAAAAAGCCACCACCACTTGAACTTAACCAAAACTTGGACTCGGAGCCCCCTGGAGAATCGGGATGCAGGTCTTTGAATTTTTTCTGACATTAAAATGTTTCATTTACTTAAGGATGAGTTCTTCAAGGAGGAACTTCTCTACACTGGTCCGATTTGCCATAAGAAATGTTCGTGCCAAACTTCAAAAGATATGCATCTTAGAATCGATCATTTATAACGTATGTATATACTCTATGGTGTCCTTGACCAATATTTCGATGCGATACACACGGAATGCCGAATGAGTACCCCCATCTGTGATTGGAGGGTACAAAAATTGATTAAAAAATTCGAATATCAAATTCTGTACATGTATTTCAAATAAACCAATGAATTTTAAATTAAAAAATATATGTAAATGAAATAATATTATTATTAAATCGCTGTTAACAGTTAATCTTGTTTCCATTTTTGTACCCTCCAACCACAGTATGGGGGTATACTTTGTTATTCCGTGTGTAACGCATTGAAATTTCGATGCAGACTCCATAAAGTATCAGTATTCAATTCTAACACATAGTGATTTCCGTCCGTCTTTCTGTGGAGGACACGATACAGTCCAAAATAAAAGAGCTAGATTTCTGAAGTTTGGCACGAATATGTCTTATGGCTGATTAAGTTCAGAGATTCTTCCTTTAAGAAAAAAAATTATCCGCTAAAAAGGATAATTTCTACAGGTTTTTATATTTTTGCTAAGAAAATGAAATTTTTTTCTGTCGGATGAAGTTCTTAATCCTGTACAGGGAAGGGAATAAGGTAGTTTTTGTGGCGTAGATATAAAATATTAATTTAAATAATGATAAAATTGTATTTCTTTAGCTAAAAAATTTTAATAAATAAATTTTGTTAATTTTTTAATTTTTAAATTTTAACCGTTTGGAGTTGTTAAAAGATTCGGCACAGCCGAATTTAATTCTCTCACTTGTTGTAATAATTTTTGTTATTTTTTTCCCTTCAGTAGTTTTTTTTACATATAATAATATCAAAACTAACTTAGAAAATTTTTCTTACATTTTCTGTTATATAATAATATATTATTTTGCATGGTACCTTATATATTTATGTGTGGAGCTGTATTTAATTTGGCCAATCTTGTATATTTATATACGGCATACATATTTATGTATGTGACCACATATGATAATATATAACTTTATATGGCACAATATTAAAAATTATTGAAAAAAAATTTCCAATACATAACTTTATCTAGAAACATATAGTGTCATGTATAAAAATATAGAAATTTATATTAGCATACAACATTGTATATGACTATATCATTTTTTTTTTACTCGGGTGGTACTATTTTCTATTTAAATTAAGCAATCACATGAATTTTTTATTGGCAGTTTTTCTTACAGGTCGGGTTTCATCCGAATTTAAAAAAAAAAATATATCATTATTAGTGTGTCCAAAATAAAATAAGGCAAAAATTCAAAGAAGTTCGAAACATTAGTGTTTTCATTTCTAAACCATTTTTATGCTTGATTATATTCTTGTTTATGAGCTTTATTCCGCTTTAAACATACGGTTCCCCTACCCCATTCCTATTTCCCTACTTTGGAAGAATATAGGTTTCGAATGAAACCGATCTGTTATACATATGTGGCATCAATATAAAGTACTTAAACTTTAAAATAACTGAAAATGGGTAATTTTTAACCCCGTTTAACCTGAATTAAGGTCTAGCTTGTGTATAAATTTCAAAGATATCAGGTATGTTCACTTTCGAGGACTTTCCTTGTAAAAGAACAAGAAAACCCCTACAATATAACTCAAAATACATAAAAAGTATTAAGACTTGTTCTAGGCCCGCACCTTTGTTTACGACTATGTATATTGTTTTGTTTGTGCAATATTTTTCATATGAACTCGTAGAAAAACCTTGCCTTCGAGCACGTTTTCCTCTGTAACTTTGGAACCATATGAGTGTCCACCCTGAAGTTTTGACACAAATGTAGGGAAAGACTTGGTTGTTATCATATATTTTTTTGAGAATTTTAAAAATATCGGATTTTGAGATATAGGTCTTTGAACATTAGACATTGAAATATGACCTTTGACCTTTCATTACAAGAAAAAATTGTGCATGTCACTTTTAAGTTAATCCTTTTAGCTTTCAAATGGTACCTATTTGGTAATTGTGGGTTTTATAGTTTTAAAGTTATGGGTGACTTTGTATGTACACCTTATTGAAAATTTGACGTTTTTGCCAATTTTCAAGACGCCATATTTCGAAAATTAAAAATTTTTGGAGCTTGTAAGGTAATCATTTTATGGAAACAACTCATGTGGAATAGTTTTTGCGAATTTCATTAAAATCGGAGGTGACAAATCCGAAAATGACAGTTTTCTGTGCGGTTTGACATGGAATCACCCTCATAGATTCGGCCAAGTCGAATTTAACTATTCTACTTGTTTTCTGTTTTAATTTATTTGAATAGATTAATTCAAAAATAAACAAAATAATCGGGTTTTACTTTTTTTTATTGTTGGCAACATATTGGAAAGCAAAAAAGATGAATTTTTTGATAATTTTGTCATAAGCTTACAATTCATTTGTTAAATCAATCATTATTTTGATTGACTATAAATAAAAAAATTATAAAGTTTTTGATCAAAATCGAAAAAATGTTTGATTGAAAAAAATTTCAATCAATCACCTACAATTTGATGATTGGTATAACAATTTTTTTAATTGGATAAATTTCAATCAAAAAATTGATAGAATCCGCGTTTTTGTTGATTGAAGTTCGTTTCAAATTTTTTCTGTGATTCCGTAGAACGAATTTCTAGGCGGGCATGTTAAACTTTTAATGAAATAAGTATTCCAGCTTAAAATTTTATTTTAATGAGTGCGGGAGTTATCATTTATTATAAATTAAATATTTGATTAAACATTAAAAAAAATATATACTTTTGTTTACTATAATTTTTGTATAATAATTTACTATTTGCGTTTGGTTAATGACTTCATTAAAATAAAATGTGCAATATATTTTAAATATTTATAAACTGACAGTTTTCTTAAGTGGTTTCTTCTAAGGCGAATGAAATTTTTTTAGGTAGGTACAATAAAAATTGTTTATTTCGAGCTAATTGTTAGTTGAAATTGAAAATAAATCTTGGTTATAATGAATTAGTTTTCAATTCTCGGATATTTGTCAATATTTTGTTAATATTTGATACTTAAAAAAAAAAATTTAATTTAAACATTGGAAAAATTTTCTTGAAAATAATTTATAAATTTTCCCACAATTTAGTTAAATTTAACTAAAAGTTGGGAAATTTTCTTAACTGTTAGGAAAAAATTTTCATGTACTGTTAAATAGTCCATTATTTCAATTAAATGGAATTCCCTAATACATGGAAGAAATTCTAACCGCCAAAGAAGTTTTCCCTAAATATATGAAAACAAGTAAGAAAGTTACTTAGTCTTAACATGGATCGATTTTCTCAAATTTCAATAGGCTTCGTCCTCGGGCCAAAAGTCAATTGATTGAAAATCGACTCAAAAAGTAATTCTGAGTCGATCGGTATACTTGAAGGTAGGTCTAGGACCATTATTTCGGGTAGTTACAAACATTAGCACAAACTCATACCCTCTAAAAAAATGAGTCCAGTTTCCTACTATAAATTGGGTAAATTTAAGCAAATTCAAACAAGTAAGAAAGTCAAACAAGTAAGAAAAGGTCAAGACCGGCCATATAATACCCTACACCAGTGTTTTCCGGAAAATGGGTCTCAAGTCCAAACATGGACCGATTGGATCTGTCTTTTGTTAGATCTTTATTTAGTGTAGAAAACACACACAGATCAAATTTTAGTGGAATTGGTTTATTTTTTGCCAATAAACCGATTTAACTGAATATCGGTCGAAATTTTTTTATGGGGGACTAAGTCCAAAAATGGTCCAATTATATTCCGATTTGATTAGGCTACTAAAGTACACGTTTAACAACAAAATTTTTTTTTTATCAAATATATCAATTTTTATGAGTTTTGAGGAAATTATGTGAATATCGGGAGGGTTTTTGTAAGGGGACTACCAGAAGGACTGACCCGATTCCTTTGAAATTTGAAATGAGGATTCGCGCATGCAAAATTGTATTATCTGTTAAATTTCAAAGCGATATATATTATAATACGGTTATTAGAGTCATTTAAGCCTAATCCAAAAGGGGGAGTTTGTATGGAGGATTGGTCTTAACATGGATCGATTTTCTCAAACTTCAGTAGGCTTCGTCCTTGGGCCAAAAGATGCTTAAGTTTCAAGTTCAAGTCAATTGATTGAAAATTGCGACCTGTGTCGTTCTTAAATCGATAGATGGACAGACGGACGGACATCGCTAAATCGACTCAAAAAGTAATTCTAAGTCGATCGGTATACTTGAAGGTAGGTCTAGGACCATTATTTCGGGTAGTTACAAAAATTAGCACAAACTCATACCATGTACCACAGAGTAGTGTATGGTAAAAAAAATCTTTACTTTTAAGACATATTCCTCTTCTTTAGTTTAAGGATGGAACTTTCTACCAATTAGTTGATCTTCTTAGATTTGAGGAAGTTTTTCCACTATTTTAGAAAAAAATTTATAACTCAGGGAACATTTTTTTTTTTTCAAAAACTTAAAATGGCTATATCTCGAAAACTAAGACAGATAGAGCGAAATGGAGGCCATTTTTGGTTCTGTGGATCACCGATCATCGCTGCTCCTTTTTAAATGTGTGGACCCCAATGGGTCCTAACTTTGGATTTAAAAAAATTGGCATTCCCGAAAATTTTTAAATTCTCATATCTCGGTAAATATTTCCAACACAACAAAAACAAGTAAGAAAGTGAAAGTCGGTCAAGACCGACCATATGATACCCTACACCAGTGTTTTCCGGAAAATGGGTCCCAAGTCCAAACATTGACCGAGTAGATCTGTCTTTTGTTAGATCTTTATTTAGTGTAGAAAACACACACAGATCAAATTTTAGTGTAATTGGTTTATTTTTTCCAATAGACCGATTTAACTGAATATCGGTCGAAATTTTTATATGGGGGACTAAGTCCAAAAATGGTCCAATTATATTCCGATTTGATTAGGTTACTAAAGTACGCGTTTAACACCTAAAAATATAATTTTTATCAAATATTTCCATTTTTATGAATTTTGAGGGAATTATGTGAATTTCGGGAGGGTAGTTTGTATGGGGACTACCAGAGGGACTGTCCCGATTCCTTTGAACTTTATAATGATGATTCGCGTATACATTTGATTACTTGTTAAATTTCAAAGCTATATCTATTATAATACGTTTATTAGAGTCATTTAAGCCTAATCCAAGGGGGGCGTTTGTATGGGGGCTAGGTCTTAATATGGACCGATTTTCTCCAATTTCATTGGGCCAAAAGATGCTTAAGTTTCAAATTTTAAATCAATTGATTGAAAATTGCGACCTGTATCGTGCTTAAACCGATAGATGGACAGCCGGACGGACGGACGGACAGACGGACGGACGGAAAGACGGACGGACGGACGGAAAGACGGACAATATTTCGGGTAGTTACAAACATCCGCGCAAACTCATTATACCCTGTACCACAGAGTGGTGTAGGGTATAAATATAAAATCATTTTTGTAGCTCTTAACACGTAGAATAGAATAGTTTTAAAGTTATCGAGTTTTAAAAATTCTCAAGACCCCAGTGATCCCCTAAATTCACGTATCTCAATAGCTAAGCAAGGTATAGCGAAACAGATCAAAAACTATGACGATCCTTAAGGAAGCCAACTGGGTATGGAGCCATCGGGGTCTGAACCTATCGGATCCGAACCCAATGTTGTCTTCACCTAATCGGGTCCTCAAATGTGTATGAACTAAATTTAAATAAAATGTTTCCCATTTTTTATTTTAAATTGGCATAATATTAAAAAAATTTTTCTTTCCTCATTTTTGAAAAAAAAATATGAACTTAAAAGAAGGAAAACATGGCAATGGAGCTAAATTATCAATTTTCCTTGAATTTAGTTAATTTGCAAATTTTTTAGTTAATTTTTTTTCGAAGTGTGCAAAAAACTTCGGATATTCTAAACTTAAGTGCAACACTCCGCAATATTCATATAATTTAAATATGTTGTTCAAGATCAAAATTCATTTAAAAGTCTGTCATTTCTTTGGTAACTAATCAAAAAATCAGGACCCCCATAAAGTATATAAAATCATGATTCTTGATCGATTTTAAGTTGATCCAACGATGTCCGTCAGACTGTTTAGGGATTAGAAAATTTTTTTGCATTCAAAAAATTATTACGGTAGATTCCACTACAAAAGACAGTTAAAACAACTACATTTGTTTTTGTTTATGCGTCTACTACATTTTACGGTAAAATCAATCAAAAATTCTTGTTTTTAACTATTGATTAACAACTACACAAAACGGTAAAAACAACTTTATATATGTTGTTTTTAACTATTGATTAACAACTACACAAAACTGTAAAAACAACTTTATATTACAGGTGTTTTTACTGTAATTCAGATTGTCTGAATTTTTTTATTAACAAAAAAACCTTTTAATTTGTGTGGTAATAATTCCTGCTCCATCTGACACTTCTAACTAATTCAACTAATTTATTTTTCTGAAAATTTCTAGAAAATTATAATTTTTTTATAGACTAGAAACAACTACATAAAACAGTTGTTACTACAATGTAGTAATTTTTTGTATTTATTATTTAAAACGACTACAAAAAATTGTTGTTTGAGATTTTTCATATAAAATTACTACACAAATGACCGTCATGTAGTAACTGCAATAATTTTCTAAGTGTGGGTAAAATGTTAAATCATGTTGGGCCCCTGCTTAAACAAATTTTATTGCATACACCCCTGGTAATCAGATATTACTGCATATTTTTATCTTAATCACTTTAAGAAGGGTATATAAAAAATTCGTAAAAAACAGGTGGAATATTTTTTAAAATTTGAAACAAACAATCAACAATTTTCTTCTAACTACATACATATCTTATGATTTTGTCAACCTTCGACTCTGTTCGTCAATCTTTTAATAAAATAATTATACAGCTTTAAATTTTATTTAAATGAGTCCCGGAGTTATCATTCATAGTAAATTAAATATTTGATTAAATTTTATTATCTTGTTTAGTTACTGTTTTTTTCTAAAAAAACTAATATTTTTGTTTACTATAATTCTGAATATAATTTACCATTTGAGTTTGGTTAATGACTTCATTAAAATAAAATGTGCAGTATATTTAAAAAATAATAATCCATAACAAAATTTATAAACCGGTAGTTTTCAGAGGACGTAACGTCTGATACGAACGTAATGAAACTTTTTATATACAGTAAAACTCTCAAATTACGAACTCTTTGAAGAAGAATTTTAGGTTATAATAAAATTATTTTCAGGTTACCTGGAAAATGAATGAACTTACAATGCACACCCGGCGAAATGAATTATGCACTTAATAAATTATTGCAGTTACATGACGGTTGTTTGTGTAGTAAGTAGTAGGAATTTCAACTACAATTTCAGTTGTTTTTGTGTGAAAAAGCTCAAACAACTGTTTTTGTAGTTGTTGCAGTAACAGTTGTTTTATGTATGTGTTTTTGTCTATAAAGAAAATATTTTTCTGGAAATGTTTAGAAAAACGGATTTGTTGGACGAGTTGAAAGTAGGGAATGCAGCAGGAACTTTTACCAAGTAAATAATACATAAATTAATTTAATTACAAATTGTAATTTACAATTTATAAAATGTAATCAAAATATTTTTTTTGCTTTTTAAACAATTTAAATGTTTTAAAAGATTTATTTTTTGTTAATAAAAAAAATTCAGTCAATTTGAGTTACTGTAAAAACAACTGTAATTTGAAGTTGTTTTTACCGTTTTCTGTATTTGTTAATTAATAGTTAAAAACAAAAACAAGTGTTGTTTTAACTGTCTTTTCTATGAAATCTCATAATTATACCCTACACCACTCTGTGGTACAGTTTATGCTGATGTTTGTAACTACCCGAAATATTGGCCCAAGACCTACCTTTAAGTATACCGATCGATTCAGAATCACTTTTTGAGTTGATTTAGCGATTTACGTCCGTCCGTCTGTACGTCCATGTAAACGTTATGCGCACGATAGAGGCAATTTTAACCGATTTGTTTAAAATTGGAAACTTAAGCTTCTTTTGACCCAAGGACGAACGCTATTGAAATTGGAAAAATCGGTCCATGTTTTGATCTAGCCCCCATACAAACGTCCCCTTTAAATATGGGTCAAATGATCCTAACAACCAGTCGGACCAGTTCTTCTTGTAGCCCCCATACAAACCACTCTCACATAAATCTCTTAAATTTTATGGAAAAAAAAAATATTTTATTAAAATTGTGTTTGTAGTGTTAAACGCGTAATTCAATAACTCAATTAAATCTGATTATAATCACACTATTTTTGGACTTAGGCCCCACATGGAAATTTCGCCCGATATTCACTTAAAGCGGTTTTTTGGCAACAAATAAAAGCGTATTTCACTCAAATTTGGTTTGTGAGTGTTTTCTACACTTATAAAAGATTTGACAAAAGATAGACCCAATCGGTCCATGTTTAGACTTGTAACCCATTTTCTGGGAAACACTGGTGTAGGGTATTATGAGGTCGGTCTTGTGCGACTAAAATTTTCTTACTTGTTTTTTGAGTGTAAAAAAACCTTGTCGAATTAGAATAAGTCTCGTAATCCTATTTTACCAATATTAGACAGTTTTTCTTGTTTATTAACAAGAAAAAATACGTTCACAACCGTATTATAACACGTTCCCCTTCAAAATTTGGCAGATGTATTTTGTATTTACAAATCATTTGCAAATTTTAACAGAATCCGACCATTTTTAATTCTAGTAAATCTCTTAAATTACATAAAAATGGAAATATTGTTTGTGTTGCATTTGAGCGGTATCGGCTCAGCGGGTTAAAAGTTATGAACGAAAATGTCGCTTCGAAAATTTTGGCACATTCAACATAACCTAAAAATAAAAATACTTTAATTCGGCTGCTGGTTAACACATGTGAACAAAATTGGATACCGAAAGGTATTAAACGAGTGAAATCATATTTTTAGACCCCAACGATTTTTGTTTGCGGTAAGTATGTATGGATTGTGACTGGTATCCATACATTCGGCAAGGGCGAATTTTACTTTTTTTTTACTTGATATACCTTCCAACTACAGTACACTCAAAAAATTATAACGGTAGATTCTACTACAAATGATAGTTAAAACAAGTACATTTGTTGTTGTTTAGGCGTCCACTACATTTTACGGTAAAATAAACCAAAAATTGTTGTTGTTTTTAACTATTGATTAAAAACTGCAAAAAAACGTTAAAAACAACTTCAAATTGCAATTGCTCTTACTGTAACCCAAATTGTCGGTATTTTTTTATTAACAAAAAAAACTTCTAGACGTAAAAATTGTTAAAATTGTTTGGTAATAATTCCGGCTGCATCTGACTTTTCCAACTCGTTCAACACATCCGTTTTTCTAGTTTTTTATAGACTAAAAACAACTACATAAAACAACTGTTACTATAATGTAGTAATTTTTTGTATTTATTTTTCAAAACGACTACAAAAAATAGTAGTTTAAGATTTTGTATACAAAAACAACTGAAATTGTAATTGAAAACAACAACTACTACTTACTACACAAACCACCGTCATGTAGTAACTGCAATAATTTTCTAAGTGTGTGGGGGATAAATATTTTGTCATTCAGTGTGTAACGCATCAAAATATCGGTCTAGGACCCCATAAAGTATATATATAAGGCATTCTAGAGATGTTCGTCCGTCTGTAGGTAACACGAAATTTGTCAAGAATACGTCTAATGTTCCTAGGCAGATTAGGTTTATAAATGAGCAAAATCGGACCAGGGGAAAAAAGTTCCCCCCTGAAGAACTAAACCAACCTCTAAAAATACCATTTTTTACATGATTTTTTGTGTTTTTATTTAACAAATGCAACATTTTTATGCTACAAGAAGTTCAAAGTCCTGCATTTGGACCCAGAGGACTAGAAATGACGTTTTACAAGCGAATTTTAATGAACACACTGGAAATAAGTGCACATGAACTGTGGGGAATCCAAAAAAGTTTCACTACGCGCACTCACGTGCATTGAATGTGATATTTGAAGCCTGGAAGATGTAAAATACCCATTATTACAAATTTCTAAAAATGTATCATTTTTGTTGTTGTGTTTCAAGCATAAAAATTTCAAAGAAGAAAATATTTTAAATAAGAGTATTGAAGGTGGTCTGGTTAGATCTGGTAATTTTATTTCAAAGTTCTACTGGCACATAAAGTACAAACATATTTATTTCATCATAATTATATTTAAATGTTAACAATATTAAACATTTTTTTCACATTAATTTCTTTCTCAACTTGTTATCGTTCAAACAATATGATAAAATCGCTTTCATCACTTTGACAACTTGTTTTACACGCAGATACACTCTGAAAAGTTTTACAGTTGTTTTTAAATAAAATATTATTTTTTTTTCAGTTTTTTCAAACTATTTTTTTTTTTGGAGAAACTAATAACAGTTGTTTCTAAAAATTTTTAAGTAGCTGTCTCTTAAAAAGTCCTTTCTTGGGCGCCTTAAAAAAATAATAAAACATATAAAATAAAACATTATTGCAACGAAAATGGGTCTTAAACCCCATAATGTCTTTATATATTATGGATTCATGATCAGTTCTAAGACATTCTAGCGATGTCCGTCCGACCCTCCGTCATGACGCGTCAGTCTATGGGGAAAACAATGCAGTACATACCAAATGCACTAGATCCCTGATCTTTAACACGAGTATAATTTATGGTCATAGGCTGCTTTAGTTTGAGAAGGGTCAAAATCGTGTTAGAGCACAGAAAAAAAATTTTTTTCAATGAACGACTTTCATAGTATTTATGAACAAATTCATACAATTTATTAACTTTTTCGTAATACTTATAAACTTTTTCATATTATTTATGAAAAATGTTAAATACTTCTTAAATTTCACATATTATGATTTATTCATAAATACTATGAAAAAGTTTATAAGTATTATGAAAAAGTTAATAAATTGTATGAATTTGATCATAAATACTATGAAAGTCGTTCATTGGAAATTTTTTTTTTTGTGTGAGGCGAAAAAATTTCATCGTTGTAGAATTAAATCATCCCCTGTCAAAACTTTTTTTACTCATTAAACATTTTTATGCGAAAAACATAATTTTTAATTGAATTAACTTATAAAATTTGTTAAGTGTGCACATGCTGGAAAATGCGTCACGAAACCTTAGTAAAAGAATTTCAAATCTCTTATTTATTTAAGAAAACAAACTTCAAAACAACAGTAAATTATGACAAAATACACCTCGAACACCTTGAACTCTTTACGAGGCCATAAACCAGCCATATATAACATTAAGCCCAAAAGATGATGAGTTCTTTGGAAAGTTTAAAGATGAAATTGTCGTCAATGAAATTTATTGTGTTATCTTTAACAAACGAGTTGATCCTTTAATGCCAGGTTGATTACCAAAAAGATTTTGGTGGTACTGGTATTGGTTTTATTACTCCATTCTGTGGTACAGGGTATTTTTAAATTTGAAAAAAAAAAATAATTTCGAATCGGCCTATTGTTAGGGTGACCATTTCTTTCTGAGCCTAAATCAGTACGTCCAAGTTTTTTTTTTTTTTTTTTTTTTCTAGAAATAACTTTCTTAAAATTTTTTCTATGAGAAAACACTGAAGATTTTTCAACACTCAAAAAATGTCGGTTAAACTAACTTGACCCCAAGTATTTTGAGTAAAAACAACTGCAAAAAACAACTGCAAAAAAACAACTGTTAAAAAACAACTGCAAAAACCAACTGTAGTGATTTTGCAGAAAATTTAGTTGACTATAAACGACTTCATTTGAATGTTTTGATCGTTTCAGTGCAAAAAATGTAACAAAATTCCACAGGTTTTGAGAATAAGAAAATCCCAAAGATTTTTAAGACTTTTTCCGTTTTGACAACTTTTCCTGTAAGAAAACTTCACAGCTAATAAGCACGTGTTTTTTTTAAAGCCCCTGATTTTCTGAGCTCTTTTTTGAATAAGCTCGGATGACATTGCCTTATCTAAGATCTCAGAATCATTTGGATTCATGCAATTTACATCATCTTTCTAAAAATATTAAAAAATCTATCGGCCCATTGAACTCAAAGATTCTGTGTGCATTTTCATATAAATTTAGGAAGATCAAAAGAACCCCATTCTCAGATTAATTTTTGCGTTAAGGAACCTCTTGATTCACTAACTCTAATCTCCTTAGAATAAATTCATTATAATTATCTCATTTTCAGACCTAAGTCATAAAAAACAACTCTGACGACTTATATTATGGAAATTCAAGTTTTTGTACAGAATTTTCGAATAAAATTATTTTTTATATTGAAATGTTCAAAAATCAGTACAATCAGTACACATTTTAAAAAATCAGTACAAATCAGTACAACGTTTTTTGATCAGTACACTTGATCAAAAATCAGTACATGTACTGATTAAATCAGTACGAATGGTCAGCCTACCTATTGTACACATATCTTTATGACTTACTAACTCGATATTCTCATATTAAAAGAGATTAACGAATTTATTGGTTGTAGGATAATCTTGTTGATTAGAAACAAAGACAGGGTGCGGCAATTAAATATGTTACCACTCGAAAAATTTAAAAATGTAAAGCGATAAAATCTGTTTTACATTACAAAAAAAAGGATGAACAAATAAGAAAATTTAAATGATAATTCAGAAAGAAAAAAATGTTAAAATTAAAAAAAAACAAATTTTAAGGGGTTATTCATAATACTTAAAATGTACTTAAAGTAGGTTTATTTGACAAATATTTATGCAATATTAGTCAAATAAACCTACATTAAATTTAATTTACTCATTATGAATAACCCAGTAAAAATGTATAGTTTTGAATTTCGCTTTTATGAGGAGGGATAACTTCCTCCCTGCACTGAAAAAAAAAGACATAACTAAAATTAAGGAAAAAATGTATTTGAAAATTTATCATGAATTTTAATAAAATTTAGTTAAATTTAACTAAAAACTAAGAAATTTTCTCAACTATGAGGAAAAAAGTTTAGTTCATTTACTTATAATTAGTTCATAGTTTTCTTTAACTAGATTTTTTTAATATTAGGAAAAAAATTCTTACTGCCAAAGAAATTTTACACAAATCTAAGAAACGTATCTTTATTTTTAAGACATATTTCTTAAAAAACAATTTAGTTCAAGTTTAGTTAAAATTTACTAAAAAAATTTCATCGTATTTCTGTTCTTTGAATTGAGGAAGTGTACTTCATAGCGTCCAACCTGAATCAAATTACGTCGCGTAAGGCGTAACGCCCAATAATTTTTCGTTTCTAATATTTAAATGTGAGTTACCTATATCAAACGGACGTAAAAATTTCAAATTTGATGTGTTTGTTTTTGTTTTTTTTTTACGTCTTGCGCTACGCGTTTGATTCTGGTTCGACCCTTAGAATTTAGTTAATAACTTTTTTCTTTTTTTTTACGTCATGCGCTACGCATTTGATTCTGGTTCGACCCTTAGAATTTAGTTAATAACTTCTGAGAATTTAGTAAATAACTTTTTAGAATTTAGTTAAAAATTCAAAATGGCGATATCTTGAAAACTAAGCTAGATAGAGAATAAATATGGAATAGCCTAGCTCTGCATATCTGTCGGGGTCTCAAGACCCTAATTTAAGATCTAAAATTTGAAATTCCCGAGATTTTATATATGCACATATCCCGGTAGGTCTTGGCTCGTAGAACAATTTCGCAAAATAGCCGAAAGCACTCCGATTAATAGTTTTTGAGTTATCAAGTTTTTAAGATTCTCAAGACCCTATCAGACCCCTTATTACCGTATCTCAAAAACTAAGCAAGATTGAGCGAAACGGACACAAGTTTTGGGTCAAAATCTATGGGGACCCTTAAAATACTCAACGGGGTCTCGAGTTAACAGGGGCTGGACCCATGGGGTCCAGGATCTAGACCCAATATAGTTCTAAAATGTGAATGAACTAAAGTGTAATATAATTTTTCCCATTTTATAGTTAAAATTGGCTTAAAATTAAATAACTTTGTTTTCCTTAGTTTTGGGAAAATTATGAACTAAAACCAAGAAAAATAATCTTTGGAGCCAAATCATTCCCTCTTTTTCTCAAAATTTAGTTAATTTTCCCAGATTTTAGTTCACTTTTTTTTGAGTGTGAGAACTTCCTTTTCGGATTATATGGAATTTTTGATACTTTTTATCTTAATAAAAATTTGGTGGTTAAATATTTGGCTCAGCCGAATAAAAAACACTTTTACTTTGTTATTGATTTGGTTACTCTTTAATTGCCACACCCTGTATATTTGCATAGTAATACATATTTGTTTATGGCTTGGTACAATTTTGATGAATACCTCTGAATAAAAAAACCTCGAGCTTTATGCCTTTTATGTTTACATAGCAATTCTCAGAAACTAAACAGTCGAACATTTGCGATGGCACTACGCATTGTTGAGTTGATAAATAAAATGAATGGGAAAACAACGCAGCCGTTGAGAAGGTGGAAAAATGGAGAAATTAACGTGGAAAACAGCAACTGAAATCCTTTGCTAAAATCAATGGTTGAGAAGTATTTGTTCTGTATTCCTGTCACCAGCTCATACTTTATGACAGGTCTTGATCGAGTAAATTGATTAAATAAGTAAACTAGCAAATTTAATTGTAATCCATTATTTTTGCGACCGTTATCATGTAAGGATTAATGATTTGAAAACAACAAAACCATTTAATACCTCGTTGTCAAAATAATTTTGATACGCTGATTAAATGTAATATCACTGCTATATAAGGCATTACACACCAGTTGTACCGGATTAATATTAAACTTTACAAGTTTTTATTTTGTAAGTATAAATGGAGGGGACACACAGGAAAAAAAATGCCTGCGAATTTTGTATTCTTGCCCAAAACATTAAATCATGATAGTGTTTTGCGGAAGATTTGGGTATACTTGTCAAAGCAAAGTTTTTTTTAGAAAAAATAATGTTATGTTACTTTGCTATTCCATGCAAAACGAATTGAAATAGCAGTCGAGGACCCCATTAAAAAACCAAAAGAGCTGTACATTTCGTAATTGAGTGCAAAAATAAGTGCAAACAAATGAGAGTGTTACATTCGGCTGTGCCGAATCTTTTATACCCTCCAAAATGTAAAAAAAACAATATTAAAAAAAATCCAAAATCCTTCCCCTTGCTTAGCAAAAGTAAAAAAAATCCTGCAAAAAATGCGTTTTTTTTTAGGTTGGTTTAGTTCTCCAAGGGGGAACTTTTTTCCCCTTGGTTCGATTTTGCCCATTTCCGAACTTAACCTGCCTAGGAATATAAGACATATTCGTGCCAAACTTCGGAAGTCTAGCTCTTTAATTTTGGACTGTATCGTGTCCTCAAAGACGGACGGACAGACGGACGTCGCTAGAATGTCTTAGAATTGATCACTGATCAATAAAATATATACTTTATGGGGTCCTAGACCGATATTTCGATGCGTTACACACGGAATGACAAAGTGAGTATACCCCCATACTAGACTGCCCAGAAAAAAGGCGAAGTTTTTATTTTCTTGGGGGATACCTGCAAATTTTGTTCCTTTTTGTGCAAAAAAATTTCGGTTTTTTTTTGGGATTTTTAAAATAATATCTAGATAATCAAAAAAAATTAAATTAAAAATTAAATATCGCTCATTCCATGAGATGTCTCCCAGCATCTAATCAAATGTTCCTTAATTTATTTGAAATTTTGCACACATGAATACTATGAAGCTATTAAAATAAATCAGTTGTTAGTTTCGAGAAAATCCGTGAATTCGCAAATATATTCACGTTCGCGAATTCGTGGATTTTCGCGAAACTAAAAACGAATTTATTTTAATTGCTCCATAGTGTACCTGTGTGCGAAATTTCAAATAAATTAAAGAACATTTGATTAGATGCTGGGAGACATCTCATGGAATGAGCGATATTTAATTTTTAATTTATTTTTTTTTTGTCTGAAATTATTAATATTTTATCATATAATTCATATTTAACAATTTAAAATAATAAAAAACTCAAAAAAAAAATAAATCGTTATAAAACGCGAGATCGCGACCTCTAGATATTATTTTAAAAATCCCAAAAAAAAAAACGAAATTTTTTTGCACAAAAAGGAACAAAATTCGCAGGTATCCCCCAAGAAAATAACAACTTTGTTTTTTTCTGGGCAGTCTACCCCATACTGTGGTTGGAGGGTATAAAAAGTGTTTTTACATTTTGGAGAGTATCAAAGATTCGGCACCAAAGAATTTACCACTCTCACTTGTTTTATGTACATTTGATAAACAAATGGAAAATTTTTATGCGAAAAGCTTAGACTTGGTGAAAAAGTAGTTTTGGTAAAAAAAATGATTTTTTTTTTCACGAAAAACAAAATTATGTTAAACAAGTAAAAAAGTTAAATTCGGCCCTAGTGATACCCTCCACAATTTCAAAAAGATTATTGCAAAAAACTTTATTTAAAAGGAAATTACTTTTGAAAAAAAAAAATTAAAAAAAAAAAAAATCCGCGAAAAAATTTTTTGGTAAAAAAAAAATCCGCGATTTTTTTTTTTTTAATATGTTCGTTCTTGTTTAAATACCATTTGGTGTTCAATTATGTTCACATATGTCAACCAGAAGCCGAATTAAAGCATTTTGTATTTTTAGGTTATGTTGAATGTACTGAAATTTTTGAGGTGTGCTTACATTTTCGTTCATAACTTTTGAACCGCTGAACCGATATTGCTCAAATGCAATACCAAACTTCTCGGGAGAACTTCCAATAAATATGTTAAGTTTCAGTCATCTCTGTGCAATATTTTGTCCGCTACAGACAGACGGACAGACGGACATCGCTAGAATGTCTTAAAATCGATCGGGCATCATGAATATATATGGGGCATTCCAAGCCAAATCACTCACTTTTAGACCCGACCCCTTTCGATTTATTTTATTTTTGGATATGTTTTAGCACTTACTAAGTGCAACTTGGACACCAATTTTCAGCATTTTATTTCAAGATGGTGTTGAGTAATCAATTTTTCAAAATGGCGATTTTCTCAAAAAAATTAAGAAATTGAAATTTTCAATTAATTTTGACCATTAAAAAATATGGATATTTTAAAAAAAGTTGGACAACGTTTTGTTGGTATTTAAATGTAGTTTTAGAAAAAAAATATGAAAAAATTATTCGAAGTAATTATCACTTATTTTTTGACGTTTAAAAATTAAAATCGACTTTTTGAAAAAGTCCGAAACCTTCGATTTTTTTGTAAAAAACTATAAAAATTTTACTCTAAATTACGCAACTTTTAAGCCATAATTCGAGATGTGATCACAATTCTTTCTATTTTTTTTTAAATTTTAAAAATTGCACCTTTTATTTTTTGGCTCTGATTTATTTTATATGGTGCTCCAAAAAAAATAAATTGGTAGATATTGACCCTAACTTACCCTAGATATATTCATTTCGAGGTAGAAATACGTCTCACAAAAATTTAGAGCGATCGGAAATGGGTAAGGCGTTCCTCATGGGCCTTGAAGTTTAGAAAACGGATTACAAAGAAAAATATGATTTTTTTTCTGTTTTCTCAATATTTTTGGTATTTTAAGTTAAGTTTAAATTCAAGCAATTACAGAATTATGATGTAGAGTAAAATGCCTTTCTAATAAGATACTAAAAACTAAAATCGGTTGAAAATCAGCCAAGTTATTACAACTTCCCCAGGCATCTAACGTGTGGCAGACAACTTGATTAAGCAATACAATCCGATTTTTGAAATTCATTGAAATTTTCTACTGTAATAACATTTTTTTTATTCTTCAAGTTCAAATGTAATAAGATGACAAGTATTTTTCATATTGTGTTTTGCTAACATGTTTTAAATCAATGCTAAAAATGCCTGCATTTTCAACACCCTTTTGAAATCTCTATTTAAAAAAAATTTTTTTTTTTTTTGTTTTAAAATTTTTTTTTAAAACATGAATAATGAAAAAATGTTATTACAGTAGAAAATTTCAATAAATTTAAAAAAAGGGACTCGTATTCTTTAATCAAGCGGTATGACACGCGCTAGATGCCTGGGGAAGTTGTAATAACTTGGCTGATTTTCAACCGATTTAAGTTTTTAGTACCTTATTAGAAAGGTATTTTACTCTACATCACAATTCCGTAATTGCTTGAAATAAAACTTAACTTAAAATACCAAAAATATTGCGAAAACAGAAAAAAATTCAGATTTTTCCTTGTAATCCGTTTTCTAAACTTCAAGGCCCATGAGGAACGCCTTACCCATTTCCGATCGTTCTAAATTTTTGTGAGACGTATTTTTACCTCGAAATGAATATATCTAGGGTAAGTTAGGGTCAATATCTACCAATTTATTTTTTTTGGAGCACCATATAAAATAAATCAGAGCCAAAAAATAAAAGGTGCAATTTTAAAAATTAAAAAAAAAATATAAAGAATTGTGATCACATCTCGAATTATGGCTTAAAAGTTGCGTAATTTAGAGTACAATTTTTATAATTTTTTACAAAAAAATCGAAGGTTTCGGACTTTTTCAAAAAGTCGATTTTAATTTTTAAACGTCAAAAAATAAGTGATAATTACTTCGAATAATTTTTTCATATTTTTTTTCTAAAACTACATTTAAATACCAACAAAACGTTGTCCAACTTTTTTTAAAATATCCATATTTTTTAATGGTCAAAATTAATTAAAAATTAAAATTTTTTAATTTTTTTGAGAAAATCTCCATTTTGAAAAATTGATTACTCAACACCATCTTGAAATAAAAGGCTGAAAATTGGTGTCCAAGTTGCATTTAATAAGTACTAAAACATATCCAAAAATAAAATAAATCGTAAGGGGTCGGGTCTAAAAGTGAGTGATTTGGCTTGGAATGCCCCATATACTTTATGGGGTCCCAGACCGATATTTCGATGAGTTACAAACGGATTGACAAACTTATATATACCCTCTATCACTAAGTGGAGGGATAAAAAAATTTGATGAACCCAAAATTTTTGGTGAAAAAAAATGTTTATGAAAAAAGTTTTTGATGAAAAGAAAAATTTTTTGATGTAAAAAAAATTGATGAAAAAAATATGAAAAAAAAAATTTTTGGTGAGAAAAAAAATTGATAATAAAAAATTTTATAAAAAAAATATGGTAAAAAAAAAATATGAAAAAAAAATTTTGATGAAAAAAATAAAAATTAATGGCAAAAAAATTTATGAAAAAAAAAAATTTGATGAAAAAAAAAATTTTTTTTATAAAAAAAATGACGAAAAAAAAAGTTTGATGAAAAAAAAAAAAAAAATGATGAAAAAAAAGTTATGGAAAAAAAAAATTGATGAAAAAAAAAAAATTTGATGAAAAAAAAAATTTATGAAAAAAAAAATTTGTTGAAAAAAAATTTTTTTTGGTTGAAAAATAGTTATGTTACTTTTTATTCATTAGCTGGTGAAAAACGGTTTTATTCACAACGGGGTGAATTATTATCCAAGGTACAAACCCAAGTTATTAAAATTTTTGGTTTTAAGAAAATGAAAATATTAATTCTTTTTCTTTTTCGTTATTTGTTAGCTTATATAGTCAAACTGAGGTGGCGTTCTGCAACTTTTTTAAAATTAGACACCAGCCTAAAAACATTATCATGTTAAAAATATTTTTTGGTAATATTTTCTTCTCGCAAAACCCTAATTTGGACTATGGCGAACATTAAAAAAAAAAATCCTGCGAGTTTTGTACTCTTGCCCAAAACATTATAATCATAAATTGCCAATGCAAATTTTTAGAAAAAATACTGCAGTCCAAGCTCACAGGCTGGTAAAGTTCTTAAATGGGAGAGGACTTAAAAACTTCACTTTTTCTGTCTGCTACTTTTGTGGGAGTGAAAAAAAATTATAAAATTGTATTAAAATTTTTTAAGTTTCAAAAAGTTGGAGGGTATACAAATTCGGCACAGACGCATTCACTCATTTTTTGTACTTTTGTTAAACAAATGGAGCATTTTTATGTTAAAAGAAGTTTTGACTACACTCAAAATAAATTCTCTGTCCAATCAGCAGAAAAGTCTGCTGAAAATACACCCATTTTGAGCCATATGAGAAATCTGCTGATTTTAGCAGACGCGGTTTGCTAAATTTCTGTAGTGATAACCTGGGTTGAATTAGCAGAAAAATCTGCTGATTTCAGCAGAAAAAACTGCTGATTTCAGCAGAAAAAATTGCTGATTTCAGCAGAAAAATCTGGTAATTTCGGCTAAGAAATTGATGATTTAAGCAGAAAAATTTTAAATTACACCTAGTTTGAGCCAATTGATATGTTTTCTGTAAAAATATATTTTTTCAAAATAACAGTTTTGTATAAAATTGGAAAAAAAATATATACGGTTTGCGTGCATGAACTGAAGAACTTCTCTTCTTGAAAAGCAGCAACAAACTGGCAACCTGAAAAAAATATCTTTGTATGAATTTCTTGTTTGTGTTTTTTTGCATTATATATTATTAAAGCTGACATATTTTGTGATGCATTTAAGCGGGAGCTATTTATATTCGTCTACTTTAATTTTTAGATAATGACATTTGATTTTTATTTTTGCGAGACCGACATTTAAAAAAATTCTTAAAAAAATATAACAAAAAATATCTGTCAAATTAGCAAAATAATCTGCTGAAAATCTGCACAAAAACTTTGTGAAACTTAGCAGATAGAATCAGCAAAATTTCTGCAAAATTTCTGTTGTTTTCAGAAATTGAATAGCAGAGAATTCTGCTAAAATATTCATTTCAGCAGAAAAATCTGCTAAAAATTTGTTATTCTAAATTGAAAGTCATTTTACAGATTTTTTGGCAGAGGTTTCCTTTTAAGTGTAGTTAAAAAAGTAATTTTGTTGAAAAAAAAAATTACACAAAAAAAAAAAATTTATGAAAAAAGTTTCTGATGAAAAAAATTTTTGTTAAAAAAAAATGTTTTTGGAAAAAAATTCTGATAAAAAAATAAGTTTTTGAAAAAAAAAAGTTTTTGAAAAAAAAAAGTTTTTGATAATTTTTTTTTTGTTGATGAAAAAAAAATTTTTTGATGAAAAAAAAAAAAATTATTAAAAATTCTGATTAATTTTTATTAAATAATAAAAATTGTTTTATTCGACCTTTAAAATATTATATTTTGAGGATGTTTATTCTGGCTCGAGGTCATTAGACTCGTTTGATACTTTGTAGTAAATCGTTTCTATTTTTGCTAAATAATCTTGACAATGGAATCTGACAAATTCCGAAACGCGTCAGAATAAACATCCTCAAAATATTATTACATTTTTTTTTTTTCAAAAACTTATTTTTTTATCAGAATTTTTTTCCAACAACATTTTTTTTTATCAAAACTTTCCATCAATTTTATGAAAAATAAATGTTTGATAGAAAATAATTATGTCACGTAGAACGCAGAAGTCTAATAAATAATCCTCCATTTAAGGGGTTTAATTGATCTACAAATATTTTTCTAAAAAAAAGGACAAAAAATACACCTTAAAACGGTAGCTAGACAGGCGCAGACCATGCTAGAGGGTTAACTTGGTCAAAGATAATAATAACCATAATTTTTTCTAAACACATCATAGCGTAATTTTATAATACAAACACGATTCTTTACATTTTGGCATTTTTAAGCATTTTCCGTGAGTCGCACGAATTTTTAACCATTGTAGAACATTTTAACCCATTAAACGAACGTTTTATTATTAAAACTTCAGTGGGTCATAAAAATGAAATCCAAACTAACTTTGCAAAACCCTTTGGTGATTTTATTTATTTGATGACCTACTTTCAGTTGGCATTGAAGCCATTAAAACTCAATTTGTTGCACAGTGTTATCAGAATATAAAATAGCTCATATATTTTCACACATGACAGTTCCAATGAACTAATACGTGGAAAAAAGTTTTTGGGATTTTTTTTTAAGTAGCAAATGTATTTTAGCCTTAATTTTAACCAATATATTTCGTTTTATATTTTGTTTAAACGATAACAATTTATTATTTACAATTTTTTTATTAAAAAATCTATCTCCATAAAGGGTTTACCTGACATTTATAAGGTTCAAATGATTTATTTAATACAAATTAAAATACTAAATGAATTTATTACATGCATTACGTTTATTATGAAAAATTACGTACATACAACATATTAAACTCCTCGATTACAAAAAAATTATCTCTACTACACTATTTATGATTTTATTTTGACCGTATAATAGGCAAAAAAAAACTATTTGCACAAATAAAAATTAGTAGAATAATTTATTTTTTTTTTCTAATATTTCTTTATTCCTTATCATCACGATTTTTATCTCGTGCCGCACAGGAAAAGACAGACTATCTCTTTTTTTATATGAACTGTATATTTGACTGACATTTGTTCTATCTATTTTTTTTCGCCCAGTTTCACCTAGTGACAAAAAATTTGTGTTTGTGGCTCAAATTACTCTAGAGCGTTAAAAGACAGATGTACTGCAAATTTTCGCAGTGATTTATAAATAGACAAACGTTTATTCTAGATTAATTTTTTGTTTTAATTTTTTTATATACCCAGCAGAAATAAATCGAGATTTTGGCGACACAGCATCTGTTTATAGCATACCGTAGCGCATCCAAAGAGCGCTCTTAGGGATGCAGTAAAAGGAAGGGGGAAAAATTTTAATTTTTTTTTAAGATTTTTTATATAAAACTTATAATATGTAATTATTTTTTGATAAAATTTCACACTTGCTTTCCTTTTTAATATTTTTTACACTTTTTGAATAAAAAAACATGGATTTTAGACAAAGACACATGATTTAACTGCATCATTATTGCGCATTAATCAGCGCTGCAAAGAGCGCTTCAATCATAGCATCTTTGACCGCTGTTCCCAAAAAAAATCCCATAAAAAATGTGAAAATGAAAATTTCCGATATTTTTTTGATGTTCACTTCCGATTTTTTTTTTTTTCATTTTTTTCATAAATAAAGTTTTGTAAAGTAAAACGAATGAATTTTTTTGTTATATTTTTTTTTAAGTTTTAGTTATTTGATTTAAACTTTGAACAGACAAGGAAAAAATTGGAATTTTATTTAAAACTCATAAGGTATTTGAAATAAAATTTTTGTTTAAATAAAATTCTCAAAAACATTTGAATTTTATTATTTCCAAAAATAAAATTTTTTAAAAAAAAAAGAATTTTATTTTTGGTTTGAATTTTATTTTTGGTTTAATTTTATTTTACTTTTGGTTTGAATATTTATTTGTTCAAAATATATTTGTTATTATGGAAATAAAATTCTTTTTTTTTTATTAATAAAATTCTTTAAAGAATTTTAAATAAATTTTTTTTGAATTTTATTTCTTCTAAGAATTTAAAATAAAATTTTTAAGAATTATATTTAAAATTCTTTCTTGAATTTTTTGAAAAATTCAAAATTGAATTTTATCAATAACGAATTTTAAATTTTATTGTTTTTCCTTGTCTGACTTTGAATGAACCCGTAAACAAACACCAAACTCGATTTCATGTGATTCGGAAAATATCATGTGATTTGAAAAGTTTTGAAAGACATAACAGAGGCCTTTAACACATTTTAAATGATGATAAATAGGCCAACCAAAAAACAGCCAATGCTTATTTGTTATTTCGATGAATAAACCGATTTGGATTAAACACAAACTCTAATCACGAAAAAACAGAAAAACTAAGATACATTTGTTATAACTTCTTTTGAATATTTTTTCATTTATTGGTAAATTTTTTGTTTTTTATCTCATTTTTACATTTTAATTTTAGAACTTTAATTTTAGAAAATACAAATTTTATTACAAAATCAGCGCTAAAAAGATACATGAATTTACAGCATCTTTATTCTGCTTAAATCAGCTCTACAAAGATACATGAATTCACTGCATCTTTAATCTGCTTAAATCAGCGCTAAAAAGATACATGAATTTACAGCATCTTTATTCTGCTTAAATCAGCGCTCTAAAGACACGTGATTTCAGTGCATCTAAAGAGCGCTGTTTCTGTGTATCCAACTAGCGCTCTAAAGTGGGACATCGCCTTAGAGAATCATGCATGAATTCAGCGCAATTGGATGCGCTCCTTTACTCAAGTTCCCCTTCCAAAAGCTGCTGAACGTTCAGCAAAATTTCTGCTGGGATGCATGAATTCAGCGCAATTGGATGCGCTCCTTTACTCAAGTTCCCCTTCCAAAAGCTGCTGAACGTTCAGCAAAATTTCTGCTGGGTAAACACGTGAAGTTGTAATGTGTTGATTAAAAACGTTTAATAGTGATAAGACTACATATTTTCAATGTTATAAAAATAATAACACCGTCCGACAGCCAATATATCTGTTCCTTTAAACTCCTACAAGGAGCATAGGGCCAAGTCCGACAGCCAATACTAAACATGAACCGGACGATATACATCTGAATGTAGAGATCAAATGGAATAAAACTGCATTTACAGTTTTTCATTTCGTGATACTGTTTTATTTTAAAAGGACTTAAAATTTTTATAGAATGAAATTTTGTAAAATATTAAATATTTTTACTTGTCTTATAATGTCACAATTGACTGCAAATGAAAGAGGAGAATCTTTGTTAATTTTTCCATTTTCCTTTTTTGCCATATTAAAAAAAGAGGGTGTAAATAATGTTCTTTTAAAATATTTTGTTACAAATTTTAAATGATATTTAAGGACAAAGTTTTGAAAGGACAATACTTACTTCTTTTTTCCTAATATATCAAAAAATTAAAATAGGAAAATTAGCGGAAATCCTCTTCTTTAATTTTCAATCAATACCCACCAAAAAATAAACGAAGTGGTTCAAAAAGAATTAGTAGTTTCACTACATACAAAGTAGCGATAGGTGCCGAACTTCATACTCCGTAGGAAGTACTTTTAAAATCACTTCCAAAAATGCTACAAAATAACAATAAAAACATCTTTTAGCAGTTCTTTGCTTAATGATTTTGAAGTACCTCTTTCATATGTTCTTAGGAATTAAATAAAATTAAATCAAATCACCATAACATATGAACTTCTTTTTCAACTGAAACACTTAGAATGGGGGTGACATACGAAGTATGCAATTTTTTCTACGGCCAGCTTCGAATAGATTTAGGTTTTGCAAAAATGGTGACAAAATTTTCTAATGGCATTTCATTTCTCTTTATTTAGAGCTTAAAAAATCGAAAAGACGAAAATCGATTATTGATAAATTTTTCACATTTCATACAAGCAATTTGACGTTGAACTACCATTCTATATTTTAGGGTCGAACCAGAATCAAATGCGTAGCGCAAGACGTAAAAAAAAAACAAAACAAACACATCAAATTTTAAATTTTTACGTCCGTTTGATTTAGGTAACTCACATTTAAATATTAGAAACGAAAAATTATTGGGCGTTACGCCTTACGCGACGTAATTTGATTCAGGTTGGACGGTTAAATCGAAAAAAGTTGGTCATAAATTAAATAAATACATTTACAAACTATTATTAAAGATTGTTTAAGCTTTTTAGTTAATTGAGGTCTAGGCTTGTAGTCAGAACAAACTGGTGAACCGATTCGCCGTGAATTTTTATAGTTTTGTGATGTTTATAAGTACTCATTTTTTAATTCGAAGTATATACGTTTACTTTTTTTGCCCCAGGGCAACACTTTTTTTTGCGATTTGCTCGTGAACGCGAGCTGATGGAAACAATTGGATAACAGATTCGGAATCAGCACACTAAAATCCATATAAATCAGTTGTCAAAGGTTAGGCAAATTGAAAAAGTTCAAATTTTGTGAACCTGTGTTATCAATGAAATTAATTTTTCTATCACGTAAGATTTTTAAGATATTCGCGTTTGAATATTGAAATATTTGGGTCTCCTCTGTAACGTATTCTTAAGTTGCTCAAACACAATAGTACTCGATTTAGTTAAAATAAGACATCTTTATTCCAAATCTGGTATCCAATTTTTTCTATCGCGTACTGTTTTTGAAATATTGGCGTTTGAAAAACTTAAACTCCACTGTTGCGCACTTTTATATTCTTTATAAATCACACTAAAATTTTCAAACGCGAATATCTCAAAAATAGAACATGCTTAAAAAATTTGGATTGCAGTTTTGAAATCAGGAAGTCCATTTTGTATGAAATCAAATCCTATTTGGTGGGAGCAACGTAAGAATACGTAACAGTGGACCCCTAAAAGTGCTAAAATATTGTTTATTTTTTGTTACTTTTTAACAGCGAATATCTCAAAAATGGTACTTGCTAGAAAAATTTGGGCGGTAGATTTGGAAGCAGGAGACCAAAATCTACAAGGACCAGTTAGAAATTTCACTGGGAGGTTTTTGCTGTCGAACAGTGTTTTTAGTGTAAATATTACAAAAAAATACTCTTTCACCCAGCAAAATTTTCTGTTCCCAATAATCGGTTCCAGAACGCATCATTTTACCCTGCAACCGATTCTACTTAACATTCCAGAATAAATGATTTTTGTTTGAAATTGTCCCAAAAGCAATCGTTTTTTAGAGCAAGTAGTTTTTTTGAAAAATAATTTTACATAGAAAATTTTGTTGTGATTACCATAGAATACGTTCAAGAATCTGTTGAACCAGAAATTTGTTCCAAAAAATTTTCCTGGGCAATCAATCTAACAAAAATGAGTGAAAAAAGAACTTCTAATTTAGATGTTCTAAATCACCAAATAAAAATGACATAATCACACCCAAAATGCCAAGAAATATGTACTTCTAAAGAAGTGATGAAAAAAGCGCTTCCAAAAAGTCAAGTTATATTAACATCCGAATCACTACATCAGAAGTTGTGATAAAAATTTTAATATATATGTACATAATAAACATTAGTGATATATGTTATACTTAAGTGTCAATCTTTCGCCACTGAAAAGTGGCGAAAAAAAGAACATACTTTGTGTGTCACGCCCATATTAAATTCATCAATGTTTCAGTTGAAGAAGAAGTACATCTGGTTCATAAGTTGTGGTGAATTTTGTAGTGAATGGTAAGCTCTTTTTTTGCTGGGTAGTGGCATCCTAGGTCAAGGTAAAATTCTCGTAAAATTACGAGGATTTCCTCATAATTTTGAATACGCCAAAAATTGGTAAAATAACCAATTTTATTGGTAAAAATAAAAAAAAATGGTAAACGTACAAAAAAAAATGGTAAATTTACTAACCAAAATGGTAAATTTACAAAAAAAAATTTTTGTTAAACAACATAAATCTTCGTAATAAAATCATTTCTGTAAAATAACTGCTTTTTTTTGTAAATTAACTAGAATCCTCGTAATAAATTTTTAAAAATTTTGTCAACTTTTTTTTTAAATATTTTTTATTAAAAAAAAAAATTTTGTCCGGGACTTGGAAATTTTTTTTAAAAAAATAGAAAATTTACAAAAAAAAACAATTGTTTTTTTTGTTAAACAACATAAATCCTCGTATAACATAATTTTTGTAAAATAACAGTTTTTTTTTTTTTTTAAATCAACTAGAATTCTCGTAATAAAAACTTTGTTGTAAAATTACAGTTTTTTTTGTAAAATAACCTTTCAAAATGGTAGAATACAATTACGAAAATAAATTTGTAAAATTACCAATAAAACTGTAGTTCTCGTTTAAGCAAAGTACAACATTTTTTGTTAAAAAACTAGGAAAATTGTTAAATATTGGGAGAACCGGATTACAAGGCATTTTACCAGGCGTTTTACCAGTTTTTTTTTTGAGTGTACCCAGCAACATATTGGTAATAAGTTGTGAAAAGCAATCATTACTTCATGTATTATTTATAAAAAGTACCCATTACCACTCGACTATTTTAAGCTCAAAAGCAATAGGGTCTTTACACACAAAAAAAACTTTGCAAAATTACTAGGAAAAGTCTCGTAATCGCATTTTACCAATATTTGACAGTTTTCCTTGTTTTTTAACAAACAAATTTGGATCGAAATTTAAATTTTTTTTTGTAATTTTACAATTTTTTTTTTGTAATTTTACAAATTTCCAAGATTATTTTACAAAAAAATATCTAGTAAATTCATGAGAATTCTTTGTAAGTTTTATCGTGTCAAAAAATTTGTAAATTTACAATTTTATTGGTAAAAAGCTTGTAAAATTACAAAATTATTGGCAAAAAAGCTTGTTTAATTACAATGAATTTTTGTCAAATAGGAGGTAGAAAAAAATGTTACAAACTTTTCTTGTCGTTTTACAAGGTTTTTTTTTTTGGAGTGTAATAACCCAGCAGAAATTTTGCTGAACTTGCACCAGCTTTTAGAAAGGAATCCCGAGTCAAGGAGCCCATCCAAACCACCTGAGTACATGCATGATTTTCTTAGGCGATGTTACAGTTTAGAGCGCTAGTTGGTAGCACTAAAATAAAGTAGATAAACCGCATTAAAGTGATAGTTATAATTTTATATACATTTATACGGAACCATATTAAGATTTATCAAATTATGAGGTATTCCACACCAAATATCCTGCTACAGAAAAACATGTGTCCCTTGAATTTCTGAATAGGTTGTATGAATAGCCATCTATGAACCTAAGAAAGTTGCGTTTTTGGCTGGGCTTAGGAAATGGTAAAATTTGTGTCGAGTTGCCTTGTTTAAATATTTATCAAATTAAAACGGAATGCACCACAATCTCAAAAATTTACTTTCTTGTATAGTTTTGTATGGGCTATCGTTTAAAATTTTTCTTTCTGGAAAATTTTCCGAACCCGTTCTGAAATTTTAAATTTTTTAAAAAAGTCAATTTATCAAAAATCTGGACATTATTTTTTGTTGTTTTAATTTTTTAAAGTTTAGATGTTTGTCTATCCACACAAAAAAATCAGACATGTGTTTTTCGCATTTGAATATTAAATTTCATAATAGTTTTGTAATTTGCTTGTTTCAACATAGCGAATGAGTACGCTTTTTTTAAATATCTTTAGAATTTCAAATATCTCAAAAACTTGATGTATCTTATGGAAAAGTTTGGAGACCGGATTTATGACTAGGAAAATAATTGTAATTATATGTATTAGGTGTCGTTCCATTCGCATCAAATAAATTTTTTTATGTGATTAGAGCGGAAAAATTTTTTTTTTGTGAATAAGACATCATTGAAAGACAATTGGTGCCCTAAGGGCTAAGGCGACAAACCAAATGAGTTCAGAATCCTTAAGGGCAATGCCTCGACTTATTTTTTAAACGCTATTACATCGGGTTCATCCGCTATAAGTTGGCAAAAATGCTTAAAACGGCGATTTTTCTGAACTTTGACCCTAATTTTTTCAGAAACCTGATGTGATGAAAAAGTTTAGAGACCAGATTTGTGATTTTTGTATTTTTTTTTTGGTGGCAAGAAATTTGAAATATTGAAAAGGGTCGCGAAGCAAAAGTAAGTGAGAGCCCATAAATATCTATATTTATTATTTTATACTGCAATAACAATCTCTCTGTTTTACCGCTAATTATGCTGTTATCACTAATTTTCAAGTGACTAATGCCTGACTTCACATTTCCCAGTTGTGTAATCTTTCATAGAATAATATTCATATTCATATTATGTATTTTTTTAATGAATATCTTCAGCAACTGATTACTCTAACCGGATGGTAAAACACAGGTGTCTTACCGTTTTAACATAATTTTTTTTTTATGAAAACAATATAATTTTTAAGAAATTTGTTATCGCAAATTCAAAATTGTTAAAAAATTCTAATTAGAAAGTTCCATGACAAACTTTAACACTAAAGATACCAGAAATCCAATGTTCTTTTAATGATTTTAATAATTTGCATTTCATATTTTTTTAAGTGTGTTGAAGATTAAGATAATATTATGAATTAAGATTTATTTCATTAACAAATTATGGTGATAAAACAAAAGTTTATAACAATTGAAAATTTTTGATTAAACTAATCCTATTTACTTATTAATAACAACTCGATTTTAATAATTTTCAACTGAAAATTGGGTAATGATTGATATCCATCACATGCCTGATAGAAGGGGACATTTTTCTTACCATTAGTAATGAGGGTATTTAAGTTTGTTATACATTTTGTAACATTTTTAACAGAAATGTAGGTTTTTTGTTGTTTTCCCCTCAGAAAAATTTAAATATTTTTCGAAATCGGTCAAATAGATCAAATTTGTGTAAATTTTTGTTAATATTTTTAATATTGTGTAACAAATTAAAAACAAAAGTTTTCACATGAATGCAGAATATTACATAAAACCTTAAAAATAAAGAATTTTTTAATTTAAAATAATTTAAATACCAGTGTTTCCCGGAAAATGGATCCCAAGTCCAAACATGAACCGACTGCATTTATGCTTTATTGGATCTTTAACTACTGTAGAAACACACAAAAACCAAACTTGAATGCAATAGGCTTCTTTTTGTTGTTTATCTGAATATCGGGAAAAATTTTAAATGGGAGTAAGTCCAAAATGGTCCAATTATAATCAGGTTTGATGAGACTACAAAAGTACACATTAAAAACCTACAGACAAAATTTTAATCAAATATTTAATTTTTTCATGAATTTTAAAAGATTTATGTCAATATCGAGAGGGTGGTTTGTATGTAGACTACAATTACAACTGGTCCAAATACCTTCAAATTTGGATGATAATTTATGAATACAAAATATGTTTACCATATTAAAAACATTTGAGCCAAATTCAAATAGGACGTTTGTATGGGAGCTAGGTCTAAACATGGACGGATTTTTTTTCCAATTTCAATAGGCTTCGTCCCTAAGGAGAAAAGTCTGCAAAAAAATTATAGTAAAAGTCGTTTTACATATTTTTTGAAAGAGTATTTCTATTATTAAAATAAATAATAACATTTTATTGAAAAAGTTAATGCACTTTACAATTTCAGAATTATAATGCACTTTTGTTGAAGGATTAGAATGCATTTTTTTTATTATTTGCAGGGTATTAAAAGATTCAGTTAAGCTAAATATAATACTTTTCTTTGTGTTTGCTATAAATATAAAACAACTATTAAAAATTTATATGTGTCTTAAAATCCCCCTATTTATAATTCTTTACTAATATATTTTATGGCCACAATTTGTTTATAACAATAACAAATTTGTATTGTACATATTATTGATTGAAACAGTAATTTGTTTAATAAATTAAATAAATCGAAACCATTAAATACATGTTGCTTTTATTTTTATTTTCACTTAATCTTATCATTAAAACTAATAGAAAATAAACGTGATATTATTTAAATCAGTTTTTTCATTCAAAATATTTAAATAAAAAGCCGACAAATTAATTTTAATAGAAATAAAATTCATTCATTGTTTTTTATATTTTTTTTTTTTTGTTAAATATATTTAAAAAAAAAAATTGATGTCTGTAAAAAAATGGACTTTGCTCGTTGCATTTTTTTATCAATCTTTAATAACACGTCATTATTTTTTTTATTAATTTTATTCAATTTAATCAAAACATTAATAAGTTGACTAAAGTTAATACAATGTTAATGAATATTGCTAATGGAAAATTAATTGTATTAAATAAAATGTTATTATCTCTTGTTTAACTAAATTAACACATTTCAAATAACACTGTGCAACAAATTTGAGATCACCAAGTGTATCTTGAATGGTTCGACAAACGTAAAAGCCCACTTGAAATTCAGAAAAGCACAATTGAAATTCAAACAAGTAAGAAAGTTATAGTCGGTCAAGACCAACTACCCTACACCAGTGTTTTTCGGAAAATGGATCCCAAGTCCAAACATGGACCGATTGGATATGTCTTTTGTTAGATCTTTATTAAGTGTAGAAAACACACACAGATCAAATTTTAGTGGATTTGACTTATTTTCTTGTCAATAGACCGATTTAACTGAATATCGGTCGAAATTATTTTATGGGGAAACTAAGTCCAAAAATGGTCCAATTATATTGCGATTTGATTAGGTTACTAAGTTCACGCTGAACACATAAAAATAATTTTTTTTCAAATATTTCCATTTTTATGAATTTTGAGGGAATTATGTGAATATCGGGAGGGTGGTTTGTATGGGGACTACCAGAAGGACTGGCCCGATTTCTTTGAAATTTGGAATGGTGATTTGTGCATACAAAATTGATTACCTGCTAAATTTCAAAGCGATATCTATTATAATACGGTTATTGGAGTCATTTAGGCCAAAGGGGGCGTTTGTATGGGGGCTAGGGGTTAACATGGACCGATTTTCTCCAATTTCAATTTTCTCCAATTGATTGAAAATTGCGACCTGTATCGTGCTTAAACCGATAGATGGACAGACGGACAGACGGACATTGCTAAATCGACTCAAAAAGTAATTCTGAGTCGATTGGTATACTTGAAGGTAGGTCTAGGACCAATATTTCGGGTAGTTACAAACATCAGCACAAACTCATTATACCCTGTACCACAGAGTGGTGTAGGGTATAAAAAGCCCAATTGAAATTCAGAAAATCACAATTGAAATTCAGAAATGCCCAATTGAAATTCAGAAAAGCACAATTGAAATTCAGAAAAGCACAATTTAAATTCAGAAATCACGATTGAAATTTAGAAATCACGATTGAAATTTAGAAGTCACAATTGAAATTCAGAAAAAGTAAACCAATCAATTATTACATACACTCAAAATAATACATTAGTAGATTTACTATTTTTTTTGCTAATGCTGGTTAGCAAACTTTTAGCAAATTTTTAGTTGAGATTAGCATGTTAGCAAAAATATCTTGTAAACTTCATTTAGCGCATTAGCAATTTTAAACAAAATTTGAACAAATTTTTTTTGCTAAATTTAAAATTGAGTTGACCAAATTTTTACAAGCTTTTTTTGCTAATATTAGCAAAAATAAATAGGAAATTTTTTTATTTTCAGAAAACTTAAAATGGCGCTATCTCGGAAACTAAGCCAGATAGAGCAAAATGGAGGCCATTTTTGGTTGTCGGGATCTCCAAAGTATCGCCGGTCCTCTTCACATGTGTGGACCCTAATGGGTCCTAACTTTGGATCCAAAAAAGTTAGCATTCCCGAAAAATTTTAAATGCTCATATCTCGGTAAATATTGCCGACACAACAAAAATCTAAAAGCATTTTTGTAGCTCTCAATACGTAGAAGAAGACCGCGAAATAGTCAAAAGCTTCCCGAGTAATATTTTTGAAGTTATCATATAATTCTCAAGACCTCAGTGGTCTCCTATAATCACGTATCTCAAAAACTAAGCAAGGTAGAGCGAAACGGACACAAATTTTGGATCAAAAACTATGACGATTTTTAAGGAACCCAACAAGGTCTAGGCCCATCGGGGTCTGGACCTATCGGGTCCGAACCCAATGGGGTCCTCAGCTGTGTATAAACTAAGTTCAAAAAAACAAATATTTAGTTAACTAATTATTGGCAAAACATTTTTGCTTACTTTAGCAAAAAAATTGTGGGTTCAAAATCAGCAAATTTTCTTGTAGGTTTACAAGCTTTTTTTGCTAACATTACAGTTTTTTTTTTTGAGTGTAAAAACTAAAGATATTTCATTAAAAAATACCAACAATTTAAAAAAAAAATTACTCACACAAATCATTAAAAATCAAAAGAATAATCAGTAGTTTTTACTTACAGAACAAAAATAAATGACTTTAAAAATTAAATGTTAATGAAATTCTTTATTTTTTAGTGTGTTATTTTTGAAACAAAGTACTGAAGTAATCATTAATAAAAACTGAACATCAAACAAATGTTTTTTCTTTTAAAAACGACTAAACGGAAAATTTTTTAAATAAACTACAAACAGTTAATTACATAATTTTTTGAGTGTAGATATCGCTTTGAAATTGAGCAGGTAATCAAATTTTGTATGCACAAATCACCCTTCCCAATTTCAAAGGAATCAAGTCAGTCCTTCTGGAAGTCCCCATACAAACCACCCACCCGATATCCACATAATTCCCTCAAAACTCATAAAAATGGAAATATTTGATAACCATTTTATTTTTAGGCGTTAAACGTGTACTTTAGTAACCTAAACAAATCGGAATATAATTGGACCATTTTTAGACTTAGTCCCCCAAATAAAAATTTCGACCGATATTCAGTTAAATCGATCTATTTACAAAAAAATAAACCAATTCCACTACAATTTGATCTGTGTGTGTTTCTGCACTAAATAAAGATCTAACAAAAAACAGATACAATCGGTCCATGTTTGGACTTGGGACCCATTTTCCAAAAAACACTGGTGTAGGGTATCATATGGTCGGTCTTGACCAACTATAACTTTCTTACTTGTTCTATATCTCGCTTAGTGTTTGAGATATAATCAAACTACCAAAATAACGTTCTGTTTGCTTGTATCTAGCTTAGTTAAGCACTTATTCGCAATTTAAAAATCTAACAAAGAAAATTTTGTAGAACATTTTAACCCTTTAAACGGCCGCGTGAGTGGTGCACTATGAGCATAGATGGGAATTTTTCATTACCATTGAAATTTAATTACCATTGGTTGATATCAATGGTAATGAAAAAATTTTCATTACCATTTAATGGTAATTAAATTTTTTTAATTGAAAAAATAATTACTAATGGTAATGAAATGCACCAATTGTTGAAAAACACCAATTATAATTGGTTTCAAAACCATTGGTTTGCACATTTTTGTTTTTTTGAAAAGTCAAAAATTTAAACATCAAAGTATGTTTTTACAAAAAAAAATATGAAAATGTTAAAGACAAAAAACAAAACGCAAATAAAAATTTCAAATATTGTGTTATACAAAGGCAATCAACGTGTGTTTGGTTTATAAAATGTGAAAAACTAAAACACTATATAACAAAAACCAACAGATTTTTCCAAATATTAACGATTTTGACAATATTGTGACGACTTTTACTAATGGTAATTATTTTTTTTAAGTGATGCCATACCAATGGTAATTATTATTTTTTTAATTTTCATTAGTAATTAAATTGATAAGTAATTTAATTGGTACAATTGATACAACCAATGGTAATGAAAAAAAATTCATTACCATTGACATCAATTAAATGGTAATTAAACCATCAATTAATTGGTCCCTTTAATTAATTAGTCCCATCTATGACTATGAGGATGTTTGCTAACAATAAGTATTTAAAGCCTTTCGTGAGTTTGGTATACTTTTATCACAGACTAATACAGACTCGACATAAGCGACAGGTGTCAAAAAAGTATTCTTAAACCATATGGTCAATATTTTCAAATTATTCTACGAATTAGGTTAGAAAGAGAAAACTGATATAACGCGCCATAAGAAAAATGGATGCCAGATCGGTTTTTGTTGTTTTACTCACTCCTAAGTCGTAGAAAGTGTTGCCATGTTAGCGTAAAACGGACTAAAAACCGCTGTGTTTTCTACTAAAATCGCTTAGTTTTTCCCCATTTTTTCTTATAAAACTCTACTGTCGAGTCTGTATATAGTCTGTGCTTTTATTTTGGTTTGGTTCTATTTAAGAAACAAAATCATGTTGCACAGTGTAATTAGAAAGTTAATTACAATTAAAGCGTTAGGCAACAACTTCTTATTTGGATAGAAAATGTCATTTGTCATAATTGGTGTAGCTAAAACTTTACTAACAAAAATAGATGGATGGACCCAGCAAGATGTTTTTTATAAAAAACAAAAACACGGATCATAATTGAAATCAGGTTTGATTGAAAAACATAGTTTACATTTTTATTTAATGCCGCCTGTCACATTTGTTGTATTTATAGCTTTAAATTTCTCACGTTTTATTTTCATTAAAATATTTTTTTTTATGATTTTATTTATAAATAAATATTTTTATTGTACATTTGATTTGTTAATTGAAAAAACAAATAAATTTAAATTTTTTTTTTATCACTTTACAACAATAAATTTGTTAAATGATGTGTTAAATAATATTAAATGCTTTTAGTATGTTGACAATTAATTATTTACATACATAGAAAGAAATGTATACATCTTGATATTGGGTGAGTCTGCCAAAAGAAATTCTTTGAAATTCTTTAGCATATAAACTAGAAATGGTTGGGCATCAATTTATTGAGGTTTGGTTTTTCTAATAAACATTTGTTACGGAATACCAAGCAAACAATGCGTATTAAAGAGCACGCTGGAAAAAATGTATGGAAAAATTTTGCAAGGATAGTTTCAGCTACTACTAGCGCTTAAAATCGTTTTTAACAAAATTTTCTGTCAATATACTGTAATAGAATAAAGAAAGTGATAAAAGTATTCAATTAAATCTATTGATCAACAAAATTTAAATGAGTCAATCAATGTTTTGATTAAATTTTTTTTTAATTTCTTTAACTGTCGATTACAAATTTTCAGCATACCAAATTTTGTTTTCGCTTTAATTTATTTGAATAGATTAATTCAAAAATATACAAAATAATCGGGTTTTACTTTTTTTTTTTGTTGGCAACATATTGGAGAGCAAAAAATATGAATTTTTTGATAATTTTGCCATAAGCTTACATTCATTTGCTAAAGCAATCATTATTTTGATTGACTATAATTAAAAAATTGATAAAATTTTTTATCAAAATCGAAAAAATGTTTGATTGAAAAAAATTTTCAATCAATCACCTACAATTTGATTATTGGTATAACAATTTTCTTAATTGGAGAAATTTCATTCAAAAAATTTATTGAATCCTCCTTTTTGTTGATTGAAATTCAAATTTTTTCTGGGTTGCTAAAAACGGTATTTAGCTGTAAGTGGGAACAGGGCATAAGGTGCGTTCAAACAATATATAAAACTTCTAGACCTAGAGCAAAATTTAAACTTTAAAAAAAATATGCAACATTTTTTTTAAAAAGCGGGTAATTTAACGTTGCTCAAAAACTTCGAAAAAATAAGGGACACCCTAGTATAGAGAAAAAAAACATTTATATATAATTTTTTGCAATTTATGATAGGAAGATGATATCTTCCTATCAACATCATTCATTGCTCTTATATAAACAAAAATATTTACTTTATTTTCATTACTGTTGATTTATTTTTTTATTGCGATTTTATATTCTTTCTAAAGTGTCTCTACTCTATTCATCAGCATTAACAAGGTTCCTTTTGATTAACCTATCTGATAAAAATGAAATGTATAAAAAGATTACAATATTATTGTCTTATGAGATCTGTATTATGTAAAAATTTTCTAAAGAATTTATATGAAAGTGACATTTTGTCGCCAGTCGCTAACAACTACTCAGGAATACTTTTTGTAACAGATTCCTATTGCAATACATTCTGGAATATATTCTATGGTAATCACAACAAGATTTTCAATACAAAAGATTTCTCAAAAAAAAATTGTGTTCTCACAAAGAATCATTGTTTCTAGAATGTTAAATGTTAATATAAAAAATTATTTCAATTAAATGATTCGTAGATTTTATTAAAAAACTGATTAGTTTTGGATTAATGAATAATATATATAAAATAAAAATTTTTGAGAAAGATTATTCTAGCTCAAGGTCATATTTCTTTTACTAATCGTTACGATGATATTGTCAAAGTAACAATTTTCAAGAAACTTTTTATAAAGTTGTTCGTTTTAAATTGATTGGTTTGGTCATTTTGCAAGACTTACTCGACACGTGTTTCGGAATTCGTCAAATTCCATTATCAAGAGTATTTAGCAAATTGACAATCGTTTGTGGCAAAACATAAAGACTTATATTCGTATGTAAATAGTCATAATGAGAAATGTACTAGAATAATCTTTCTCAAAAATAGAATTTTAAAGTTCGAATAATAAATAATTTTTATTAATTTAAAAATTAAAACAGAATTTAAACAAAAGGATAGCACGCCTCACTTCTGTTCATATTATGAATAAGAAGGAATACAACAAAAGCAGTGAACATCTTACTCGCGTAAGAAATCTACTGTCTGTATGTATATACTAGCCTGTAATACAAGCTGTATATATGAAGGTATGTTTGAATTAAATAGTGATGGTTTGGTTTTGACTTTTCGTTTGAAATTTAGAGCTGTATTATGTTGTGTATTTAGTACATTTCTCGTTATGACTATTTACATACGAATATAAGTCTTTATGTTTTGCCACAAACGATTGTCAATTTGCTAAATACTCTTGATAATGGAATTTGACGAATTCCGAAACACGTGTCGAGTAAGTCTTGCAAAATGACCAAACCAATCAATTTAAAACAAACAACTTTATAAAAATGTTCTTGAAAATTGTTACTTTGACAATATCATCGTAACGATTAGTAAAAGAAATATGACCTTGAGCTAGAATAATCTTTCTCAAAAATAGAATTTTAAAGGTCGAATAATAAATAATTTTTATTAATTTAAAAATTAAAACAGAATTTAAAATAAAAATTAAAATTTTAATTTTTTGAATTTAAAATTTAATTAAAAATAAAATTGAGATTTTAATTAGTTCATTTTTTTTTTAATAAATTGTTAAAAAATATTAAAAATATATTTTTATTTTTTTTAATGAAATAGTTAAAACAAGTAGGAAAGTTAAATTCGACTCTGCCGAAGACATGAATGTCCTTTTTAAATGATAGTAAATTTTCTAACGTGAATAAATTTAACAATTAAAATTAAAAGGAAATTACTTAAAAAAAAAAAAATAAAAAAATTTATGAAAAAAAATTTCCGCGAAAAAAAAAAAATTTGGTAAAAAAAAATCCGCAATTTTTTTCTCAAAAAATATGTTCGTACTTGTTTAAATACCATTTGGTGTTCAATTATGTTCACATATGTCAGCCAGCAGCCTAATTAAAGCATTTTGTATTTTTAGGTTATGTTGAATGTACCAAAATTTTTGAGGTGTTCTTACATTTTCATTCATAACTTTTGAACGGCTGAACCGATATCGCTCAAATGCAATACCAAACTGTTCGGGAGAGCTTCCAGAAAATATGTTAAATTTCATCTCCGTGTAGTATTTTGATCGTGATCACATACAGCTTAATTTCTACAGACTGACAGACAGACGGACATCGCTAAAATGTCTTAGAATCGATCACTGATCGAACTTTATGGGGTCCCTGACTGATTTTTCGATGAGTTACAAACGGAATGACAAACTTATACATATATACTAGAGTCCGACCGAAACCAGTTTTCGAGGCCGAACCGAAACCGAACCGAATATTCGGCCGAAACCGAAACCGAAACTAAAAAAAAACTACCGCCTGGCATGAATAAAATTATTAAAAGTTGTTAAAGATAAATAATATGTTGTATATTGCTTTTACGCCATAGGAATTGTATTTTTGAAAAAAAAAAAATATGTTTTTTAAAAAAACTTACAAAAAAATTTTATATTTCGTTTGTAGATTAGGAGAAAATAATTTTAGAACTGAAACAGTTTTACATTTATTGCATAAACTTGTAACATTTTCTTCAATTGAACTGAAACAAGTGTAATGAAATACGAAATCAAAAAATTCAGCGACTTTTTTACATATTTTTTAAAATACAAAAAAGTTTCGGTTTCGGCTAATATTCGGCCAAAATTTTGCCGAATACCGAATAGAGGCCGAAACCCCATTATTCGGCCGAAACCGAGACCGAAACCGAATATTCGGTCGGACTCTAATATATACCCTCTATCACTAACAATAAGTGGAGGGTATTAAATCATGGTTTTATTTAAGAAGTATTCAAAATAAATAAACTGAAACCAAAAGTACAATATTTTTTTGGTTTCTGGAAACTACTGATTTCAAAAAATGCTAACTTGCGAGTTTAGACCAAACTAATTTTATGACTTTTTCAACTAATTTTTGTCTCTTTTTATATCAAGCGTTCGTTAAATTGACCGAAACATATTTAAAACGTTCGTAATATAAGGTAATCAATGTTTAAATTTTGATTATTCGTTATATCGAGAGAAAATTTTTTGAAACGTTCGTTAAATAAGGTAGTCAATGTTAAAATGTTTGCCGTTCGTTATATCGAATATTCGTTAAAGCGAGATTTGTTAAACTAAACTTTACCTGTTATTATTTTACATTCTAAAGTAATGCTAACGGTAATTATCTATCATTACTAAGTAATGCGAATGGTAATGAACGGTAATCTTAGAATTCAAAAATAAAAAATAAATTTTTTGCATGTATGGAATTTTTTTTTACATTCTGAACTTTGACCTCAAAGGGGTACGGTTCAAAGTTATCCGATTTGGCTCAAATTTGTCCTACATCATATTGTGGCACAATATTCCCGGAAAATGGTAAAAATCCAAAGATAAAATTTCGCTGCCTATGTGCATATTAGAGTGCCCAGAAACTCTTTTTTTTTTTGAAGGTCTTACCCCCTTAATTTGTTCCTTTTAATGAAAACAAATTTCTGAATTTTTTTGGGGATTTTTCAAATAGCATCCAGGGGTTGCGCTCGCGGATTTTTTGCGATATATATTCATTAATGATATATATTCATAAAAAATATTATTCATATCTGTGAAATCTTTATCGTGTGTCGATAAACATTAAAAATGCGCTTTTTACCCCTTTTTTAGAACACATTTTTTTTTTTCATTTGAACATTTTAATGCATTTTAACAATTAAATAATTTGAAAATCTTAAAATCGTATTATTGCGTAAAAAAGCCGCGGGTGCGATGTTATTTTAAATATAAAAAAAAAAACTTTTGTTTTTTTTTATTAAAAAAAAAGTTTTTACAAACTTTGTAAAAATCCAAGATTTTTATATTACAATCTTGTATATCTTATTAAGGCTGGATTACTCAATGCTCCGTTATAAAATAACTCGCCGTTAAATTTAAATTTTTAATACAAATTTTGACATAAGGCTCCGTTAAATCGGCAATTAGCAGCTAACTTTTCATTGAGTAATCCGCCCTAAATAAAACAATTACGTTTTTGGAATTACTGCAGGTTTTAACGTTAAATATGGTAATGAAGGTTTGGGGTTTTTTTTTTTATAAAACCACTAAACATTCTGAGAATGACAATAAAAGATCAAGAAACTGAAATAAAGAGAAACAAATTTTCCAGCACTTATAAAGAAAATAATAAAAATCATGAAATAATAAAATAATAAAATAATAAAATTAGTTATAAAAATCAATTAAATATTTAATTTTATTTGCGGTTTTGTTATTATTTCTAAGGAAGTAAATAATAATTATAATAAACTAATAATATGACATAAATGATAGGTAAATATTTAAATAATAGTTACAACTAGCTAATATTTAAAAACCACAAGTTTTTATTTCCATTAAACATTTTTAATTACATAAAAATGTTTGTTTAATATTTGCAAATAAATATTTAAATTCGCACAGAAAAAAAAAATGCAATCGTGGATGTCTAAAGTCAATAAAAACCAAAGATTTAATTTTATAGACAGCCGGAGTCAATAAAACAAAAATTTTAAGATGTTTTTTAAAATTGAATGACTGACTATGAGGGTTACGTTAAAAAAATTTATTTTAGCAAAAAAATTTCTGAAAACTTTTGATTTTAATTAAAAGCCGCTTTTTGACAGAATTTTTCTTTGAGTGTATAAATATCAATTTTATAATTTCTACATATTTTTAAATCAAAAAATATCTACATATGTAATTAAATACTTATTTTTTTATGAATACACTATAAATTAGTAAACAACACTATTTAATTGTTATTAGAAAATGGTTAATTATTATAACAAAATATTTAATTGATATAACAAACTATTTAAATAATATGTATTATACTATTATTATTTGTACAATCAAAACTAAATATTTTTTAATTATTGTGTAAAATCACTGCTATCTTAATTTGACTGATATTTAGCAAGTTTTTCTGCTAATTTTTTGTTCAACACTGAATTTTTTTCTTTTTTCTGTGTATTTGGTTTAACAAATTTTAGTGTCTGTGTTGGCTTCTATTATTTATTATTTAGTTTGTCTATAATTGTTTTATTACATGATTAAAATCAATATTTAACAATTACAATAGCATTAATAATTAAAAAAAAAAAAACTTCTGGCATTCACAATAATATTTCGCGGCATTTAAAGTTGATTTATACCGTAGCTACATAACATTTTGAAATTAGATTTAAATAAGAACTAGTGCTAAAATATATTTAGTGCCGACGTTTTTGCAAGTTTGAAAGAAGAAAATTCCAGGGTTTTAACTTAAGAGCACCATGAAAATATATATTTAACATGATAATGTTTTTAGGCTAGTGTCTAATTTTAAAAAAGTTGCAGGACGCCACCTTAGTTTGACTATATAAGTAGGGTGACCATTTTTTTCTAAACTCAAAGCAGTACAAACTTTTTTTTTCTTTTAGAAATAACTCTCAGAAGACTCTTTTTTTATAGAAAAACGCTGATGATTTCTTCAGGACTCAAAAAATTTCGGTTAAATTAATAAACTTGAGTTCTATTAGTAGTATTTCACTTAAAAGCAACTATTAAAAAACTACTGCCATAAACTGTTTTCGTTATTTTGCAGAAAATTTAGTTGACTTTAAATAAATTCAGTGCAGAAAACAAAACAAAAACCCTCATGTTTTGAGAAAAAGAAAATTCCTCAGACTCTGAGGACATTTTTCCTTAAGTTTTGATAAATTTTTCTTTTAGAAAACTTCCCAGCTAATAAGCACATGTTTAATTTGCCCTGATATACTTAACGCTTTTTCCAATGAATTCTGATGTCATTTTCTCACCGAACCTCTCAGAATCATTTGGATTCATGCAAAAAATCCATCATCTTTTAAAGTTTTCGTTATCGAAAACCTCAAAAATTCTGTGCGCCTTTTCATATAAGTTTATGAAGATCTAAATAATTTCATGTACAGATACATTTTCCTCTTGATTCAGAAACTCTTATCTCCTTGGAAATAATTCAAATTATCTCATTGTCAGACTTAAGTTATTTTATGGAAATTCATGTTTTTTTATCGAATTTTCGAATAAAATTATTTTTTATGTTAAAATGTTTAAAAATCAGTACAATCAGTACATATTTCAAAAAATCAGTACAAATCAGTACAACGTTTTTTGATCAGTTCACGTGATCAAAAATCAGTACATGTACTGATCAAATCAGTACGTATGGTCAGCCTATATATAAGCTAACAATTAACGAAAAAGAAAACAAGAATTACTATTTTCATTTTTTTAAAACCAACAATTTTAATAACTTGGGTTTGTAACTTGTATAATATTTCACCTCGTGGTGAATTAAACCGTTTTTCACCAGCTGGTGAATAAAAAGTAACATAATTATTTTTCACCAAAAAAAAAAATTTTTTTTTCATCAATTTTTTTTCCTCATTTTTTTTTTTTTTTTTCATCAAACTTTTTTTTTCATCAAAATTTTTTTTTTTTTCAAACATTTTTTTTCATATTTTTTTTTTTATCAAATTTTTTTTCATAATTTTTTTTTTTCAATAATTTTCTTTTTCATCATTTTTTTTTTTCATCAAAATTTTTTTATTTCATCAAATTCTTTTTTTCATTAATTTTTTTTCATTAACTTTTTTTTTCATTAATTTTTTTTCATCAATTTTTTTTTCATAAAATTTTTTTTTCATAAAATTTTTTTTTTCATAAATTTTTTTTATCATATTTTTATTTTCATCAATTTTTTTCATCAAATTTTTTTATCAAATTTTTTATTATCAATTTTTTTTTCACCAAAAAAATTTTTTTTTTTCATTTTTTTTTTTTCATCAATTTTTTTACATTAAAAAAAATTTTCTTTTCATCAAAAACTTTTTTTCAACAAAATTTTTGTTCACCAAAAATTTTGGGTTCATTAAATTTTTTTTAACATAATTTTGTTTTTCGTGAAAAAAAATATTTTTTTTTGTCAAAACTACTTTTTCACCAAGTCTAAGCTTTTCGCATAAAAATTTTCCATTTGTTTATCAAATGTACATAAAACAAGTGAGAGTGGTATATTCTTTGGTGCCGAATCTTTAATACTCTCCAAAATGTAAAAACACTTTTTTGCACTTATTTTTGCACTCACTTACGAAATGTACAGTAGCATGTCCCGAAATCAGAAAATTTTGGAATTTCTTTAGGGCATACCCCTAGAACGATGCTTATTAAAGAGCTGATTACGGGAAAAATTATTAAAAAAATTTTGGAGGTCATCTTCAGGGCGCAACCAGCGCTTAAATTTTGCATCCGTGGTTCATTTGGTCAAAAAAATATTTTTTTTATTTTTAAAATTGGTGCCAAAAGTTTCGTTAGGTAGAGTACATTCTGGAAAAAATATTTGTAGAGTTTTCATGGAGCAATTTTGGTCCATCGCAACGTTTTGAAACTTCGAAGATGCATAATTTATTACATATTTTCTTAAGTTTTCGTAAAAAACAGCTTTTTATACGAAGGCTTGAACATAAACTTCGTTTTATACAAAATCTTAAAAGAACTCTTACAAACTCCGGTTTTTACAAAACTTAAAAAACTGTACAATTAATTACACCTTTTTTAAAATTTCTAAACGTTGTGCTGGACCAAAATTGCTCCATGAAAACTTTACAAATACTTTTTCCAGAATGTACTCTACCTAACGAAACTTTTAGCACCAATTTTAAAAATAAAAATAAATATTTTTTTTTGACCAAATGCACTACGGATACAAACTTTAAGTGCTGGTTGCGCCCTGAAGATGACCTCCAAAATTTTTTTTTATTATTTTTCCCGTAATCAGCTCTTACTAAGCATCATTTTAGGGGTATGCCCTAAAACTTTTCATTTTCGGGACACGCTAATGTACAGCTCTTTTGGTTTTTTAATGGAGTCCTCGACTGATATTTAAATTCGCTTTGCATGGAATAGCAAAGTAATATAACATTATTTGTTCTAAAAAAACTTTGCTTTGGCAAGTACACCCAAATCTTCTGCAAAACATTATCATGATTTAATGTTTTGGGCAAGAGTTCAAGATTCTCAGGCATTTTTTAGTTTCAACTTGGGATTCCGCACTAGATTGTTTTTTCTGAAACCCGGGATTCAGGATTGAAGAAACATTTTGTGATTTTCAGGATATTTTGATTCCCGGGATTTGCTTTTTTTAAAGTTTTTAGTAAAGAAAAAAATGACCTCGAGCCAGAATAAACATCCTCAAAATATAAACAAAATATATTTTTTGGGGTTTCTTAAAGGGTATATGACACTACATTTTTTTTTTTTTATTAAATTGAAATTGACGGCAATTTAATAGATCACAGTATTACCGATTCCGGTAATGCTGTTCTCTAATGTGATTAGTATGCCGTCAATTTCAATTTAATACAAAAAAAATGTAGTGTCATATACCCTTAAAACTGTGATTTTTTGGCACTTAAATCCATGCGTTCGAACTTTGCAAAATTCTGTGGAGGTTGCACTCAAATTTTTGTTTGTTTTAGTTCATATTTTTCTTTAAAATAAGGAATGCAATTTTAACTAAAAAATTGGAAAAATGTTATTATATTTTAGTTCATACACATTTGAGAACTAGATTGGGTCCGGACCCTGTTGGGTCGAGACTCCGTATGTTCCTTTAAGAGTCGCCTTAGATTTTGATCCAAAAATTTTGTCCGTTTTGCCCTACCTTGCTTGGTTTTTGAGATATAGGAATTAGGGCCTGACAGGGTCTTCAGAATCTTAAATACTGAATAACTCAAAAACTATTCCTGGGAGGGCTTTCGGGTAATTTGCGGAAGTGCTTTTTAATTTATTTTTTATTTTTTACATGTTGGGGTATGAAAGATTCAGCACAGTCGAGTATAACACTCTCACTTGTTTTATATGGAGTTTGACAGTTTATTCCGTAAAAGCGAACGAAATACTACACTCAATAAAAACCTTGTAAAATAACCAGAAAAACTTGTAACTTTTATTTTTTGCTGCCTCCTATTTGACAAGAATTCCTTGTAATTTTACAAGCTTGATAGTAAAAAAAAAGTTTTTACCAAAAATTTTGTAATTTTACAAGATTTTTACCAATAAAATTGTAAATTTACCATTTTTTTGGACGCGATAAAACTTACAAGGAGGTTTCGTAACTTTACCACATTTTTTGCTTCCTACTTTTTAACGAGAATTTCCAGTAAAAATTACGAGATTTTTTGTTATTTTACAAGTTTTTTTACCAAAAAAATTGTAAATTTGCGACTTTTTGGCGCAATAAAATTTGCGAGGAAATCTCGTGAATTATTATTTTTGTAAAAAAATCTTGAAAATTTGTAAAATTACAAAAAAATTTGTAAAATTACAAAAAAAAATTAAATCTCGATAAAAAAATGTTTGTAAAAAACAAGGAAAACTGTCAAATATAGGTAAAATGGGATTACGAAACTTTTTCTAGTAATTTGACAAGGTTTTTTTTTGTGTGTATGCTTTAAGTATTAATCGTACCAGCACGTGATGTAAACAACAGTTAAGATTTCATAATTCAGTTACATTGATGAACAAATTAATTTTATTTAAACAATTCTTGTTAAAAGTAGACCAAAAGTGAAAAAGCACTTTACAAAAGACGTCATAAAACAAACTCGTTTCATAAAAATTTGCATAAAGTTAATATTAACCATCCAGACGAAAACAATGCATGACATTGTATAAGATAGGGTGACATTAAATTTTTGAATTTTTTATTCAACTAAAACGGGTGACCGAAAAATTTGCATATTCTCATCTCCTTAACCTAAGTTCAACATGGTGAACTTTTTTTTGACATAAAAATGTTTCATAAGTTTAATAAAATCCCGAGTAAAATTTTGAAGGATCAGTACTGCTCCGACCAATGATCAGTTTTAATCGAACGGATACCATTTCATCTGAAAAAATTGTCTACTGATGTTTCAAGTCTCGTATTAGATGTGATGTATAAGAATATATATACAAATTTTTGCTCGTGATACCAAAGAATATTTAATATTTCTCAAATTTTTTCAGTTTCACATGAGGGAACTTTTTCCCCTCTGGAGCAATTCAGCCCAATTTACGGACTTAACCTTCTTAAGACTTTAGTTTTTTCTAACAAGATTCAAGTCTATATCTTTTTTAGTACTTTCTTAATCGTGTTTTCAACAGATGGACGATCGGACATCGCTAGATCGATCAAGGATAACCCCATTTTTAACTCAAAACGAAAGGATCTCATTCAGTAAATTTAAGTAAATTTTTACTAATTATATTTAGTTATATGTATATCAAGTTTTAATTATTTTGTATAAATTATTTTTTTTCTAATAAAAATAACAATGTGTTTTTTTTTTATTTCCTCGGTCAGGATCGACCATTTCCTTTTAACTCCCCTTTCTTTGCAAATTTTAAAACTCTGAATTTTTATTTTTTTTCAGAATTTGGTTTTTTGATGTTTTTGAATATGTTTAGATTTTCTAAAAATTAGTATTTCATTTTTCAAGTATTGTAGAGTGTATGTGACAGATAGAAACACGCGCTTTAAGATTTTCGTTTTTGAATTATTATTTTTATAATTTAAAACTTAATAAATTAATTTGAATGCTATATTATTATAAATAAGTATAACAATACGAATTAAAAAATAACTAAAACTAATTGAATATTTATAAAAATGACGATAGATTTTTGTGTTTTTTTTAATAGAAAAGTAATTAAATATTTTCATAAAAAATTTAGTTTAATTACACAAAAAAAAAACTCACTTTAACTAAAAACAACATTTTAATTTATTTAAAAAAATTAAATAACGGAATACATTAAAATCCCATTAAATGATGTACTTGGTACATTACAAAACAGGCCCTTGTTACGTATGATTAACCGCTTAATACACTGTGCAACAAATTTTTGATCATCACCATGAGCCTCAAAGGCTTTAATGTAAAATGAAATAAGACCAATGGATAAACAAAACTGACAAAGGATTTTGCATATACAAAAAAAAAATTTTAGCATTTATGAACAAATTCATAAAATTTATTAACTTTTTCATAATACTTTATGAATTAATCATAATATGTGAAATTTAAGAACTATTTAAAATTTTTTCATAAATACTATGAAAAAGTTAAAAAATTTAATGTAAAAGTTCATAATTTTTATGTTATTGTTCATAAATTCTATCTGTTTCATTCATTGGCAATTTTTTTTTTCTGTGCATAGTTGGTTCGAATTTAGTTTTTATGACCCACTAAAGATTTTATTTTTTTTTTATCAAAAGCGTTTGAAAAACGTCAAAAAAATCTATAATGCTTATCTGAGCTTAAATATATGTTTGGATGTCTTTGGTAAAATTTTATGACAGTTTTTTTGTTAGATCATATTAACCCTATAACTGCCATTTAAGTGGTCATTTTAGTCTATTTTCTATTAAATACAGAAGTCTAATAAAAAGGCGGCTTTGTTTATCCAATGGTTTACCATCATTTCGCATTGGAGCCATTGAGGCTCATTTTTCTTGTTACACAGTGTAATTTAATGTTAATCAACAAAAAGTAATTAATGTTTTATTGTACACTCAAAAAAAAAAAAAACACCTGTATTAAATTCGTATTATAAAGTATCTTAATGAATACTTAAACCTGATCAAAAACACCTAACTACACAGTTGGCTTATTTTAAAATTTGCTCGAAACCAGCCAAATAAGGGGTATCTTTTTAACTAACAATAAGTTATTATTTTCAGTGTATAAAAATTAAAGCGTTACAATTGAATTTATTGTAATTTGTTTAAGTAAAACCTTGATCACCAAAAACAAAAACCTTAATTAATCATGTTAAAATACATTAGTTATATTAATTACAAACATGGTTACATTTTTAAAAAAACATCCTCAACCTACAGAAATCAGTTAATCTCCAGATATCGTTATTTTAACGAACATGTGATTTAAATTCAATAAACAGTGGGAATCAGTTTGAAAATATCAATTGAAATTTCGAAAGAATTAAATTTAATATATTTAGATCTATTTCTTAATAAAATTATAGCTTGGTCTCAAAAGTTTTTATAAATATAAATTTGCAATCGCTTGTATTTAAGTAAATTGAAATAATGTGAAATTTGGTGAAGTGAATCCCCCTGCTTTTAATTTGATAATTTTGAATCCAAATTTATTTTAGAATTTTATTTGATTCTTTGTTTTTGAATTTCAATTATTTTTTACAGTAAATTTTAATTGATCTTTTTGAATTTAAATATTTTTCAAAAGAAAAACCTGAATTTGCACTCTTTTAGCAGATTTTTTTTGCTGAAATGCATATTTAAAGTAAATTCTCTGTCATTCAGTTTTAGAAAACAACAAAAAAAGGTCTGCAATTTTAATAATTCTGTTTGCTGAATTTAAAAATATTTTTGTGCATTTTACAAAAATTACAAATTTGTGCATTTTACAAAAATTACAAAAATTTTACAAAAATAGTCTGTTGTCATTTTTTTTTTCAAACAAGTTTTAAAGTTTTTTTAAGATTAAATTTTTTTAGATTTTGTGAAATTTAAACTTAAAATATCGTGGGGCGATTGTGCCCCACTGGCGAATGTGCCCCTCTCTACCTATAAAAAAAACTTTGCAAATTTTCTTAAGTTTTTTCATGCAGAAAAATGCTGTCGACAGATTTCTCTGCTGATTTCCCCTACACTGAAAAAAATATGGGGACAAAAATGTAGGGTAAACACTTGTTAAAATTAAAAAAAAGTAATTTTTTTATGAAACTTTTATTTTTTTTTTTTATTCTCTTATTTTTAGAATTCTCATTTAGTTTATAGTTTCTTGTATATGTATATTAATGTTTAAAATTATCTTTATGAAGCTTTTCTATGTCTTTAGGACATAAATATATTTGGTAAAAGCTTTAAAAAAAAAGTTTTTTTTTATAAAAAAAAAATGTGAAATTTTTAACCTAAAAAAAACAAGTAGAAAAGCTATATTCGACTTGGCCGAATTTATGAATACCCTCCACAATGCCCTTTTTAAAGGCTAGTACCTTTTTTAATGTGAAAAAATTAACAATTTTGATTAGAAATATTTTATTTTGAGTAAAAAACTTTTTTTTGTCATTTTTGTAAAAAAAAAAAAATATTTAACTAATATTTTTTTTGAGTGTAAAATTTTTTTCTAGTGTATATTTTTTTTAGTTTAAAAATATTTCTGAGTGACAAAAATTATCTGTAAAGTAATTTTGTGGCTTATCATTGTTTTTAAAGCTTGTTTTTTAATACTCGGGTTTTTCAAAACGTGAATTTTGAAAATATATATATACTTCAGCCCCCTCAGAATTGTCGTTCGAAAGTTAGCGTATATTTTATATCGTAAATTTGCGAAAAGCACTTGCCGAAATTCACTTTTTTGCTTATAGCTTTTGAACCACTGGACCGATTTTGCTGGATTGCAATACCATCCTGACCTGGTAAATGCTCAACATACTTATATGCCAAACCTCAGGAGCCTCCGTGTTTCAAAAGTTATCGTGTTTTCAACAGACAGACGGACGGACATCGCTAGATCGTCTTAAAATCGATCGAGAATCATGCATACTTTATGGGGTCCTAGACAAATATTTCGAGGTGTTACAAACAGAATGACAAACTTATATATACCCTCTATCACTAGAGTGGAGGGTATAAAAATAAACGGAAAATTTTGAGTTAAGTTTTAATTGTGTCAATTAAAAATTTTTGGTAAAATTTTTTGGCGTACATTTAATAAATTTTTATAAAAAGTTTACTCAATACTATTAAGGCTGGATTACTCAAAAGGGTGGCTCGTTTTTGGGCTTTTCTCTCTGATCAAATTCTAATACCCGCCAAAAGTGTCGGTCCCCTAAGGGTAACTCACATGCAAAATATCACTCCGATCGGAGTTTATCTTCCGTTTTTTAATTAAAATAATTAAAAAATTATTTTTGTATAATATTTGATCGTAAATACTTAAATATGAAATTTAAAGATTTTACGATATCACCCAGCAAAACTTAGATTACCAAATAAGGTATAAAATAAGGTATAGGATCTCTTATTTTATACATTGCAGCATTGATGATTTTAACAGGCGATGAGACTCAAAGTAATGCATCCACATTATCACAAAGAATACCAGTAAGGTATAAAATAAGTCATAAATTTATAACGAAGAATACGAGTAAGGTGTAAAATATATGATATTTTATAGGTTACGAGAAATGAAATAATATAGCATACCAGAAGATAATATATAAGGTGTTACGAGTAGTGAAAAAGTAATTTGGTATTAAATTTACTCACGTTATTGTAAGTGAGTGTAAGTAGATAAAATATGCTCGTGAGTGTGTGTCGTTAGAAATTTCCTGTCGTGAGCCCATCTCTAGTTTAAACTTATGCATTTTTTTTATAAAATAATTATTTTTTATGTCATTGTAATGCATTATGCATCCAATTATAAATAATGCATTATTTCAAACTTTCAAATAATACATAATGTAACCAAATATAAGTCATCCATGATTTAATGTTTAGAAATAATAAATATGAAATACATTTTTTCCAATAATCTTGCATTACGTAGCAAATTATTAGTAATGCATTATTTTTCGCTTTAAAATAATACGTTGTGGAACAAATGTTTGGTAAGACATCCTAAAATAATGCTACAAATAAGGTATATACATTACCTGGTAATGTGTTATATAATCACTACCTATTACCAAAGTTTTGCTGGGCATTAACCCGTTCAAACTTGATACCAAAAAAATGCCATGATTTTGTTGGCATTCTCAAAACACCTTTTTTCAAAATTTGAAAATTTTATTAAAAAAAAAATTTAAATATATAATTTTTTCTTACTGAATTCATTAAGAACACCTTGGAGAAGAAAAACGTGAAATATGGCGGATATCCGTTGGGCCACTTTTCGCGAATCGCGGGGGGAAGTTAGCGGATTTCAAGGAAATGTAGGTTTTATCAATAATTTGAATTAATAAAATCTTATAAATTTAATTTTTGTGCAAATTAACGGTTTTTTGGTGTCGTAGCATTCTATGAGATAACTGTAAGTCTGTCATGAAATCTTACCGATCTAGGACGTCTTTAACCCACATTGGCTTGGGGTCAAAAATGACCCCCGCATAAAATTTTAAGTTTAGAACTTAAATTTTGTGTTATAAACGAGTATAAACCGGCTTTTGTGTTTTGTATCCCAACTATTATTTTGTATTAATATTAGAGTTGTCAAATATTCGTCTATTTTAAAAACCGGTTTTCAAATACTTCGAAAAACCGCCTTTTAAAAAAATCGGGTTTTCGGTTTTGTAACTAAAAACCGGTTTCAAATAATCGGGTTTTCGGTTTTTTTAAAATTATTTATTTAATAAAAAAGTTAAACAAAACTATAGTAACTATAGCATGTCCGTCTGCATAAAACACAATTCAGTCCAAAATAAAAAAGCTAGACCCCTAAAATTTGGCACAAATATGTCTGATGGCTATAGGCCGGCTACGTTCGCAAATGGACAAAATCGGACTAGTGGAAAAAAGTTACCCCTTGAAAAACTTAACCAACATCTGATAAACGACACTTTTTAACATGTTTTTTTTTTTTTGTATTTTTGTAAAACAAAAGAAATATTTTTGAAGTTTTAAAATTTTTATTTGTGATTACAAATTTCTAAAGTTTTTAACAAAAAAAATGTAAATTCACGAGATTTTCTTGAAGTAAGTTTTTCCAAAAAAGTTGTAAATTTACAATTTTATTGGTAAAAATCTTGTAAAATTACGAAGAGCTCGTAATTTTGTATAGGAACAGAGTTAACTAAAAATCTAGTAAGATCACGAAACCTCCTTGTAAGTTTTATCACGTCAAAAAATTTGTAAATTTACGATTTTATTGGTAAAAAGCTTGTAAAATTACAAAAGTATTAGTAAAAAGCTTGTAAAATTACAAGGAATTGTTAACAAATAGGAGGTAGCAAGAAAAAGTTACAAACTTTGCTTGCCGTTTTACAAGTTTTTTTTTTTGAAAAAAAAAAACAACAACAATCATTACGCCCTTTACTTTCAGATCTAATTTGGAAGATCTTTTAGATAATTTATCTATGTAGTATCTAGTCAAAACCCTCTTTCAATACAGGATTTTGAATTTCTTTTAAGGTATAATTAAAATGTTCTTCAAAGTTTTGAGATGGATACTAAAAAACGACATTGAATGCAAAATAATAAAAAAAAATTATATCGTGAACCTATATTCAAAATATGCCAACTCAAATTTGACCGAAATGAGTTTCCGATGGAAAATAGCTCCCCTATGCAATACCCATCTATGGTAAAAATTTCAGAGCAAAAAAATTAATTTTTGTCGTTTTACATCCATTTTTGTTATTCTGCTAACTCAAAGTACATATTTTTTTGGTGAAAATAAATGCCAACTCTCATTGTAAATTTCCAAAAATTTTTCAAAAATTTTTTTAAAAAAAATTAGACCACATGTCTTATTGCATTTGCCTTTCTGAACACGAATCTGGTAAAGATTTTGATATCTAATGCCTAGTTTTCGAGATATTGCCATTTTGAAAATATCGGTAAATAGTGTTTGAAAAAAAAAATTGCTTATAAGTATATATGTAACTTTCAAACTATTTATCAGATTGAAACATTATGAGTGGGGCAAATAAAGTCAATGATATAAGCTTTCAAAATAGCTAGTTTGGAGTGACCCTAATACAATACAGCGTGAGTTACAGAGTGCCAAAGTTGACCACCATGAGATTAAAAGGCTTTCGGAGCTAGTAACTTTTAAAAATATGCAAAGATTTTTAATTTTTTTTTAGTTTTTGCAATTACCGCACTAAGGAAAACAAAATCCAAAAAAAAAAAAAATATATAAAAATTTTTAAAAAAAAAAATAATTTTTAGTTTCCGACAAAATATGCCAACTCTAAAAAAATATTTGTTTTTTGATATAGTAATAAATGCCATCTCAAAAAAATACGCAAACCAGTGCAAAATATGAAATTTTTGGCATAGGTAAAAATTATTTAGAATATTTAAACCATCTTATGGAAGGTATATTGTTTATTTTTACAATAATATGCAAAATAACTAGTTTTTTAGCTCTCCTGAAAAGTAAGCTTTTTCGAGTTGGCATTTATTGAATATAGTTCGACGATATATAAAAAAGTCGATTATTCGAGACCAAAAAATCGGTTTCTCGAATACTTCGAAAACCGGCCTTTTCAAAAAACCGGTTTTAAGAAACCGGAAAAATAGAAAAAAATCGATTTTTCGAATACTTCGGAAATCGGTTTTGACAACTCTATATTAATATATTATCTTTCAAAAAATCGTTAACCCTTTTTGGTAGGGGGTCAAAAATGACCCATTCAGTAAAAAATATATATTTTGTTGATATCAAAAAAATCAAGCACTATGTCTAAAAGTTTTTGATGGGGTCATTTTTGACCCCTGGCCAATATGGGTTAAATATATATCTTAAATAGGTAAGATTTTAGGGCTGATTTAAAGTTATCTAATAGATTGCCACAAATTAATTTTCTATAAAAAAATAAAAAAAAATTATTGAATGGGTCATTTTTGACCCCCTACCAAAATGGGTTAACGATTTTTTTAAAGATAATATATTAATACTTAATAATAGCTGCGGTAAAAAACACAAAAGCCGTTTTATACTTGTTTATAGCACCAAATTTAAGCTCTGAACTTCAAATATTCTGCAGGGGTCATTTTTTTTTTAAATAAAATTTTCAAATTTTGAAAAAAGGTGTTTTGAGAATGCCCCCAAAATCATGGCATTTTTTTGGTATCAAGTTTGAACGGATTAGTGATATCGTAAAATCTTTAAATTTCATATTTAAGTATTTACGATCAAATATTATACAAAAATAATTTTTTAATTTTTTTAATATAAAAACTTAATTTTTTTTTTTTTTTTATAAGGCCTTTTTGCAAAAACCCCAATTTTGAGGCTCAAAGTGGAGACAGAAGATAAACTCCGATCGGAGTGATATTTTGCATGTGAGTTACCCTTAGGGGACCGACACTTTCGGCGGGTATTAGAATTTGATCAGAGAGAAAAGCCCAAAAACGAGCCACCCTATTACTCAATGCTCCGTTATAAAATAACTCTACGTTAAATTTAACTTTTTCATACAAATTTTGACATTATTTTATTTTTTTCTGTGTAGATAATCAAGACAGATATTTAGCAAACCGAGTCTGCTAAAATCAGCAGATTTCTCATATTGCTCAAAATGTGTGAATTTTCAGCAGATTTTCTGGTGATTGGACAGAGAATTTATTTAGAGTGTATTGCACTACAGTGTCCGGGCAAGTATTTATTCTCCTAAGCCTAAAACTGACGTTGCGAATCGGATTAAAATTTTGGATTTTTGAAAAAAAAATTTCGAAAGGCTGCATGGGGTAAAATGATCTGATTTGGTTTCGATTTAATTTAAAATAAAAGTGTGTCTCGAGCGTTATGAAAGGATCAATGAAATTTTTTTTTTTTTTAATTTCTTTAACTTGGAAAAATTGTCATTTTTAGAATTTTTTGGTAAATTTTGAAAACCGTTAGACCGATTCTAGAACTTTTTTGATATTCGTGTTCAGCATGACAATTATTTTGTTTTAATTTAATTAATAGTAAATAATCAAGCTCGAGGTCTGATTATTTACTATTAATTATATTAATAAAAAGGTCGAATAACAACAAATTATTTAAATTTTTAAATTTTTAAAAAATATAATTTTTTTTTCAAAAATCCAAAATTTTTAGCGCAAACACGTCTGAATTGTATTTCGTTTTTATACCCTCCACTCTAGTGATAGAGGGTATATATAAGTTCTTCATTCCGTTTGTAACACATCGAAATATTGGTCTAGGACCCCATAAAGTATATATATTTATGATCCTCGATCGATTTTAAGTCGATCTAGCGATGTCCGTCCGTCCGTCTGTCTGTCCGTAGAAAACACGCAAACTTTTGAAAGACTTTACAGAGGCTACTGAAGTTTGGCATATATATTGGTCATTTACTGGTCATGGTTGGTATTGCAATCCAGCCAAATCGGTCCAGTGGTTCAAAAGTTATGAGCAAAAGAGTAAATTTTAATTTTTTTTTACAAAAATGGCAATATTTTGTGCGTACGTGCATTCACTCAGAAATATTTTTACAGTAAAAAAACATTACACTGGAAAAAAATTTTACACTTAAAAATTACAAATTTTTTTTTTTTAAATGACAAAGAAAGAGTTTTTTACTCAAAATAAAATATTTTTAACAAAATTGAAAATTTTTTCACGTTAAAAAATTTACTATCCTTTAAAAAAAATCATTGTGGAGGGTATTCATAGATTCGGCAAAGTCGAATTTAACTTTTCTACTTGTTTATTTAATGAAATTATAATTTTTATTTTTTTTGACATTCGATTTGTTTAATAAAAATGAAATCATAACAATCAATTATTGAATGCCAATACAAAATAGAATTTTACAAAAAAATATAAAAATATTTTAAATTTGGTTAAGTTAACCGACATTTTTAGTTGTCGATACAATTATTAAATATTTTTAAAGTTTGTCAATTAAAGCAAATGATTATTGGTCGAGAGTGCAAATTTAGACGTAAAGAAACAGTTGTATTGACTAAATATTTTTCAAAAACTTTATTATATATTAGTTTATTTCAAGTGACCAACTTATTAGTTGCTAATACATCAATTCGGTCACGATTGCTATTTATCTTTTACTCCTGTTAGTTATTTGGTATGATGATAAAAACTTTACAATAACAACTAAAATTTTGTCAGATTTATCAAAATTCGATCTTTATAATGGAATTCCAACTAAAAATTTCTCTGTGTGTAGACTTTTTTAAAGCTCTTGATCGTTGAAAAAGCCGCTATGTTTTGCAACTTTCGAAAAGCGATACCTCAAAAACCGTTAGACCGATTTTTAAAAATTTTTTGATTCGTTCGTGTTCAGCCGGCCTCCGCTGGGTAATTTAATTCAATTTGTTTAGCACGAATATGTCTTACTAGCTTACAATCCCGGTACTTCGTTACCGGTTGTATTGAATACCGGATAATAGGAGGATCAGGATTATTCTATCGATTTTCAAAAAATTCCCCTACGTAGTCTTTGTTTTATTTACTTGTGGACGTTTAAGTCTTCCATAAAAAAATATTTCAATGAATAATATAAACAATAAAATTTTAATAACTTTGCTGGTACGTTATCATGTTCGTTCCGGGGGAAAAATATAATGACAATTTTCGAGTCCTTATGTCGGGATTTTGAATGAATAAATATTTCAGTGAAAAAAGAAATTGCAATAAAAAAAAAAAATATGGAGTAAAAAAAAGGCAAACACCAAAAATTTGAGTTAAAAGTATCATTCCTTATTGTTCCCTGCTCTATTCCATATTGTTCCCCGTTCTACTCCATTTCATTTCCAATTCCATCTCCATTTTCTAAGGTCATTGTTATAGGCACAGAAAAAGTACCAAAAGTACACTTTATTACCCCCATTAGAAACGGAATTTAAAAAAAGTACCTCTTTTAGAATGTTTTTCTTCCCCGAAGGATCCTACAATCCATATTTCAATTATCTAGGATCATTGTTTCAGCAAATATTAAAAGTACTTTTTATCCCCGTTAAGAAACGGAATTTCAAAAAAAAAAAAACTTTTCCCAATCTCTTTTTTCACCAAAGGATTTTACATTCCAAATTTTAAGTTTCTGGGGCCACTTTATATCAGGAAGTAAATAAGTACACTTTTTTATTCCTTTTAACCCAATTATTTTCCGATAGGCGAACCTTTTCCAATTTCAAGTTTCTATGTTTATTATTTCAAGAAATAAAAAAGTTCCAAAAAGTGTACTTTTTATGGAAGGTACTTTTTATGTACGTACTTTTTATGGAAGGTACTTTTTATAAGTGGCATTTTTTATAAAAGGTACTTTTTATAAAAGGTACTTTCTATAAAAGGTACTTTTTATAAAAGGTACTTTTTATAAATGGTACTTTTTATAAAAGGTACTTTTTATAAAAGGTACTTTTTATAAAAGGTACTTTTTATAAAAGGTACTTTTTATAAAAGGTATTTTTTTTTTATAAAAAGGTACTTTTTATAAAAGGTACTTTTTATAAAAGGTACTTTTTATAAAAGGTACTTTTTTTAAAAGGTACTTTTTATAAAAGGTACTTTTTATAAAAGGTACTTTTTATAAAAGGTACTTTTTATAAAAGGTACTTTTTATAAAAGGTACTTTTTATAAAAGGTACTTTTTATAAAAGGTACTTTTTATAAAAGGTACTTTTTATAAAAGGTACTTTTTATATAAGGTACTTTTTATAAAAGGTACTTTTTATAAAAGGTACTTTTTATAAAAGGTACTTTTTATAAAAGGAACTTTTTATAAAAGGTACTTTTTATAAAAGGTACTTTTTATAAAAGGTACTTTTTATAAAAGGTACTTTTTATAAAATGTACTTTTTATAAAAGGTACTTTTTATAAAAGGTAATTTTAATAAAAGGTACTTTTTATAAAAGGTACTTTTTATAAAAGGTACATTTTATAAAAGGTACTTTTTATAAAAGGTACTTTTTATAAAAGGTACTTTTTATAAAAGGTACTTTTTATAAAAGGTACTTTTTATAAAAGGTACTTTTTATAAAAGGTACTTTTTATAAAAGGTACTTTTTATAAAAGGTACTTTTTATAAAAGGTACTTTTTATAAAAGGTACTTTTTATAAAAGGTACTTTTTATAAAAGGTACTTTTTATAAAAGGTACTTTTTATAAAAGGTACTTTTTATAAAAGGTACTTTTAATAAAAGGTACTTTTTATAAAAGGTACTTTTTATAAAAGGTACTTTTTATAAAAGGTACTTTTTATAAAAGGTACTTTTTATAAAAGGTACTTTTTATAAAAGGTACTTTTTATAAAAGGTACTTTTTATAAAAGGTACTTTTTATAAAAGGTACTTTTTATAAAAGGTACTTTTTATAAAAGGTACTTTTTATTAAAGGTACTTTTTATAAAAGGTACTTTTTATAAAAGGTACTTTTTATAAAAGGTACTTTTTATAAAAGGTACTTTTTATAAAAGGTACTTTTTATAAAAGGTACTTTTTATAAAAGGTACTTTTTAGAAAAGGTACTTTTTATAAAAGGTACTTTTTATAAAAGGTATTTTTTATAAAAGGTACCATTATTTCAGTAAATTAAAAAAAGTACCAAAAGTACACTTTTTTCCATTTTACCCCCGTAGAGTCAACATTGGCAAAAACCCAGCCTTGGTGAATATTTTTTCCGAGAGGTGAACCTACATTGCAAATTTTAAGTTTTTAGGACCATTATTTAAGAAAATATAAAAGGTACCAATAGGACAGTTTTTTACCCTTTTTACCCTTAAGAATCAACATTGGCAAAATCCAGCCTTAGCAGATTTATATTCCGGGAGCTGAACCTACATTCAAAATTTCAAGTGTCTAGGACCATTTTTTAAGGAAATATAAAAGGTACCAAAGGTACATTTTTTTACCCTTTTTACCCCCTTAGAATCAACATTGGCAAAAATCCAGCCTTACTGGATCTATATTCCGGGAGGTGAACATACAGTTTAAATTTCAAGTTTCTGTGACCATTATTTCAAGAGATATAAAAAGTACCAAAAGTACAGTTTTTTACCCTTTTTACCCCCTTAGAATCAACATTGGCAAAAATCCGGCCGTACTGGATCTATATTCCAGGAGTTGAACATTCAGTCCAAATTTCAAGTCTCTGTGACCATTATTTCAGGAGATATAAAAAGTACCAAAAGTACAGTTTTTTACCCTTTTTGTCCCCTTAGAATCAACACTGACAAAAATCCGGCCTTACTGGACCTATATTCCGGGAGGTTAACCTACAGTAAAAATTTCAAGTCTCTATGACCATTATTTCAGGAGATATAAAAAGTACCAAAAGTACAGTTTTTTACCCTTTTTGTCCCCTTAGAATCAACACTGGCAAAAATCCAGCCTTAGTGGATCTATATTCCGGGAGGTGGACCTACAGTCCAAATTTCAAGTCTCTAGCTTCAGCGGTTTGGGCTGGGCGATGATGAATGAGTATGTCAGTCAGTCAGTCAGTCAGTCACATTACTCTTTTATATATATAGATGTTACTGGTTCGGTTAACTTCTTAAGTGGGCCGAATCGGACCGTATTATAATAGTTATGCTTTCTAAATTTTCTTAGTAAATGTATTTTTTATTCATAAGTCATCGATCCACATTTTATCGGAATCGGACCATTTTTAATTCTACACCATTTACAGATGTAATTCGTAAAAGATCAATTGTAATTCGAAGATTCCATTTGTAATTCGAAGATTATATTTGTAATTCGAAGATTCCATTTGTAATTCGAAGATTCCATTTGTAATTCGAAAAAGATCAATTATAATTCGTAAAAGATCAATTGTAATTCGAAAAAGATCAATTGTAATTCGAAAAATATCAATTGTAATTCGTAAAAGTCCAATTGTAATTCGTAAAAGATCAATTGTAATTCGTAAAAGATCAATTATAAATCGAAGATTCCATTTTTAATTCGTTAAAAATCGATTGTAATTCGTGAAAGATCAATTGTATTTTGAAAAAGATCAATTGCAATTCGAAAAAGATCAATTGTAATTCGTTAAAGATCAACTGTAATTCGTAAAAGATCAATTTTAATTCGTAAAAGATCAATTGTAATTCGTAAAAGATCAATTGTAATTCGTAAAAGATCAATTGTAATTCGTAAAAGATCAATTGTAATTCGAAAAAGATCAATTGTAATTCGTTAAAGATCAATTGTAATTCGTAAAAGATCAATTGTAGTTCGTAAAAATCAATTTGGGCTTGAGTTTAACATATAATTTTCTATAGGTCCCACTGTTCCATGTTATGTTTATTATTTTAAAAGCCAAATAAAACAAGAAAACACTGTTAACATGTAAATTATATACTGTGACATATGAATTTAAATTAACTGAAATCCAATGAAAACTTTGGCAATATTTAACACAAAGAAAATAACAAAAAAATATATAAATAAATTCGCAAACTTAGCTTAGAAATTTTAAAAATTTTTACAATACGATTTCGCAAAATTGTTACCGAACTTACGGAATACATTTCTTTTGAAAGCGGAATTCAGAACAATTCATTCTTAAGAAAACTTTTACAAAATACATATTTTTGGAAATTAAACAACTTAAAACCGTTGAACATTTAAATTAGGTTTCTTCAAGAGGTTTCGTTCCGAAAAATATTTGTATTATTTTTTTAAAAGGAAAAAAAAACAAGTAAGAGTGTTAAATTCGGCTGTGCCGAATCTTTTATACCCTCCAACATGCAAAAAAAAAAAAATTGCAGGGACGTTTTTTTTGGGGGGGGGGGGGTTTCGAAAGTGGTAATTGGGGGGGGGGGGGCAAATTTCCCCTCGAATATGTGTTTAAAAATTCATTCTTATGCTTTATGCACTAAAGAAACACAAGTTTATCATTATTTAAAAAAAAAAATATTCCACGCCCATAAAAGGGGGGGGGGGGTGGACCGAAAAAACGACATTATCTAATTCTCTGGGTCCAAATGCAGGACTTTGAACTTCCTGTAGCATAAAAATGTTGCATTTGTTAAACAAAAACACAAAAAATCATGTAAAAAAGTGGTATTTTTCAAGGGTTGGTTTAGTTCTCTAAGGGGGAACTTTTTCCCCCTTGGTCCGATTTTGCCCATTTCCGAACTTAACCTGCCTAGGAATATAAGACATATTCGTGCCAAACTTCGGAAGTCTAGCTCTTTTATTTTGGACTGTATCGTGTCTTCTACAGACGGACAGACGGACGGACGGACGGACAGACGGACGGACGGACGGACGGACGGACATCGCTAGAATATCTTAGAATCGATCACTGATCATAAATATATATACTTTATGGGGTCCCCGACCGATATTTCGATGCGTTACACACGGAATGACAAAGTGAGTATACCCCCATACTGTAGTTGGAGGGTATAAAAATATCAATTGTAATTCGTAAAAGTCCAATTGTAATTCGTAAAAGATCAATTGTAATTCGTAAAAGATCAATTATAAATCGAAGATTCCATTTGTAATTCGTAAAAAATCGATTGTAATTCGTAAAAGATCAATTGTATTTTGAAAAAGATCAATTGTAATTCGAAAAAGATCAATTGTAATTCGTAAAAGATCAACTGTAATTCGTAAAAGATCAATTTTAATTCGTAAAAGATCAATTGTAATTCGTAAAAGATCAATTGTAATTCGTAAAAAATCAATTGTAATTCGTAAAAGATCAATTGTAATTCGAAAAAGATCAATTGTAATTCGTTAAAGATCAATTGTAATTCGCAAAAGATCAATTGTAATTCGTAAAAATCAATTTGGGTTTGAGTTTAACATATAATTTTCCATAGGTCCCACTGTTCCATGTTATGTTTATTATTTTAAAAGCCAAATAAAACAAGAAAACACTGTTAACATGTAAATTATATACTGTGACATATGAATTTAAATTAACTGAAATCCAATGAAAACTTTGGCAATATTTAACACAAAGAAAATAACAAAAAAATATATAAATAAATTCGCAAACTTAGCTTAGAAATTTTACAAATTTTTACAATACGATTTCGCAAAATTGTTGCCGAACTTACGGAACACATTTCTTTTGAAAGTGGAATTCAGAACAATTCATTCTTCAGAAAACTTTAAACGGAGTATTTTTTGGAAATAAAACTATTTCAAACAGTTGACAATTTAAATTCGGTTTATTAAACTGGTTTCATTCCGAAAAATATTTGTAATACATTTTTGAAATAAAGAAAAATCCAACGGAATTGTAAGTGTGTGACGTGCCTAAAAAATCCCCATGCTTTAATACGATACAATTAATCTTTTCTTTTGCGATCGTTTCAGGTATATAGAAGATAAATTACCTTAAAATATTAGACAATATATGTAAATTAAAAACTTTAAAATTGAGAACATTTTAAAACATAATTTTTGACCGTTATAATTTTTTCGTTCCACAAAATGACAAGGACGTAACAGCGTATCGCCGTATAACAAGGGACCCTGAATAAAATATCTGATCACGTGAATTTTATATGTAATTTTTTAAATTAAAACAAATCGATTTCAGTTAATTTGTTTATCTTAAAAGAAACTCACACAATCTGCTGGCAAATTATAAATTCCAATAAAATAGGGATTTAATGAAATCGATACTTAATATATTTAAATTTTATTTTGTTTATACGGCACGTCTCGGCGTTTAACATATGTGCTGTTGTTAGTTTGCGGTCGGTCACAAGTCACATGATTGTTTTTAAATTAAAAATTTTATAGTTTAGTTTTATACATGCATTCTTGTTAAGTCTCCAAATGTCTGATGATCTCAAAATGTTTATTAATTTGTTTTTTAGTTTAAATGCCTTTAGATAAATTAATTAATTTCAAATTTATGATGACCAAATATTTATTATATATTTTTTGTTGTTAAAAAACTTGTACATGTTATTAATCTGAAATTATAGTGGCTTTGTTAATATTTTTTTTTTAAACATCTTCTAAGATTTTTTGAATGAAATTTGGTTAATAACTAACACAGAAAAAAGTGTTGCCATTTTAGACCGATTGAAAATCCACGCAGAGAAGAGATATAATAAATTTGATCCAAAGATCAGTTTTATATTTATTTTTACAATTTAATTACAAATCATTTTTAATAATTGAATCCTCCCCAAGAACTGGTAACAACTAGCTTCGTCTCGTTGTAGCGAAATCGTCCCAGGGTTTTGGTGGGAATCGAACCCACGACCGCCTGATTCATAGGCTAGCACGCTACCAACTAACCTAAAGGGATATGATTGCGACAGTCAAAATGAAAATCCCAACTGATCCTGTTTTCGAGTTATTTCTAAATAATTGCACTGTTCGTCAACAAAAAATTCCCTGTGAAATATCCAATTGATTCTTATAGATTTTTCTCTCCTGAATCCAAATCTGCCAGATACAGATTCTTTCAAAAAATATGACTTGATTTTATATGAAATGGAGCACCCGATTCCAAAGCTGCAATCCAAGTTTTTCTAGCATGTTTCGATTTCGAGATATTCGCATTTGAAAATTTTTCCACACGAAAATTTCGAACGCGAATATATCAAAAACGGAACATGCTAGAAAAAATTGATCTGCAGTTTTGGAATCAGGTGGTCCAATTTATATAAAATGAAGTCCTATTTGTTGGAAGAAGCATAATGTGCGAAATTATTTTTTTTCTTTTTAACAGCGAATATCTCAAAAACGGTGATAGAAAAAATTGGAAGGCAGATTTGGATTGAGGAGAGAAAAATTTATATAAATCAGTGGGATACTTTACTGGGAAGTTTTTATTGTCGAACAGTGTAATTATTTAGCAATAACTCGAAAACAAGATCAGCTAGGATTTTTGTGTTAACGATTTTTAAAGTTCAAAATAAAGAGGAGTGAAACGCCATTAGCCGATTTTTTCAACATTTCAACAGAGCCTAAACTTGCTTGAAGAGGGGTGTGCCCAGCGGTTCAAAAGTAATGAACGAAAATTTAAGAAAACCTCCAAAAATATTGTACTTTCCACCTAACTTAAAAAAAAAAAATGCACATTTTCCTAAGTGTCCGGGCTAATTTTTATAATACTAGACTAAAAAATTATGTGGTACAAATTTGAGGCCAATCGGAACTATAATTGGAGGGCGCCACGGCCCGGCAAAAATTTTAAATCTTTCAAACGGTATTCGAGATATTGCTTATTGAAATTTGAAAAAGGGGGCTTAATTTTTTTTTTTTTGATTCGAAATTAATAAAATTTTGAAATTTTTTTTTTAATTTCTTGAACTTAGGAAATAACTTCCATTTTTGAAAATTTTTTGACAAAGTAAAAAATGGCGATATCTCGAAAATAGCTCGACCAATTTCAGAAATTTTTTTGATATTTGAAAAAAAATTATAATTTTTTTTTAATTTCTTGAACGTGAGAAAAGACTGCCATTTTTAGCAAATTTCATATAGCGATTTCTTTAAAACCGTTTGACCGATTTAATTTTTTTTATATTCAGGATCATCGCATCAAAATTTATAAATATTTTTTTAGTCCTAGTAGAACTAAAATTTTTCCGGGCATTCAAAATCCGAAGAAAAACTTTTTTGCCATACAAAGCAATGCCGCTCTAATACACATGGTGAAGGAATTTTTTACAGAATGGTAATTTAACAAGAACAAACAATTTTTTGTCAAATTTTTTAAAATTTTTTTTCACCAAAATTTTGTTCACCAATTTTATATTTCACCAAATTTCTTTCTTAAATCATGGATGATAGCCCAATTAAGCTTTTTAACTTGTTTTGTTGTATATTTATGTTTTTTTTAAGTACACTGAAAAAAAGGTACATTTTTGTTAGCAAAACATCAGCAATTGCAATAAAATGTAAAACACAGCTTATAAAATCCAGTTATTATATCAAACAAATTCCTAAGATTCTTTATTTACTTAATACGATTATTTCTCTGTCGCAACAACTTTCATCATTAAAATATTTCATCTTACTTAAAAAAAAGTCATACATTTTTAATAAAATATGTAAATAAATTATTATTCAATAAGTATTATTTAATACTATTAAACTATTTAACGCCTTCGTTTAATGTCTTTTATATGCTATACTGAAAAATGGCAGTATATTGTGTTTGTCGAAGCGTCTGTATTGATTTCATATTCAACTAACTTTCGACTGGGTATAGAAATGCATGCCAGCAACGAAATTCAGTAGTAAGTCGTCCAAAAGTCTATCCTGTGTAAAAATCAATTTGATCGTATCTGATCTTATAAGATATAATTGCATCTGCTTGTATATAAATGTATGTATAAATGTATATAAATGTATCTGATCAGATATAATTAAATGTCAGATTTGTGCAATGTTGACCAAATCCGAAATATAATTGGACTTCGATTTTGGCTATTCAGATACAATTATATGAAATCAAGTACGATCTCATATGAATAAATATAATCAGATCAGTTAAGATCTAAACCATTTTCACACGAGATATCTTTTGAAATTGATAAAGTGTATTTCAAATTCGTGTTCGCTTAATAATGTTACTCTTAACTTGTTTTAGTTATTATTTGTTTCTTTCTATTGAATGCACTTGCTCTTACAACATTCTAGAATTCATTCAATTGTATTAAATTAAACTGCGTCACATGATCTGACAACTATAATTTCATAATTTATCCTCCTTGTTTATATTTATTTTTTTAAAAACCACAAACACCATCTAGTAGGCGATCTCATGTGCAAAGATTGAAAACAAAATTTATTACATAGTAAGACATGTCAATCAGGGATGTTAAATGAGGTTTTCAATTTTGTACCAACTTTCAAAAAAAATTGTACTTTTTGGACCCTCACGGTACCATTTTTTTTTTTTTTTTAAAACTTAACTAAAAACGAGAGTGTTAAACTCGGCAATGCCAAATTTTTTGTATCCTCCAAAATGCAAAAAAAAAAAAAAATTTGTCAGGGTCGTTTTTTAATACTTTCTTGAAATTTAGTATGCAGAAAAATGTATCTTTCTCCTTTTCTTTATTTATATGAAAACTTCGCAGAATTCTAGAATTTTTCGACGGGAAAATGTAACAGAGCGTATGAACATGAAAAATGTATCTGAGTGTGTGAGCACTAAAAATGTATCAAGATCTGGGACTTCTCATCAAGATAAAATGTCTCAGAATTTGTAAATAAAACCATTTTACTTTTTCTGTATAAAAAATTTTAGTTTTTGTCTACAGATAAATGACTCAGATTTCTGTGCAAAATTTTGAGAGTTTTTCTTTGATAAAAGTTAGTAAGAATTTTATCAACCCAGCATAAATTTGCTGAACCGGCAGCAGCTTATCCATCCAAACCAGCTGAATTCATGCATGATTCCCCAAGGCAATGTCGCAGTTTAGTGCGCTAGTTAGTAGCACTGAAAAATCGCTCTTAAGACGCAGTGAAATCATGTGTCTTTTCAGCGCTAATTGGAGTTAAAAAAAAATGTTAGCAAAAAATTAAAAATTGTTCCCCTTACTTGGCATGCGCTTTGAAATGTTGTACAAAGCTGTGCTGCCAAAATCTCCATTTGGTTTTGCTAGAAAGTGTTAAATTCTGAAACTTTTTCTATCTATAAAAACAAGCTTTTAACATCTGGAATTTTTCTAAAAAAAGTTTTACAATTAACTTGTTTATAGAAATTTGATTTTAAAAACTACTTTAAAATGTTTTAAAATAAGAGCTAAAAACTAAAAAAAGTTTCATTAATGGTGGAAATCGGCATAGCATTAAAATATAGAGTCCTTTACCGATATTTCGATGAGTTAAAAAAAAAATTTTAAATTTTTAAATTGTACCAAATGAGTCGTGGTAGTACCATGGTACTTTTGGAAGTCAAAATGTACCAAAAAAAGTACAATTGTACCAACTTTAACATCCCTGATGTCAATTATGTATTTAGTTACCCAGCAAAAACTTTTTGATGACTTGGAAGCTGTTTTATAAGGGAGAACATAAAAAATAAAATGGGTAACACGGCATGGGTTACACTTAAGTATAATTAATAACAAATAAAAAGTTAAATACGGCATTGCCGAATATATTTATACCCTCCACAATATAAAAACAAGTACAAAATTTAAATTCGACTTGGCCGAATCTATGAATACCCTCCACGATGCCCTTTTTAAGTGATAGTAAATTTTCCAATGTGAAAAAGTCAACAATTTTGATTAGAAATATTTTATTTTGAGTAAAAATTTTTTTTTTTTTTTAAGTAAAATTTTTTTTTTGAGTGTATATTTTTTTTGAGTAAAAAAAAATATTTTTGAGTGACACAAATACTTTGTAAAATATTTTTGTGACTTTCCAATGTTTTTAAAGATTGTTTAAAGTTTTTTCAATACGTTAATTAAAGGTGGAATCAATCTAAAATTAACGATTTTGCTCAAAGCTTTTGAACCACTGAATTAACTTTGCTGAAATTCAACACAATCCAGACCTGGATCTTTAGAGCTTCAGCAGCCTCAGGATCGTGTTTTAATCCGTAAATCCGTGAAAACCCCTTGCCGAAATTCAGTCTTTTATTTATGACTTTTGAATCACTAGACCGATTTGGCTGAAATACAATACCAACCTGTCCAGGTAAATTACAAATATATATGCCAACTCAGAGTTGTCTTTCAAAAATTATCGTGTTTTCTACAGACAGACGGGCATCGCTAGATCGACTTAAAATCGATCAAGTGTCATGAAAATATATACTTTATGGGGTCCTACCCCAATATATCGAGGTGTTACAAACGGAATGACAAACTTATGTATACTTTCTATCACAAGAGTAGAAATATGTCGCAAAACGTATAAAAATACTTTTTGAGGTCCTAGACCAATATAGCGAGGTGTTACAAACGGAATCACAAACTTATGAAAACTCTATATCACAAGAGTGGAAAATATAAAAATATGTCGCAAAACATATAAATTGTTTTTAAATCGGTCGAATGGGTTTCGACATACCGCTATTTAAAATTTGCAAAAAATTGAGACTTAAAAATAATCGTAAAATATATTTTCCTTGAACCTTTCATTGAGCTTGAGACAATCATTCATTTAAACCTAATTTGTACCAAATCCAATCATTTTATCCCGTAGCGCACTTCGATCAAAGTTTTGGATTTTGGGAAAATATTCACCAAAATTTTGGATTTTTGAAAAATAAAACATAAATTAAAAAAAAAAAACAAGTAAATTATAGTCGGTCAAGACCGACCATATAATACCCTACACCAGAGTTTCCGAAAAATGAGTCCCACGGACCGATTAGATTTATATTTTGTCAAATCGTTAATAAGTGTGTTACAAATCAAATTTGAGTGAAATAGGCTTCTATTTGTTGATAATAAACTGCTTTAACTGAATATCAGGCGAAACTTTCACTGGGGCTTAAGTCCAAAACTGGTCCGACGATAATCAGATTTGATAAGGGTATCAAAGCGCGCGTTTAACATACACAAACAAAATTTTAATTAAATATTTTCTATTTTCATGAAATTTTAGAGATTTATGTGAAAATCGGGTAGGTGGTTTGTATGGGGGCTACAAGAAGAGCTGGTCCGATTCCTTGAAAATTCGGAATGGTGATTTGAAAGACAAAACACGTTTAATACGGTTATTACAGTCATTATTATAATACGGTTATTACAGTCACACAAAACAAAAGGGGACCTTTGTATGGGGGCTAGGTCTAAATATTGACCAATTTTTTATAATTTTAATAGGTTTCGTCCTTGGGCCAAGATAGGCTTAAGTTTCAAATTGCAGATCAATTGATTAAAAATTGTGACCTGTATCGTGTTTACACCGTTTACATGGACAGACAGACGGACAGACGGACGGACAGACGGACGGACATCGCTAAATCGACTCAAAAAGTGATTCTGAGTCGATCGGTATGCTTAAAGGTGGGTCTAGGACCAATATTTCGGGTAGTTACAAACATCAGCACAAACTCATTATACCATGTACCACAGTGTGGTGTAGGGTGTAAATATATTCCAAAACATTATTTTTTTTTAAATAATTTTGAATATATCATGCTGAATACAAATACCAACAAATTTCTGAAAACTGCTGTCGAGCAGTTTTCGAGATATCGATATTTGAAATTGTTATTAAAATTACCAAAAATAGCGATTTTTTTCCTACATTTAAGAAATTTTTTAAAAAAATCCCAAAATTTGATTTTTAATTAACCCATATTATTAACCCATGGCTTCCTTAGATCAAAGTGAAAATTTTCTAAAAACCAAAATTTTAATCGGATTTGGCACAAATTAATTTAAAGTGAAAGTTTTTTTCAAGCTCTTTAAGAGGATCAAGGAAAAACATTTTTGGTATTTTCTCATTTTTTCATTTTTGGTATTTTTTTCTAATTTCTTGACCGTAGGAAAAAACATTGTTTGGAAATTTGAAACTACGAAATCTCGAAAACCGTGTGACCGATTTTATCATATTTTTGAGGATTAGAAAATACCTTTTTTTCGGCCCGCCCCTTTTCGGGGCGTGGAAATAAATAAATTGTTTAAATAATTATAAAATTCAATTTATTTAGTACAAAAAACAAAATAAATAATTATTTAAACCTTTATCGCGAGGGGGAAGGTGTACCAAAAACGCCCCCACCCAAAAAGCCCACTCCCTCAAAAAAGTCCCTGACGAAAGTTTTTAGTATATTTCAACATTCAACACTCTTACTTGTTGTATTTTAAATAATTTCAACCTAGGGGAGAACTAAAAATATCCGTTGTCTAATTGTAGCGAATTCGAGCAAGGGTTATGGTGGGAATCGAACCCACGACCTCCTGCTTCATAGGCTTGCACGCTACCAACACAGAGAACACAATTTAGTTGTGCTAGCCGAATTTAGGGTCAACTGCATGGTTTAATATGAACAACCGAAATTTTTAGTTACGATAACCGAAATTTGATTATAATAACAAAACTTCTGTTGATTCAAATAAATTTCGGTAATCGCAACCGAAAATTTCGGTTGTTGTAATTAAACCATGCAGTTGACTCTATGCCGGGTACAATTAAACTGCTTTCTCTCCTAAAGGGGCGCCTTTTTAGGGATTTAATATTGTAATGGATACCTCCAGGCAAAATAAAAAATGGAAAAATTAGGGGAATTCCTCCTCTTTTATTTGCCATTACCAGTGTCATCCTAGAACAAGTACAAATATTTCAAAAATATTTTACAAAATGTATCCTTTAAAACTTTAAAGTCATTTTAAAAGGAAACAGGGTCACGATTTGAAAAACTGTAAATGCAGATTTACTCCATTTGATCTTTACTTTCAGACGTATATCATCCGGTTCATGTTTAATATTGGCTGTCGGACGGTGCTATCGATTTAATGGAGCCTTATGTCAAAAATTGTTTGAAAATGTTTGAATTAACGAAAAGTTATTTTATAACGGTTCATTATGTAATCCAGCATTAGTAATATCGTATTGCGCATACGATTATTCCAAAATACATACCTTCCTTGTAAATAATTCTTCCAAAATATGACAAATTTTATTGCGCTGGGTAACCGACCATTCATCTTTCTCCCCTCTACAAAGTCGGACAATCCATATGAGATAAATTAAAAAAAATAAAAATTCCCAATACATAGTGTCGTGGTCATGTGAGTTTTAAGAATTATGTATCAATTAAAAAAAAAAAGTTTAAAATAAAAAATCTTGTTCCACGACCGTGTTTAATATGGATCAATTGTAAATGACCAAAGACGCAATAAACTTTAATTATTAAAAAAAAAAAATAATAAATAAAAATCGAACTGAGTGGTCGTATAGCAGAAATTCCATGATTGGTTTTGGAATTCGTTCAATTGATTTATAATTTAATACGTCATTAATTTCAATTAATTGAAATGCAAATTAATTTGTCACAATAATAACAAAAACCAGCAATTAGCGAGTAGGAGATTCCAATTTAATTTTTTTTTTTGTAATTTAAAAATCGTTTTGTTTTTTGAAGCCTGATTTTCTAGATTGTTTTGTACAAATTGGTTAATAATACTTATACTGGAGATGGGCAAGTGAGTGACTCACTCACGCTCACGACAAGATTTTTCCAATCACGCGCACTCACTACGAGGATATATTTTTCTACTTACAGTTACTCACAATCACATGAGTAAATTTAAGATAACTCACGTGCACACAAGCTTCACTCACACTCACGTTGGCTCACACTCACGAAACTCTTATTTATACAAAAATAACCAATAAAAATTTAAATTTCAAAAATCTCAAAAAATTTTACAATTTTGTTTTTGATTTCTTAGGACGAAATTTATTAATTATCTTAATTGTTTGGCTTTTTTTCGTGACGAAAGAAACTATGAAGCGAAAAAAGTTCAGTCACTTTCACGCGTGATTCACATGAATCACGCACTAATCTGCTTATGTGACCATCTCTACATTACACTGGCAGATTGTTGTAAGTGTACAGAAGTTAAAGAGAAATAAATCATTTTACTTTTGCAATGAAAAGTTTTGTCAAATCAATTAAAAAAAAAAAACTACTGAAATCTGAATTTATTTAACGGCAGCAAATACATTAATTACCCTAACTTACGTGGAAAATTTTATTGATTGACAATTGACAACTGCTTGATTGACAACTAATTTGTTTTTGCATATTTTGGTGAAAATGCATATTTTTGCATATTTTAGTGAAAATTCATATTTTTGCATATTTTGGTTTTAAGTGCATATTTTTTCCTGCTTTTGATCCTATTTCTCTGGACGGTACTGAAATCACCTTCTCAGATGGAGCCAAGTATCTTGGAGTATTTCTAGATAGGAAGCTGAATTTCAGGCGTAATACTGAGGAACGGGTGAGAAAAGCAACGATTGCTTTGTATTCCTGTAAAAGGGCCATTGGAAAAAGATGGGGTTTTAGCCCTCAAGTCGTTCATTGGATCTATACAGCAGTGGTGCGTCCAATTTTGCTGTATGGAATCATTGTCTGGTGGCCTGCTTTAGAAACAAAATCGAACTGTGTCTTTATCACGAAGGTACAGAGAATGGCGTCAATGTGCATCACTGGTGCTCTTCGTACTACACCTACGGCTGCATTAGAAATCCTCCTTCACCTGATACCCTTGGACATATTGGGTAGGCAGTATGCAGCTGCGTCGGCAATTCGACTTAATAGCACGCTGCAATGGAGGAGCAGCGATTGTGGCCAAGCGCGATCTTGAAAAAGATAACAATACCACAAAATGTGGATTGTGCTCCCTCTTTGAGCCTCTTTGAGCGCTACTTTGCCACTATGATGCCATCCAGGGAGTCTTGGATGGGGGATACTCCGGGAAGTGGAGCTACCATAAATTTTTACACAGATGGATCGAGGCTGCACGAACAAGTGGGCTTTGGGGTCTATTCGGAAGAGCTTGGATTGAGCCTGGCTCGTAGATTGCCAGATCATTGCAGTGTCTACCAGGCAGAGATGCTGGCAATAAAGGAAGTGGCTGACTGGTTGAGCTGCAATGTCTTGTCTACAACCGCAGTCAACATCTATACTGACAGTCAAGCCGCGGTCAAGTCCCTGGATTCAATGTTTCTGAAAACAATATCTGCCCTTAACTGCCGCACGTCTTTAAATGAGATGGCCAAGCAGTTTAACATACGACTCATATGGGTCCCAGGGCACAGAGACATTCCAGGGAATTGCAAAGCCGATGAGCTTGCAAGACTAGGAACTACCTTACAGGTTCCAACAGAATTGGAATGTGTTGGTATGCCTCTAGAAACTTGCAAGCAAAACCTACGGCTTTGTTCTGCGACGGAGACTAATCAAAGATGGGCAAATGGATGGACGTGTGAGACAACACGACTGATTTGGCCTTCTCTTAATCAGGGGCGCACAAGTGAGCTGATATCGCTTCCAAGAGGAGAGATTTCAACGGTGGTTTCTATAATTACCGGACACTGTCTTATAGGGAAGCACGCAGAGCGGTTAAATGTGCCGTCGAATGACTTTTGCCGAAGTTGCATGGATGAAGAGGAGTTGGAAACTATCGAACACTTTATTTGCCATTGCCCGGCACTTTCTGGTCAGCGACTTGCTTCACTGGGATCTAGGGAGCTGTACGATCTTTCAGATTTGTCGGATGTCAAAATTCAACATTTAAGGAGTTTCATAAGAAGCTCAAACTGGTTTAACGACAGGGACTAGTAGGGAAACCTATTACGATCCCGTGGTATCACAATGGACCTCAGAGTCTACGTGTGTTGACGTAAAACGTCAGCAGCCACTTACAACCTAACCTAACCTAAGTGCATATTTTATGCATATTTCCAAATTTTAAGTGCTTATTTTTGCATATTTTGGTATAAATTAGCAAAAAAACAAATTTAAATTTTTTTTTTTCAAAAAGTATTTTAAATTTCAAAAATTTATCTTATTAGAAGAAATCCAATAAGAAGAGACACAAGTGATTTTGTGAAGTTTTGTGTTGATTATTTTATTATATTTTTTTACACACCCTTGAAGATGGTTAGCGATGCTAACCGAAATATTGGGATAAATAAAAATATTTAAAATAAAATCGGGAGTATTTTATTTTAATAACTAAGACCTGCAGCCAAACAATAACAACTAAGAAAGATTTTTCTTTTTTCTTTTTAAATTTTTCGCTTTTTAAGAAGTTTTTCGTACACTCAAAATATTTCGTAGCAAAAACAAATGAAAAACATAATTGAAACAACTGATAAAACACTTGAAACCATCCCAGTAATTATTCATTTGTTTTAACAAACATCAACATATATTTTTTACTGTTAATAAAATTTTCTAAAATAAATAACATTGAACATTTAAAATAACGTCACTTTAATTTTTTTACCAACAAATTCGAAAAAATAACCTACGAAAACATTAAAAATCAATGATTGTTGTGTTATTTTTACCAACAAATTAAAAAAAAAAATTACCTACGAAAACATTAAAAATTAATGATATCGTAGGTTATTTTTACAATTGTTCTATTGAATTTTATTTTAAAAAATGTTTAATAACATTTTTGGGGAATCGTTCCTGCAATCAACTACATTCTGGTCAGACACACTACCCATCTCGCCAAAGTCACTTGATATAAACATGTTTTTATATTTCTATACATAATTTTTTGAATTTTTTGTCTACAAAAAATAACCCACACAAGTAGTTAAAAACTAATGACTTCTCTTTAACACAAGTAGGTAAAAACTAATGACATCTCTTTAAAAAATGTCAACATTTAAAAAAAGATAACGTACACAAACTATTAAAAGAAGAATCACTTATTTTTACTTACAGAACAAAAATAAATAACTTTAAAAATTGAATGCTAATGAAAGTCTTTATTTTTTATGTTGTTATTTTTGAAACAAAGAACAGAAATAGTCATTTAAAAAATCTGAACATTGAACAAATGTTTTTTCTGTTAAAAACGACAAAACGTAAAACTTTTTAAATAAACTAAAAACAGTTAATGACATAATTTTTTTATTTTGGATTTTTTAGCGTATATTTTCTATTTTTTAGTGCATGAAAATCTCATCCCTATTCATATCTTTGCTGAAATCCTGAAAAAAATATTTTTTGGTCAAAATTTCGTTGTAACGAGATTTGTTTTGATCGAAATATCTTTATCCATAAAAAATAACAAACACTTATCTGAACGATATTTGTTTTGATAAAAAATCCTGAACGAGATTTGTTTTTATCAAAATCTCTTTAAAACAAGATTTGCTTTGATCGAACCCAACAAACACATTTACGGACTCACCGACAAGTACGGAATCATGAATCCGGCTTTTATGGCCCGTTTACTGACCGTAAAGTTCGTATCCGTCAAAGCTGGTACGTAAACGGAACATTAACGGTCCGTAAGTTATTATTTTCGAACAGGTCCGTTTACACTCCGTATTAAAGTATGCGTTTCTGTACCGTTCAAAACGGACTACACCGATTTTCATCCGTATTCAATCCGTTACAAACGGTGTCGTTTTTCTTCCGTTACTTACGGAGTTTCTTCTTTTGTAAGAATAATTAAATTTGTTAAAAAATAATGTAATAACGCGGCAAAATATCACGTTTGAGATAGAAAGAGTTCGGTCCGTGAGTTGTAGATTTTATGTAGATTTTATAGTAATTAAAAATAAATCAATTGTGAATAAGGGGCGATATTTTGTTATAGTAAATAACTGGTGCTTTCTGCAATATGTGCTCCTCAGAGCGAAAAATGGATTTGATTTCTTGGACATTTAAATATTAACTTCCAAGAAATTACTGTAAGTATTTTAAATATTACCCATTTATCTCTTAAAAATAACTAAAAATATCTTAAATTTTAGGTTTCTAGAAATTATATGTATGTATGTCCGTTTTTTGGTCCGTATACGGAGTCGGATTCCGTTTTAGACGGACCGAAAACGGATCGTAAACGGACATTTTTGTTTGTTGGGAAATCTCTTTATACCAAAATTTGTTTTGATCACAATCTCTTTTTAACAAGATCTTTGATGATTGAAATCTTATTATAACGAGACATGTTATGATCGACATCTCGGTATAACGATATTAGTTTTAATCGAAATCTCATTATAACGAAGTTTGTTTTCAACGCAATTTCATTTAAGAGATTTAAATGTTAAGGGATATTTAGTAAAAATTTTTAACATTTTTAAATAGTTCATTGAAAAGTTAATTAATTCTTCGAATATTCTGATATTGAAAAAAGCTGTACTCAAGCAAGCACGTGCTGCATTAATAAAATGTAGACAAGTAAATTGTTGTGTTGTGACTGCATGAGATTGACGTTTTTCAACGCTGCATTACAAGCTAAATACACATGTATGGGAAAGTGTTTTGAACATGTGCTTTAAAAATATTTTGTACTTTTTTTGTTTTTAATTGAAATCTAGGTGTGGCATCTTTGGAGCCACAGGATGAATTAAACAAGTTGATGTAAATCATAGTGTAATAGAGCAAGAGACATCTTCAATTTGTTCCAGGGATGGAAAAGTTAGTACTTTTGTACTTTTTTAATCTTCAAAATATCGTTGTACCCCCGCGACCGAATTAGTACTTTTTCACACATATTACTGGCAGAAATTTGAGAATCAGTTTTTTAATTAACAATTGATTGTTATTGTTATTTAATAGAACAAATTACTTTTAAGCCTAATGAAGACACAAGTTTTATCCTGTTATTTAACTGACAGTGGAGAGGGCCCCAGTAGATTACTTGGTAGCGTACTAGCCTATAAAGCAGAGGGTCGTGGGTTCGATTCCCACCATAACCCTTTGTGAAATTCGCCACAACGAGACAACGGTCATTGTTACCAGTTCTCGGTTAGGTAAAAATATAAAAAATAGTTTGTAATTAAATGCAAAAAAATTACAGTAGAGTTTAAAAAAATTATGTTGAAAATGTAAGAGCCAATTTAAGAGCAATTTGTTATGCAAAGTTTAACGTATCAAATTTCAAAAAATTACACTGCAAATTTATTCAAAAATTTTTCCGAACCAAAAACGTAAAAACCAATCTCATATGTTTTTTTTTTCTCATAAAAAAAGATAATGGATGTGAATCTCATAAATTAAAAAACTTTTATTAAAAAAAAAAAATGTTTGGTACTTTTTTGGTTGAGCTCCAGTACTGTTTTGAAATTCCGATTTTCCATCCCTGATTTGTTCATTTATTTATTTTTCTTCGTCACGTGATCTCTATGCTTTGGAGACAACACAGGATGGAGCAAACAAGATGATGTTCTTAACCATAACGTTATAGAGAAATAGATCTTTGATTTCTATTTCTTGTTTTTTTCGTCACGTAATCTCTATGCATTGGAGTCAACGAAGGATGAAGCAAACAAGTTGTTGTAAATCTTAGTGTTATAGAGAGACATCTTAAATTTGTTTATTGTTTCTTCTTTTTACGTCACGTGCTCGCTTTGCAGTGTTGCCATTTTATTCCAGCAAAATGTTTCAGAATTTGAGATTTTTTCTACACGAAAAATGTCTCAGAATCTAATGTCCAGTTTCTCTATAACGAATTTCCATTTTCGTTCGTCCAAATGGCACAAGAAAATCAATTTGAGGTTCTGTATTGCGAATGTCATTTTAGGCGAACGAAAACGTAACAGTTGTTACTTTTTCTTCATTTTTTTCAGTTTCTACAAAACGAACTGAAATGTCAAAAACGTCAAAAGCACACGAATGAAAAATACCATTCGTTAAGGAGTTTTTTGTGTAATATTTAACAAAATAAGTGAAAAATGTGAATTTATAACAAAAATAAGTAATCTATACTAATATTATAAAGAGGTAATGTTTGTATGTTTGTTTTTTTGTTTGTTTGTTTGTTTGTTTGTTTGTAGAGGGTAATCTCCGGAACTACTTATCCGATTTCAAAAATGTTTTCAGCAATATTTAAAGTGTTCCTCCAGGATGGACATAGGCTAGGTTTCATCGACCACACCCACTTCTACGCCCACTTTTGGTTAAAAAAACGTAAAATTGAAAAATCTCCAAAACTACTGAACCGATTTCAAAAAACTTTTCACCACTACATACTTGGAATGGTCCTTCATGGTGGACGTATACTGGGTTTCATCGACCACGCCCACATCTACGCCCACTTTTGGTACAAAACTTAAAATTTAAATATCTATGAAACTACTTATCCGATCTCAAAAAAGTTTTCAGCAATATTTAGAGTGTTCCTCGAGGGTCGACATGGGCTAGGTTTTATCGACCACGCCCACTTCTACGCCCACTTTTAGCCAAAAAACGTAAAATTTAAAAATCTCCACAACTACTTAACCGATTTAAAAATTTGTTTCACCAATACATGCTTGGAATGGTCCTTCATGGTGGACATATGCTGAATTTCATCGACCACGCCCTTTTTTACGCCCACTTTTGACAAAAAAAACTTTAAATTGAAATATCTATTAAACAACTCATCCGATTTCAAAAATGTTTTCACCAATACTTAGAGTGTTCGTCCAGGGTGGACTTAGGCTAGGATTCATCGACCATGCCCACTTTTTGGCAAAAAAAGCTTAAATTTGAAAATCTCCAAAATTTTTCATCCGATTTCCATAATTTTTTCAGACTGGAAATATTCTAGATTTTATTGACCACGCCCATTTCTACGCCCACCTTTGGCAAGAAAAACGTAAAATTTAAATATGATCAAACTACTCATCCTATTTAAAAAATGTTATCACCAATATATATTAAAAATGGTCCTTCAGGGTGGACATGGGTTAGCCCTCATCGACCACACCCACTTCTACGCTTACTTTTGGCCAAAAAAAATTTCGAAATATCCGAAACTACTCATTTAAAAAATGTTTTCTCCAATATAAAGAATGGTCCTTCAGGTCAGATATAGGCTTTGGTTCATATCTTTTTGGAAATTCCTATTTTGCTGGAGCAAATACGTGCAAAGTAGTGAACTTTGTAACTTTTTCTATCTCCTGAAAAGTTGGTCATAGTAACTTGAAATGTGGAATCCTCCAGCCCAAAAAATCATTCTGAAAAAGTAATCTCTGGAAATTTAGATTTTAATAAGGTTGTAAGTGTAAATTATGGTACTGTGGTACTTTTTTTTTTAAGAATGAAGCCGACATGGAACGACATGAATTGGAATTCAGAACAAAATGGAATAAAATGGGAAACAAATGAATAGAAAAGGACACGAAATGGAATAGAACGGGGAACGAAATGAAGTGAAACGGGAAATTAAATAGTTTCAATAATTACGTTATAAGGGCTCGAAAATTTTCAAGAATATTATTTACCGAAACGAACATGATTCCAAGCTAAACGGGGCTGTTTTAGTTTTATTGTTTATTCTAAAAAGTTTTTATGAAAGACTTCAACGATAAAAATTAAATAAAATAAAATTTATGTAGGGGAGAATTTTAGAAATGGAGACTGTAATCCTGATCCTTCTTTAATCCGGTATTTAATTTTACCGGTAGCGAAGTTACGGGCGGGCCTGCTAGTATTAATTTATAAAATTAAAAAATGTGAATGTTTTATAACTAAATGCTTTGAAAAAAATGTATATTAAAACAAATCAGTGAAAAAAAAGACGGATTTGACCAATTAGTATAAACAATTTAAAAGCCACGGGTCATCATAAAAATTATTGTTTTCATTTGTTTTTTTATTAAAAGTGTGTTAACTTTTTAGCTATAATAAATAAAAAAACTCTGATTTGATTATAATTGTGTTTTTTTTTTATAAACATGAAATTTTATCAGCTGTTTTCTTTAGCTGATGTGTTGATGTTGCCAATTCGTTTAGTTTAGATTATTTTTGTATGAAACAAATAAACAAAAACTAAAAAAAAACTTTGTGGCAATACTGTAATTTGACAAATGGTCAAGACAAACGTAACTAACGAAAAAAAATAACGTAATCAAACGAAAATGTTATGGAAACTGATATCATTACGAATTCGTACGGGTAGCGTTCGTTCGTGTATTGTTTCGTCCGTTTAACAGAAACACCATATACAGTGACTCAAAGTAATAATGGAACAGCATATATTTCTTAGAAGTTCTTTAAAGGAAAAGTTATCAATACTAAACCTGATTATTATCAATCGACTATTTTTGAAAAAAGTACTATATAGGAAATTTTCCAAGCTTTAATTTAAGCTTGATATCGTCCAGATTGAGCAAATATTAAATGAGATACGAGGGTCGCACTGGAAAATGAAATTATTTGTAGATGTTTTTTTGAAATTTTTTTAAAAATATTTCTAAGTCGATTTCTTCCAAGTTCAAACATTAAAAATTTAAGAAATTATCCAATAATTTTTATATAGTTATTAGCTAGTTTTTACAACAACCCAAACAAAAAATGAAATTTTTTAAATACAGTGGCAGAAATCCGCATTTTTTGACCTCCAACTCGTTTGACCACCAATTTTTTGTAAACAAAGAACAATTTTAATTATTCTTATATCTCATTACTATATACTTAGATGTACTCAAATTAATAAACAATAAAATATTTTCTTTGTTTACAACAAATTGGTGGTCGAAAGAGTTGGAGGTCAAAAAATGCGGATTTCTTCTATTGTATTTAAAAAATTTCATTTTTTGTTTGGATTGTTGGAAAAACAAGCTGATGACTAAATAAAAATAATTGGGTAATTTTTTAAATTTTTAATGTTTCAACTTGGAAAAAATCGACTTAGAAATATTTTTAAAAAAATTTCAAAAAAATATCTACAAATAATTTCATTTTCCATTGCGACCCTCGTATCTCATTCAATATTTGCTCAATCTGGACGCTATCAAGCTTAAATTCAAGCTTGGAAAATTTCCTATGTAGCATTTTTTTCAAAAATAGTCGATTGATAACAATCAGGTTTAGTATTTAAATCTTTGTCTTTAAAGAACTGCTAACAAATATACGCTGTTCCATTATTACCTTGAGCCACTGTAAGACTTTTTCTGCACGACAAATGTCTCAGAGTCTGAGACTTTTTCTATACGAAAAATGTCTCAGAATCTGAGATTTTTCTATACGAAAAATGTCTCAGAATCTGAGAGTTTTTCTCTACGAAATGTGGGTCAGAATCTGAGATTTTATAATTTGTTCTATGAAATGCACAGCAGTGATTTAATGGCAACACTACAACATCTTGGATTATCTGGAAGAGAGTAGACTTCGCGATTTTTTTTTAAACGATTAACTGCGTAAAAGTATGTTTAAATTTCCAGAACAAATGACAAATATTAAAAACTATGTATGTATGTAGTAAGAGTCATTTAAAGTAGAGATGGGCGCGTGAGTGCCTTTGACTCACACTCAAGAAGAGAATTTTTCAAATTTTTCTACTTCCACTCACTCAGAATGATGTAAATAAATTTAAAACAGGACGAAACAAAATATAAAGATAAAATAAATCACTCAAAAAACGAATCACGCAAAGAGTTTTCTCATACACACTCCCTCGCGCAATTTTTTTCAGTCACACTCACGCGTAAATGAGGTTAATCCAGCCGAATTTTACAATATTTTTTTGGCGTTTTTGGGACGAAACAAAATATAAAGAGAATATAAATCACGCAAAAAAAAAAACGATTCACGCAAAGCTCTTACTCATACACACTCCCCCACGCAATTTTTTTCCACTCACACTTGACCACAATCACGTGAGTAAAATTGAGTTTCAGTCACACTCATGCGTAAATAAGGTGAATCCCGTTCATGTGATCATCTCTAATTTGAGGTAGTTACTAACAATATTTTTTTTTTTTTTTGTTAAACCCTTCACATAGTGGCAGATAATATTAGCGACGTTTCCAGGAATTTTTTAATTATCACCTAAGAATATTATTTAATTTTGACGGGTAAAAAGTTCTATAAATCGCAAAATTTTTCTGCAGCAAAAATATGAACATTTTTCTATCGAAAAAATCTCTCAGAATCTTAGAATTTTTCTATAAAAAAAATGTCTCAGAATCCAAGAATTTTTCTAAATTGGGACTTATTTCATTTGGGAGTTTTTCACAGTACCACTTAAAACATCAGTTTTCATTTTATTTTTCTAGGTGTTGTTGGGATAATGGAAAATTTTTTGCTAGCTCATATTTCATTGTGCCAAATTTTATTTGAAAATTACCAAACAATTATTCATTAAAAATGTGCTGAGTAATAATAACATTTGCAGAAAGAATTTTAATAAAGAATCTCAATAATTAAAATCTGCCGAATTCTGGATTATGTTTAGTTAGTTCTCATTTTACAAAAATTGTATTAGTCATTTTCAATAATAACTTCAATTTTTGTTGTTTGCCCAATAAACGTGATACAAAAGAAAATTATAAATTCGTTGAATTATTATAAATTCATTGAATTAAATCTTGAAATTGATGTTTTTAAAAATTCCCCTTTTAAATTAAACTAATAAAATCAAGTAAGAAAATTATTGTCGGTCAAGACCGACTATACTGTACACTACACCAATGTTTTCCGGGGAATGGGTCGCAAGTCCAAACATGGATCCGATTGAATCTATCTCTGGTTAGATATTTAATTAGTGTAAATCATGCATAAACAAAATTCAAGTGAAATATCTTTTTCTTTTTTGACATAAGACTGATTTAACTGAATATCGGGCGAAATTTGTATATGGGAACTAATAATAAGTCCAGAAATGGTCCAAGTACAATCAGATTTGGTAAGGTTACCAAAGTACACGTCAAAAACCAACAAACAAAATTTTAATAAAACATTCCAAATTTTCATGAATTTTGAGAGATATAAAATGATTTATTAAAATGATTTCAGTTTCCTACTATAAATTGGGTAAATTTACACAAAATGTGTAGTTTTACCAAAAAATTATTAGAAATTTACACATTTATAGTAGTATATTATTTGAATTTGTTGAAATTTACCCAATTTATAGTAGGAAACTGGACTCATTTGTTTAGAGTGTAAGTGAATATCGGGAAGAAGGTTTGTATGGGAGCTACAAGTATAACGCAGGCGGATTTACGTCATTAATTTAGATTTTTTAGTGTATGTGAGGTACCTCCCATCAATGAAGTGGACGTAAAAATTTCAAATTGTGTTTGTTTTGTTTTTTTTCGTCAAACGCAACGTTATTTGATTGATTCAGGTTAGATTCTAAAACAGTTTTAGAACAAAAGAAAATTTTTCAAATTTTAAAAAAGGAGTTTTTCTGATAGTAGAAGTCCCAAATTCTGAATTTTTTTTTGATAGATTTGATTCATATTTCTTTCAGAAAAGTTTTGGGGCGTATGCTTCAAAAGAATTTTTAATATTATGTGACATTTTACCTTTAAGCTTTAAAAGATTCTCAGATTCAAATACACTTTTGTGTTGAAAAAATTTTGGACACACAGGAATTTTTTCCACTGAAAAATTCGTAGTTTAGAAAAATTCTTAGATTTAGAGACATTTTTCCTATAGAAACCTTGGTAGGTTTTAAGTTTTTTTTATTAAAAAATTTTCCTAACATTTTTCTCGTTGGAAACTCTTTATAAATATAATGAAATGTTTTATAAATACGATGAAACATTTCATAGATTTTATTTGTATTTTCTTATATATTTGATCGTATTGGGAAAATATTTCATAGTATTTATGAACCACTTCATTGGTACCATGAAATAGTTCCATAATTATAATAAAATATTTAAAAAAATAATATTATTTCTATGAAATGTTTCAAAGTATTAATGAAACATTAAATAATATTTATGAAACAGTTACGTTAGACGAACTTTAATGACAAGTTTCATTATATTTAAGAAAATATTTCATTGTATTTAAGAAATGTTAAAAAAGGAAATGAGTTATCTTATTTTTAGAAATAAATTTATGAAGTTTTTAATTGGAAAACTAAAATAAGGAATTAAAATTTAAAAAATCGTCTTCAGGAGCTATAATTGGTTTGCCCCAATTTCTTAATCATATTATAAAAAATCTTATGACACGTTTATGATTTTTTTTTTATGAAATCATGAAATTTTATGAAGTGCATTAGACTTTTTTAAGAAAACCAAAACGGACAACATTCTATGTTGTTAATATTAATAATAATATTTTATTTGTCGCCATATTGGATCCGCCATTTTAAATTTACAAAATCTGAGCTCATATACATAATTACCGACCATAAATAAAAATGATTAATTTAAGTACAATAAGCTAAGAATAACAAAAGCATATCCGCAATATTGGATCCGCCATTTTTAATTTCAAATCTTTAATTTCAAAATCAGTTTTAACATCCGCAAACCATTAAAATCTAAGTTTATGGCCAGAACAGACAACACATAAAAAGTCTTTAAATTTTACGTTATATTGGATCCGCCATTTTGAATTTGAGAAGTCTAAACTCATAATCGTTATTAACGACCACAAATACATCGACAATGATTATATTAAATACAACACGCAAAGAATTAAAAAAATCATGGCCGCCATTTTGGATCCGCCATTTTGATTTTTTTTTTTCAGAATCGTAATCAGCGATCCTTTAAAATGTCCTGCTACAGAAAAACATGTGTCCCATAAATTTCTGAATAGGTTGTTTGGATAGCCCTACACTCAAAAAAAAAAGTGAACTAAAATCTGGGAAAATTAACTCAATTTTGAGAAAAAGAGGGAATGATTTGGCTCCAAAGATTTTTTTTCTTGGTTTTAGTTCATAATTTTCCCAAAAATAAGGACAACAAAGTTATTTAATTTTAAGCCAATTTTAACTAGAAAATGGGAAAAATTATACTTCACATTTTAGAAATAGATTGGGTCTAAACCCTGGACCCATGGGTTCGGACCCCATTTAACTCGAGACCCCGTTGAGTCCTTTAAGTGACCCATAGATTTTGAACCAAAACTTGTGTCCGTTTCGCTCTAACTTGCTTAGTTTTTGAGAGGGGGCCTGATAGGGCCTTGAGAATCTTAAAAACCGGATAACTCAAAAACTCTTAATCGGAGGGTATTTTGCGGAAGTGTTCTACGAGTCAAGAGCTACAAAAATGCCGTCGGACATTTTCTCGTGTTGGCAGTATTTACCGAGATATGCGCATATATAAAATCTCGGGAATTTCAAATTTTAGATCTAAAATTAGGGTCTTGAGACCCCGACAGATATGCAGAGCTAGGCTATACTTTTAGTCTTTCTTTTGAAAATTTCGTCCGTTTCGCTCTATCTCGCTTAGTTTTCGAGATATGGCCATTTTGAATTTTTAACTAAATTCTAAGAAGTTATTTACTAAATTCTCAGAAGTCATTAACTAAATTCTAAGAAGTACACTTCCTCAATTCAAAGAAGGGAAATACGATGATGTTTTTTAGTAAATTTGAACTAAACTTGAACTAAATTGTTTTTTAAGAAATATATCTTAAAAATAAAGATACGATTCTTAGATTTGTGGAAAATTTCTTTGGCAGTAAGAATTTTTTTCCTAATATTAAAAAAATCCATTTAAAGAAAACTACGAACTAATTATAAGTAAATGAACTAAAATTTTTTCCTCATAGTTAAGAAAATTTCTCATTTTTAAGTTAAATTTAACTAAATTTTAGGAAAATTCATGATAAATTTTCAAAGACAATTTTTCCTTAATTTTAGTTATGTCTTTTTTTTCAGTGTACAGAAATTTAAAAATCATAGATTTTAAAAAAAGTTTTATTATAGAAAAATCTCAGATTATGGGATATTTTTCCTGTAGAAAAATTTAAAGACTCTGAGACAATTTTTCTATAGAAAAAGTGTCAGATTTTGTGTCATTTTTCCTATCGAAAAATGTCAAATTCTGGTAAATTTTTTCTATGGAAAAATTCTCAGATTTTTCCTAAACATAATTTTCATATTTTCCTATAGAAAAGTTCTCAAATTCCGAGACTTTTTTCCTTAAGAAAATTTCAAAGTTCCAACAAAAAATTTGAGATTTGTATAGATTTTTCAAAGAAAAAAAAAAAACTCACAGATTAATTCGCATTGATTGGTAATCATTTCGCAAAGGGTTAATCTGTGATACAAAAAATTAAAAAAAAAAAATAACAACGGCACTAATTTAACAATCTTTGATTGTTGCTGCTTTCTCGGATCAATTGTATTTTTATATGTAGTGACTAGCTTACAATCCCGGTACTTCGTTACCGGTTGTATTGAATACCGGATAATAGGAGGATCAGGATTATTCTATCGATTTTCAAAAAATTCCCCTACGTAGTCTTTGTTTTATTTACTTGTGGACGTTTAAGTCTTCCATAAAATAAATATTTCAATGAATAATATAAACAATAAAATTTTAATAACTTTGCTGGTACGTTATCATGTTCGTTCCGGGGGAAAAATATAATGACAATTTTCGAGTCCTTATGTCGGGATTTTGGATTTTGAGTGAATAAATATTTCAGTGAAAAAAGAAATTGCAATAAAAAAAAAAATATGGAGTAAAAAAATTTGAGTTAAAAATATCATTCCATATTGTTCCCTGCTCTAAGTATTCCATATTGTTCCCCGTTCTATTTCATTTCCAATTCCATTTCCATTTTCTAATGTCATTGTTAAAGGCACAGAAAAAGTACCAAAAGTAAACTTTATTACCCCCATTAGAAACGAAATTTAAAAAAAGTACCTCTTTCAGAATGTTTTTTCTTCCCCGAAGGATCCTACAATCCATATTTCAATTATCTAGGATCATTGTTTCAGCAAATATTAAAAGTACTTTTTATCCCCGTTAAGAAACGGAATTTCAAAAAAAAAACTTTTCCCAATCTCTTTTTTCACCAAAGGATTTTACATTCCAAATTTTAAGTTTCTGGGGCCACTATATATCAGGAAGTAAATAAGTACACTTTTTTATTGCTTTTAACCCAATTATTTTCCGATAGGCGAACCTTTTCCAATTTCAAGTTTCTATGTTTATTATTTCAAGAAATAAAAAAGTTCCAAAAAGTGTACTTTTTATGGAAGGTACTTTTTATGTACGTACTTTTTATGGAAGGTACTTTTTATAAGTGGTATTTTTTATAAAAGGTACTTTCTATAAAAGGTACTTTTTATAAAATGTACTTTTTATAAAAGGTACTTTTTATAAAAGGTACTTTTTATAAAAGGTACTTTTTATAAAAGGTACTTTTTATAAAAGGTACTTTTTATAAAAGGTACTTTTTATAAAAGGTACTTTTTATAAAAGGTACTTTTTATAAAAGGTACTTTTTATAAAAGGTACTTTTTATAAAAGGTACTTTTTATAAAAGGTACCTTTGATAAAAGATACTTTTTATAAAAGGTACTTTTTATAAAAGGTACTTTTTTATAAAAGGTACTTTTTATAAAAGGTACTTTTTATAAAAGGTACTTTTTATAAAAGGTACTTTTTATAAAAGGTACTTTTTATAAAAGGTACTTTTTATAAAAGGTACTTTTTATAAAAGGTACTTTTTATAAAAGGTACTTTTTATAAAAGGTACTTTTTATAAAAGGTACTTTTTATAAAAGGTTCTTTTTATAAAAGGTACTTTTTATAAAAGGTACTTTTTATAAAAGGTACTTTTTATAAAAGGTACTTTTTATAAAAGGTACTTTTTATAAAAGGTACTTTTTATAAAAGGTACTTTTTATAAAAGGTACTTTTTATAAAAGGTACTTTTTATAAAAGGTACTTTTTATAAAAGGTACTTTTTATAAAAGGTATTTTTTATAAAAGGTACTTTTTATAAAAGGTACTTTTTATAAAAGGTACCATTATTTCAGTTAATTAAAAAAAGTACCAAAAGTACACTTTTTTCCATTTTACCCCCGTAGAGTCAACATTGGCAAAAACCCAGCCTTGGTGAATATTTTTTCCGGAAGGTGAACCTACATTGCAAATTTTAAGTTTTTAGGGCCATTATTTAGGAAAATATAAAAGGTACCAAAAGTACAGTTTTTTACCCTTTTTACCCTTAAGAATCAACATTGGCAAAATCCAGCCTTAGCAGATTTACATTCCGGGAGCTGAACCTACATTCAAAATTTCAAGTGTCTAGGACCATTTTTTAAGGAAATATAATAGGTACCAAAGGTATATTTTTTTACCCTTTTTACCCCCTTAGAATCAACATTGACAAAAATCCAGCCTTACTGGATCTATATTCCGGGAGGTGAACATACAGTTTAAATTTCAAGTTTCTGTGATCATTATTTCAAGAGATATAAAAAGTACCAAAAGTACAGTTTTTTACCCTTTTTACCCCCTTAGAATCAACATTGGCAAAAATCCGGCCGTACTGGATCTATATTCCAGGAGTTGAACATTCAGTCCAAATTTCAAGTCTCTGTGACCATTATTTCAGGAGATATAAAAAGTACCAAAAGTACAGTTTTTTACCCTTTTTGTCCCCTTAGAATCAACACTGACAAAAATCCGGCCTTACTGGACCTATATTCCGGGAGGTTAACCTACAGTAAAAATTTCAAGTCTCTATGACCATTATTTCAGGAGATATAAAAAGTACCAAAAGTACAGTTTTTTACCCTTTTTGTCCCCTTAGAATCAACACTGGCAAAAATCCAGCCTTAGTGGATCTATATTCCGGGAGGTGGACCTACAGTCCAAATTTCAAGTCTCTAGCTTCAGCGGTTTGGGCTGGGCGATGATGAATGAGTATGTCAGTCAGTCAGTCAGTCACATTACTCTTTTATATATATAGATGAAGTAGTTAATAGCCGGGGGAGCTGGTTTATTGTCTCGTAAGCATTCAAAAAACTAGAAGTATACAAATTCGTATAAAAACAAAAAATATAAACAAAAATTTTGTTTAAGAGAAAAAATGATGCCGGCAATTAAATTTGTTTTAAAAGTGTATTTATTTTTTTTTTGATTGTCAACAAAACTACTCACACTCACTCTGAATCAGTTACTTTTTAAAACCGATTTCTAAACGAACGGAATAGACTTCGTCAGTGGAATGAAAATTGCAAGTAACATTCGTGTTATTGACTCTTTAAAGACAAGTTCACAAAATAAGAAAACGCGGATATTATTTAAATAAAATAAAAAAAAAAAAAAATAACAAAAACTTAAAAGAATATAAAAATTAATAAAGAATAATTAATAATAAAAAAACGAAATATTATTAAAAACGAAAATGTTTAGTGTTTTTCTATAAAAAAATCAAATAAAATTAAAATATTTTTTTATTTAAAATTTTTAGTGTTTTTTTTTTTTTTTTGTAAAAAAGAAATAAAAATAAATTAAAATTAATTAAAAATGCGCAACGATCAACAAGTTTCACAACGTAATAATAGTTCGGATTCCGAAGTATCCTTGGACATACCACCGAATGCCATTTATAATACATCACGCGATTGCATTGTCCAAGATGATGATAATGCTGATGAACGCAGTTGTTGCACCATGACCATGGATTGGGTTAAACAAACTTCGGCAAATATTTTTCGTAAAAAAACTTTGTATAAACGTCTGCCGATCTTGACCTGGTTACCGAAATATAATCGTAATGATTTTATAGGTGATTTAATGGCTGGTATAACCGTCGGTTTGACCGTGATACCTCAAGGTTTAGCTTATGCTGGTATAGCTGGATTAGATTTAGAGGTAAGTTTTAATTTTTTTGTTTAATAAAAAATCCTTAAAGGATTGTTCAAGGTTTTTAATTTGCCATAAATTGTCCCAAACCGCAAACAAAAGTCAATTTTTAAGTTTTTTTAAAACTTGAAATTTTCAATACAATTTTTTTAAGTCGATTTTAAAAACAAAAACAGTTTGCATGGAAGTATTATTTAAAGCACATTTTAAATATAATTTATTTTTCTTCGATTAGGCCGCATGTATGTAGGGTTTTTTATTTTACACTCAGAAAAAATATATAATATATTTTTTGTCCTTTGGAATTTGTTTTTGTATGAAAAAAAAACAACTTAGAAACTTTATATTCACACTCTTTACTAAAAAAAACTACTTAAAATGTAAAAACAAATTCTGTTGTTTTACGGGACATGTCTTGAAAAAATTGTACAAGCAAAAATCCTTGTAAAATTACAAAATTTGCTTGAAATTTAAAATAAAAAGCATTATTTTAAAATTATTTTTATTTTTTAAGACAGAAATTTAATTTTGTGTCTGTATTAAAATTTAACATTTCGTTTCTGTAGGCCCTTTTATCCTACACTTAGAAAAAAATAGTAGTACAATTCAAAACAAAACTTAGTTATAATATTTATTTAGTTTCGTCCTTCGAAATTAATTTTTTGTTAAATGTTTCAATTACTTTATCTAAAATCTACCTCTACAAAACTTATATTCATAACATTATACATACTAGGGTGGAGAAAATTTTTCTTGTTTCGAATTTTATAATCGTTGGGGTCGAAATAGTTGCCCTTTATGGTCAATATTAGCACACAAAAATATTTGGCCTATGTCTTTGGGTTCCTTTTTGACTTGAAAATCGGAAACATCCGAACAAAACAAAACAAAACAAAAAAATTAGCTAAATATTTTTATTAATATTTGGCATTATTTAAAAAGTTTCGGTTTCTGTTTTTGCAAAAAAAAAAAAATATTTTAAATTAATTTTTTTAATAAAAAATATAACGTAATATTAATACAGTATTTAAAATATGTATGTACTATATGATTAATTATGGTATTACTTTTTTTGCTTTTAAAGCAATTTGAAATTAATTTAAAAAAAAAAAAATATTTTTGTAAAACAAAATTTTTTTTTTGGTCCTTTTAATTTTTTTTTTTTATTTTTTTAAAAGGAAAAAATAAAATTTATCATTAAAACACTTCTTCTGTTATTTCCAAATATTAGCTAATATTTTAAGCAAAAAAATATTTTTTTTTTCACCGACGCACAGTGTGTTTTTTTTTTGGTAGTGTGAGTGATCAAAAATCTGCACCTTTGGAACGGTTCAATATTTTGGCACGCGGTTTTTGTATTTGGTTCTTTAATAATATAGCTATAAACAAACCAAATAAAATAGGGTGGCACTAGGGTTGCCAGATACTAGAAGTCAAATAACTGGATAATGGTAAATTTTCAACTGGATTTTGAACAAGTAACTGGACCCATACATAATTTTTTTTTTTCAATAATTTGAAAGAAAATCAACCGATTTTAATATGTAAGACACATATTACACTGTGCAACAAGAAAAATGAGCCTCAATGGCTTCAACGAAATATGAAAGTTGACCATCAAATGGACAAAATCACCAAAGGGTTTGGCAAAGTCAGTTCGGATTTCTTTTTTATAGCCCACTGAAGTTTTAATTTTTTTATCAAAGGCGCTAAGAAAACGTCAAAAATACTATAATAAGAACACATCTGAGCTTCATAATATGATTTGATGTCTTCAGTAAAATTTTATGGCGGTTCTTTTCTTAAAACATTTTAACCCTCTAACTGCCATTTTAAGGGGTCATTTTAGTCCTTTTTCAAAAGCTAAACACAGAAGTCTAATAAAACGTCCATTTAGAGGGTTAAAATGTTCTACAAATATTTTCCTCATAAAATTTCACTAGGGGTTGTCAAATGTTCAAAGTTTGTGCGACATGCGCAAAATGCTTAAAAAGGGGCAAGTATAAATAATCAATGTTTGTTATTTTTTTTTTACCAAAGCAGTGTTAAAAAATATCGACAAAAAACAGTGCAAATATACTTTTGAGCTAAAAATTAAGTTCTGATGTGTTTTATAAAATTTTGTGATGGTTCTTTTCTTTGACCAAATTAACCCTCTAGCTCCCGTTTTAAAGGGTAATTTCTGTCCTTTTTTAAAAGAAATGCAAAAAAGTCTATAAAAAAAGCAGTTAGAGGGTTAAAATGTTTAACAAATATTTTCCGCATCAAATTTTACTCTGGCACGTCTAAGACAGAAAGATTGTCCAGCATATAGAAAATGCTTAAACATTTTAAAGTATTCAAATTTTTTTATATTTTTTTGGGCCGAAATAACATTTTTGATGAACTTTAAATTTTGCGGAAAATTTTGAACGATTTTGAATTACAGTTTTTGATTTTTTTTTGTATAAATAAGATTTTCGTGAGTGTGACTCAACGTGAGTGTGAGTGAAGCTTGCGTGAGTGCACGTGAGTGTGAGTTGTTTTAAATTTACTCATGTGATTGTGAGTATACTATATTCTATAGAAAAAATATGCTCGTGAGTGAGTGTGCGTGGTTCAAAAATTTCTGTCGTGAGCTTGAGTGAGTATGAGTCAAAACTCACTCACGCGCCCATCTTCACATTCGACAAAGTCGAATTTAACTTTTTTACTTGTTTTTTATTTTTTATATTTCGGCCAAAAAAAATATAAAAAAAAATATTAAATACTTTAAAATTTTTAATTATTTTCTATATGCTAGACGAACTTTCTGTCTTAGACGTGCCCTAGTAAAATTTGATGCAGAAAATATTTGTAAAACATTTTAACCCTCTAACTGCCTTTTTTATAGACTTTTTTTGTATTTCTTTTAAAAAAGGACAAAAATGACCCTTTTAAACGGGAGCTAGAGGGTTAATTTGGCCAAAGAAAAGATTCATCATAAAATTTTATAATACACATCAGAATATAATTTTTAGCTCAAAAGTATATTTGCACTGTTTTTTGTCGATATTTTTTAACACTGCTTTGGTAAAAAAATTAACAAACATTGATTATTTATACTCGACCCTTTTTAAGCATTTTGCGCATGTCGCACAAACTTTGAACATTTGACAACCCCTAGTGAAATTTAATGAGGAAAATATTTGTAGAACATTTTAACCCTCTAAATGGACGTTTTATTAGACTTCTGTGTTTAGTTTTTGAAAAAGGACTAAAATGACCCCTTAAAATGGCAGTTAGAGGGTTAAAATGTTCTGAGAAAAGAACCGCCATAAAATTTCACTGAAGACATCAAATCATATTTTGAAGCTCAGATGTGTCTTTATCATAGTATTTTCGACGTTTTCTTAGCGCCTTTGATAAAAAAAATGAAAACTTCAGTGGGCTATAAAAAAGAAATCCGAACTGACTTTGCCATACCCTTTGGTGATTTATTCCACTTGATGGTCTACTTTCATATGGCGTTGAAGGCATTGAGGCTCAATGCGATGACCCAAAATTTGTTGCACAGTGTTATTATTCTGGACTAAAATCATCGACGAAAATATTCGTGCCGAAATCAACGCTACATACAAAAAAAAACCTTGTAAAATTACTAAAAAAAAGTCTCGTAATCCCATTTTACCAATATTTGACAGTTTTTCTTGTTTCTTAACAAAAAATGTTCGACCGAAATTTAAATTTTTTTGTAATTTTACATTTTTTTTTTGTAATTTTACAAATTTCCAACGTTTTTTACAAAAAAAATCTAGTAAATTCATAAGGTTTCTTTGTAAGTTTCATTGTGCCAAAAAAATCGTAAATTTACAATTTTATTCGTAAAAATCTTGTAAAATTACGAAAAATCTCGTAATTTGTACTAGGAATTCTCGTAAAATAGGAGGTAGCAAAAATTCTAGTAAAATCACGAAACCTCATTGTAAATTTTATCGCGTCAAAAATGTATGTAAATTTACAATTTTATTGGTAAAAAGCTTGTAAAATTACAAAATTAGTGGTAAAAAAACTTGTAAAATTACAAGGAATTGTGGTAAAATAGGAGGTAGCAAAAAAAAAGTTACAAACTTTTCGTGTTGTCTTACAAGTTTTTTTTGAGTGTAGGCTGGCCGAAATGATCTAAAAATTTGTAAAAAAAAATTTGAAAATGCAGCAAAAAGAGCACATTTTCCGTAAACAAAAGAGTTTTATCAAGGAGTATCAATACTAAAGAGATCTGAACTCGCTCTTCTTCTGTTAAAGCCGCTCTTAAATTCCCTTTGCTAAGTCCGCCATCGAACTGGACGTTTGATCAAACCAAAAAAAATCCCTTAAGTTTGATATAAACAAAAAAAAAGTGTTGCAGTTTGGCGATTTTCAGACTAAAGCTAGCGTTTTTTTTGCATCTAGCTGTAAAAAAAGTTTTTTTTTGTGGATTATCGGGAAATCCAATGACTTTTTATTTGCTGACAATTTGTTTTAAACACTTTTAAAGGTATTTCCTAAATAATATTAACATAAAAATTATAAATTGGTACATTTTTTTTAAATTGATTAAGCGCTTTTTCGATATAAAAAGTTAGCATTATTTGTCAAACCAACAATGTTAATTTAACATTATCGTATTTTCCTCGTCTAACAGTTTTCGTACCTTCTGTTAAAAAGTTTCAAAATATTAAGAGCGGGAGACAAAGAGCTTGGTTTTATTTATGATTAATGTTTTATTCAAAAAGTAGTCCCAAAAAATTGTAAAAACTAAATGTTGTTTTTTATTTTTAGTACCAAAAGGTACACAAAAATAAAATGTATTTATTCGGCCTTTATATATGTATATTAGAGTGTCCCTTATTTTGGAAATGTTGGAAATCTTGAGACGGTACCCGCTCATTTTTTTCCTTTTGACTTAAAAATAACTCAGGAAAAATTTTACGCCCCTAGGACCACGCCTTCCCTACGCGACGGGGCCTTAAAGAGCGGGGCCTTAAAAATCATTTTTCCATACAAACCAAAAAATTTTTTTTTTGATTTTTAATTTTTTTGTTATTATTTATTATATTACTTGGTTTGCTTATTCACGACAAAAAATTTGATATTGGTGGGATAAGTCTTTCAGCGCTAAAAAATTTTTCGCAAAAAAAAATTTTGAGCCGCCGGGGTCCTACAGTAAAAATTTTTTAAAAAATATTTTTTTTTAGTTTTGACCAGCAACGGGTTTAGCTGCTATGTTGCTTTAAATGATATATATTCATAAAAAAATATTTTTTGTATCTGTGACATCTTTATCGTGTTCTAAAAAAGGTTAAAAAATGCATTGTTGATTTATTTCGATACACGATAAAGATGTCACAAATATGAAAAATATTTTTTTTGGAATATATATCATTAAAAACAACATAACAACTAAAACCGTTACTTTTCAAAACTAAAAAAAAATATTTTTTAAAAATTTTTTACCGTAGGATCCCTACGGCTCAAAATTTTTTTTTCGAAAAAGATAAAGATGTCACAGATATGAATAATTTTTTTTTTGGAATATATATCATTTAAAGCAACATAGCAGCTAAAACCGTTGCTGGTCAAAACTAAAAAAAAATATTTTTTAAAAATTTTTTACTGTAGGACCCCGGCGGCTCAAAATTTTTTTTTTGCTAAAAATTTTTTAGCGCTGAAAGACTTATCCCACCAAAATCAAATTTTTTGTCGTGAATAAGCAAACCAAGTAATATAATAAATAATAACAAAAAAATTAAAAATCAAAAAAAAATTTTTTTGGTTTGTATGGAAAAATGATTTTTAAGGCCCCGCTCTTTAAGGCCCCGTCGCGTAGGGAAGGCGTGGTCCTAGGGGCGTAAAATTTTTCCTGAGTTATTTTTAAGTCAAAAGGAAAAAAATGAGCGGGTACCGTCTCAACATTTCGAACATTTCCAAAATAAGGGACACTCTAATGTATATATATTCGATTAGAGTTTTATTCTAGTTCGAGGCCCAAAAATATTTCTATTTGTGATATTGCCATAATAGATTGCTTTAAAAGAGTTATTTTTTGTTGGAAAACAGATTTTGGACCTTCATAATAGTATTTCTCATTTAACTGGTGAAATATATCATATATTATGTCTGGTTTGATGTTTGATTGACCAACGATGATTCTCTAAAGTCAGCTGAAGATTTCTTAGTGGGGATGAAACTGATCAGTACAGATATACTATAAGATGAGTAACTTTTTTAAAGCAATAAATTAAAAATACTCTATTATGACAATATCATAAATAGAAATATTTTTGGGCCTCGAACTAGAATAAAACTCTAATCCAATATTGTGAAAAATATTTAATAAAAAAAAATAATCGTTAAAATAAAAGAAATCCTTTTTCAACTGGATAAATTATGTTTTAACTGGAAACTGGACCAGACCTCAAATAACTGGAAAATCCAGGCCATTCCAGGCCGTCTGGCAACCCTAGGTGGCACCCTTACAAAATACGTAGATAAAAGCTAACAAAAGTAAAGATTTTTTTTGTTTTTTAAAGATCCTCTGAATCTTTTCGTGATTCTTTTTTATACCTTCTTTTTGACAGAATAAAGTAGAAATGGTATCGGAGAGTCAGCTGATATCATTAAAAAATCACCAAATCTGTGTTTAGCGGCATTCGGCTGCATTTTCAAGATGGTCTTAATCTAAATTCTCTATACTCCTTTTTTTGCTTCGAACGCATCTTCCGATAACTCACCAATGGAAAAGAAGTGATGGTTAAAAATTTGCTCATCTTAACAAAGAACCTTATGGATTGTTGGATATAAATTTCTCCAGAATCAATGTAGGTCATAATGTATTTTTAATTTTCTCGAATCAAGTTCTTCAAAATTTTTAAAAGCGATGATTTGGCGACAGTTTATGGCATTTAAAATTTTGTTAAATAATTGCAGATGATGCGCAATAATTTTTGTAATTGATTGAATGGGATTAACATACTCGAAAATCGCCTCGAACTTTTACATTCGTTAGTATTGCCAAATCATTGTTTTGAGCAATCAATCCTCATACCAGTTATTTTTAAAGCATTACTATAAGCTAAAACTTAATTTTAATATATAATATGACGCTGGCATATTTTAAAATTTTTTAACAGTTCACTTATTACTTTTTTTAATATTCAAAATCGATATTAAAACAATAATTTTACTGACTTTAATGCATTAAAACACCTAAAGTCAGTTTAGTTTGCAGGAGTTTGCAGCTGGAATGCAAAAATTATTGCTAGGAATATATCTATGCTGACCATTCGTACTGATTTGATCAGTACATGTACTGATTTTTGATCACGTGTACTGATCAAAAAAACGTTGTACTGATTTTTTTAAATATGTACTGACTGCACTGATTTTTGAACATTTCAATATAAAAAATAATTTTATTCGAAAATTCTGTACAAAAACTTGAATTTCCATAATGTAAGTCGTCAGAATTGTTTTTTATAACTTAGGTCTGAAAATGAGATAATTTATAATGAATTTATTCTAAAGAGATTAGAGTTCGTGAATCAAGAGGTTCCTTAACGCAAAAATGAATCTGAGCATGAGATTCTTTTGATCTTCCTAAATTTATATGAAAATGCGCACATGCGCACAAAATCATTGAGGTTTTCTATAACGAAAAGTTCAATGGGCCGATGGATTTTTTATATTTTTAGAAAGATGATATAAATTGCATAAACCCAAATGATTCTGAGATCTTAGATAAGGTAATGTCATCAGAGCTTATGCAAAAAAGCGCTCCGAAAATCAGGGACTTAAAACAAACACGTGCTTATAAGCTGTGAAGTTTTCTTACAGGAAAAGTTGTCAAAACGGAAAAAGTCTTAAAAATCTTCGGGATTTTCTTATTCTCAAAACCTGTGGAATTTTGTTACATTTTCTGCACTAAACCGATCAAAACATTCAAATGAAGTCGTTTAAAGTCAACTAAATTTTCTGCAAAATCACTACAGTTTTTACAGTTGTTTTTTAACAGTTGTTTTTTGTTGTTTTTAACAGTTGTTTTACATTCAAAACTAGCTATACCCGGTCTGTGTTGCTGGCCCTAAGAAAAAAACTGTTTTATATTGCATCTTAATTTAAATATAAGCCCTGTTTTTTGCAGACCGGAATAAGATTTAGATTTACTTTATTTAGTTAAAAAATGGGTCAAATCCTGTCCAGATTTTTTTTTACAATTTTTTTTCTGAAATTACATACAATTAGTAAATATAAACAGAAAAACAAATTAAGCTTTGTCCAAAATGCAAAGAATGTAAAATAAATTTAGTTAAATCCTTGGATTAACTCAAATTTTTTTATACCATTTTACATTTTGGACAACGCTTAATTTTTTTTTTCTGTTTATATTAACTAATTGGATGTAAATTCAGAAAAAATATAAAAAAAAAAAAATTCTGGACTTGACCCATTTTTTAAGTAAATAGAGTTAATCCTAATCTTAATCCGGTCTGCAAAAAACAGAGCTATTGTGTTGGACAAAATTAAAGCACGGATGGCACTATCTATAGAGAAATCTCAACAAAATCGGTTCAACCGTTTTTGCGTGATTTTGAAACAGACCGACATAACGTTAAGTATAGTACAAAGGGGCGTGTCATTTAACTAAATTTTATCGAATCGGGATAGTCCATGCTGCTTTCTCGATTAGTACTATCTGTGCTGCAAATTTCATTGACATTTGTTTTGCCGTTTTTGTGTGATTGCGAAGGAGGAGGACAACGTCCAGTATAGTACAAAGGGGCGTGGCATTTTAAGCCCCTTTTTCCAATCGTAGTATAACATGGCCTATAGTTCCGCAGTGCTGAAAATTTAATTGAAATCGAATCAACAATTTATGCGTTATTGCGGAGCATATATTTACCTACACTCAAAAAAAAAAAACTGTAAAGTTAGCAAAAATAGCTTGTAAACCTACAAGAAAATTTGCTGATTTTGAACCCACAATTTTTTTGGTAAAGTTAGCAAAAACGTTTTGCTAAAAATTAGTTAACTGCAATTTTTTTTTATTTCAGCTTAGTTCATACACATTTGAGGACCCCATTGGGTTCGGACCCGATAGGTCCAGACCCCGATGGGCCTAGACCTACTTGGGTTCCTTAAAAATCGTCATAGTTTTCGATCCAAAATTAGTGTCCGTTTCGCTCTACCTTGCTTAGTTTTTGAGATACGTGATTTTAGGGGACCACCGGGGTTTTGAGAATTACAAAACTCGATAACTTCAAAAATATTACTCGGAGAGCTTTTGATTATTTTGCGGTCTTGTTCTACGTGTTGAGAACTACAAAAATGCTTTTGAACTTTTTGTTCTGTCGGCAATATTTACCGAGATATGAGCATTTTAAAATTTTCGGGAATGCCAACTTTTTTGGATCCAAAGTTAGGACCCATTAGGGTCCACACATGTGAAGAGGACCGGCGATACTATGGAGATTCAAAGAACCAAAAATGGCCTCCATTTTGCTCTATCTGGCTTAGTTTCCGTGAAAGCGCCATTTTAAGTTTTCTGAAAATAAAAATAAATTTACCATTTATTTTTGCTAATATTAGCAAAAAATCTTGTAAAAATGTTGTCCACTCAATTTCAAATTTAGCAAAAGAAATTTGTTCAAAGTTTGTTTAAAATTGCTAATGTGCTAAATGAAGTTTACAAGAATTTTTCGCTAACATGCTAATCTCAACTAAAAATTTGCTAAAAGTTAGTTAACTAGCGTTAGCAAAAAAAAAATAGTAAATCTACTAACGTATTTTTTTGAGTGTAAATTCAAAAAATTTGTAGAATCGATAAATGTTTTCCACAAAAAAATCAAATAGTACACACATTTTTAAAAATGAGATTCAAATTTTAAAAATTTAAAATTGCGCACAAAGCAGAATAAAATTAACTTGGAAATATATATATAATTTTTTTACATAACGGAAAAAAGATTCAGTACAGCCGAATTCATTACCCACTTGTTTTCTTATTTTTTCTAACACAAATCTCGTTTTTTATATTGCAGTACGGCTTATATGGTTGCTTTATGGGTTGTCTTATTTACATATTCCTAGGCTCAAGGTAAGTAATCTAACTAACTAAAAAATATTCAAATTTTTTGTCAAATTCTTTGTTTGATTCAATATAAAAATTCGAGAATTTTCTGTCCATCGCAAAATTAAATGCATTGATAAACATTTTTTATGTATTTAAAAAAAAATCGATCAATTAAAAACTTAATTAAATCAAATAAAATTTTAATCGATACTTCAAATTTTGCGACAGTTGCAAATTAAACTATTTTTTTAAATTTATTAATTTTTTAATTAAATCTTACCACTGAAAAAATTATTATGAATAAATTTATTAAAACTAAGCTCATAATAATTTCATTAGAATAATAATTTTTTGATAAAAATGTATGAAAATATTCATAGTTTTAATGAAATATCATAAAACCAATGAACGTTTTTTATAATTGTTATGAACAATTTTATTATATTGTAATAAAACAATTCAAAGTGAATAATGCCTTAAATATTTTTTTTTTAATAATTAGACAAAAAAAAAATAAATAGCAGTTCTTTCTTATTTAATTAATGAAATTTTAAAATTCATTTCCATTTACAGCAAAGATGTTCCTGTTGGTCCTACCGCAATTTCAGCCTTACTCACATTCCAAATTGCTCAGGGTGTTTGGCAAAAAGCTGTGTTACTTACTTTTCTGACGGGGCTGATAGAAATTACGATGGGTATTTTCCGACTGGGCTTTCTTATAGATTTTGTATCGGGTCCCGTTAGTGCTGGCTTCACAAGTGCGGCTTCCCTCATTATTTTCACCTCCCAATTCAAAGATCTTTTTGGTGTCAATACCAAAGGTGATACATTTGTGCAAATGTGGATTTCCATTATTAATGATATTCATAATATCAGTTGGAATGATGCTGGTCTGGGTATGGTCTGTATTGTGGTTTTGCTAACTATGCGTGCTATGGCCAGTATGAGTTTTGGTCCTAAGGATGGTATGAAAACGTGTTGTCAGAAATTTTGGTCTGGCTGTTTCTGGGTTATCGGTACATCGCGTAATGCAGTTTTGGTTATTGCCAGCGCAGCCTTGGGTTACTTTTTATTAAGTTCTGATATCGATATATTCCGTATGGTCGGCTATGTACCATCAGGTTTGCCAACATTTGCTGTACCCCCATTTTCCATGACCACCATTACAAATACAACGGATGGTGAAACTATTGAAGTTCATGAAAGTTTTGGACAAATGGTTAGCAGTTTGGGTTCGGGTTTAATAGTGGTACCACTGATTTCTCTATTGGAAAATATGGCTGTTGTACAAGCATTTGGTAAGTTTTATGGTATATATTTTTAAGATTTCAGAGGTTTTATTTATTGTATTTCCAATTTTAGCTAATGGCAAACCTTGTGATGCTACTCAGGAACTTATTGCTGTGGGTGTAGCTAATGTGGCGAATTCATTTGCTCAAGGATTCCGTAGCAACGGTGGTATTGCTCGTGGTGCTGTTTTAAATTCCAGTGGTGTACGCACACAATTCTCTAATTTATATACGGGCTTACTGGTTATTGTAGCTCTATTATTTGCTACTCCCGCATTTTATTATATTCCAAAAGCTGCCTTGGCTGCTATTATTATGGCTGCTGTTATATTTATGATTCAATATCGTGTCGTTAAACCAATGTGGAGAAGTAAAAGTAAGTTTTTTTCTTTTATTTTTACAAACAGCAAACAAATTTGCTAATTTCCAACTGAAATTTTGTTTGAAGCAACAAAATTTTCCAAAAATTTAAAACTTTGTTGGAAGGGCGCCACCGACTAAAATTATAAAATTCTGTTCAAATAAAGCTTAAATGAAAGATTTTCTCAAGCTCTATGTAAGGGTCAAGAGAAAGAAATTTTAAGATTTTTTTTAAAACTTCTTAATTTTTTCCAAATTCCAAATAGCGATATCTCGAATACCGTTTGACTGATTTTAATTTTTATACCCTCAACTTTAGTTTTTATACCCTCCCCTCTAGTGATTTGTCATTCCGTTTGTAACTCATCGAAATATCGGTCTGGGACCCTATAAAGTATATATATTCATGATCCCCGATCGATTTTAAGACATTCTAGCGTTGTCCGTCTGTCTGTCTGTCTGTGGAAATGGTGATCACGGCCAAAATATTATACGTAGATGACTGAAACTTAACATATTTATTGGAAGTTCTACCGAGAAGTTTGGTATTGCATTTGAGCGATATTGGTTCAGCGGTTCAAAAGTTATGAACCAAAATGTAAGGACACCCCAAGAATTTTTGTGCATTCAACATAACCTAAAAATACAAAATGCTTTAATTCGACTGCTGGTTGACTTATGTGAACATATTTGAACACCAAATGGTATTTAAACAAGTACAAACATATTTTTTGACAAAAAAAGAAAAAAATCGCGGATTTTTTTTTTACCAAATTTTTTTTTCGCAAAAATTTTTTTTCGCAAAAATTTTTTTTCAAAAACAATTTTTTTTTTTTTAAAGTAATTTCCTTTTAAATAAAGTTTTTGCAATAATCTTTTAGAAATTGTGGAGGGTATCACTACATTCGGCAAGGCCGAATTTAACTTTTTTACTTATTTTTTTTTTGATATTCATGTTCAGCGCATCAAAGGTAAAAAATATGATGAATCGCAAGGCATATCGTCGCCTTAGAATTAATTTGCTCTATAGGATGGTAAAAACCCCATCCTATGGAGCAAACCAATTCTCAGGTGACGATATGTCTTGCGATTCATCATATTTTTTAAAATATGATGAATCGCAAAAAAAAGTTTGTTTTAAATTTTTAAAAATCCAAAGCTTTGCTCGCCGGGCGCCACGGGTTAGTATTCGATTGGCCTCAAACTTATACTAAATAAGTTTTAGACCAAGTTGAAGAAAAGCTTTTTTGCCATACAAACGAAGTTGGAAAAAGAAATATATTTAACCAAGTACAAACAATTTTTTACACAATAAAATTTGTTCGCCAATTTTTTTTTTTTCAAAAAAAATATTTTTTTAAAAAAAAAAAAAATTTATTAAAAAAAAATTATTTTTTTTTTCCAAAAAAAAAAATTTTTTTTGCTCTTAAATGTTATTTCATTATTTTTTTTAACAAAAGTTTTTTGGTCAAAACTTTTTTTTTATCATTTTTTTACCAAAATTATTTTTTAACTTTTTTCAAAAAAATTTTGGTTTGCAAGACAATTCCGCCTTGATTAAAATTTTACAAATCGTGCTGAGTAAAATCCATCCTAAATAAAACTGTCTGCTTGTATAAAAATTTAAGATTTTAAAATTAATTCCTTTAATTTCTTTTTTTCAGAATCGGATTTAATTCCTGGTTTGGCCACATTCTTCGCTTGCTTGGTATTACCGTTGCAATTGGGCATTTTAGTGGGCATTGGCATCAACATTGTTTTCATTTTGTATCATGCGGCTCGTCCAAAATTGCGTGTGGAAACTCTGTGTGTAAGTAGAAATTACACTCAAAAAATGTCAGTAGTAATAGTAAAAAATATGAAAAAAAAAATCTGTTAAGTTCGCCTAAAAATTAGTAATTTATCTCAAACTGCATAATTTGTATATCATTGTTCGGTCATGGTTCCAGACCGTCTTTTGATCCAGACCGTAAGATCGTAATAGATTTTGAACTTTTGTTCCGTTTCTCGATATCTTGCTTAGTTTTCAATATACTGAAATAAAGGTCAGTGCCGTCTTGAGGTATGTCCAGAACCTTGGGCAGAAAATAATTTGGGCCCGCTAGAATGTAAAAATTCGAATGACAAGAAAAAAAATATTTATTATGATGTCTCAGAATCTTAAACTTCTTCTATAGGAAAAACGTTCCAGAACCTGAAAATTTTTCAATAGGAAAAATGTCAAACTCAAAAAAAAAACTTATAATATTACAAGAAAAGTTTGTAACTTTTTTTTGCTACCTCCTATTTGACAAGAATTCCTTGTTATTTTACAAGCCTTTTACCAATAATTTTGTAATTTTACAAGCTTTTTACCAATAAAATTATAAATTTTTTGACGCTATAAAATTCACAAGGAGCTTTCGTTTTTTTACTAGATTTTTTGCAACCTCCTATTTTACGAGAATTCCTAGTAAAAATTACGAGCTTTTTTTGTAATTTTACAAGATTTTTACCAATAAAATTGTAAATTAACAAATTTTTTGGCGAAATAAAAAATCTTGGAAATTTGTAAAAATACAAGAAAAACTGTAAAATTACAAAACAAAAATTAAATTTCGATCGAAAATCATTTGTTAAAAAACAAGGAAAACTGTCAAATATTGGTAAAATGGGATTACATCTGCATTCTGAGTGCATAGAATCCAAAACATTTTCTATACGAAAAATATTCTTAAGATCTGAAAATTTTTCTATACGAATCTAAAAATTTTTTTACACGAAAAATGTTTTAGAATCTAAGAATTTTTCTATACAAAAAATGTTTTGGAGTCTAAGGCTTTTTCTATACGAAAAATGTCTCAGAATCTATGGCTTTTTCTATACGAAAAACTTCTCAGAATATGAAACTTTTTTATAGGAAAAATGTGTCAGAGCTTAAGACTTTTTCTATCCGAAAAATGTCTCAGAATCTGAACCCTTTTCTATACAAAAAACGGATTTAGAATCTGAGACCTTTTCAAAAAGAAAAATGTCTCAGAGTCTGTGACCTTCTCTATACGAAAAATGTTTTAGAATCTAAGACCTTTTGTAAAAGTCTCAAAATCTAATACTTTTTCTTATTTTTTAACAAATAATTTTTGATCGAAATTAACATTTTTTTTTTTGTAATTTTACAGTTTTTCTTGTAATTTTACAAATTTTCAAGATTTTTTACAAAAAAATCTAGTAAATTTACGAGAATTTCTTGTTAGTTTAATTTTATTGGTAAAAATCTTGTAAAATTACAAAAAAGTTCGTAATTTTTACTAGGAATTCTCGTAAAATAGGAGGTAGCAAAAAATTTAGTAAAATCACGAAACCTCCTTGTTAGTTTTATCGCGTCAAAAAAAAATTGTAAATTTAAAATTTTTTTTGTAAAAAGCTTGTAAAATTACAAAATTCTTGTCAAATGGAGGTAGCAAAAAAAAAAAAGTTGCAAACATTACTTGTAATTTTACAAGGTTTTTTTGAGTGTATACGAAAAACATCTCAGAATCTGATACCTTTTTTTACGAAGAGTTTAGAAAATGTTTTATGCGGCTAAAAATGCAGTAAAACGAAAACACTTGAACACCACAATGAATGCATATTATTTTTTAAAATTTTTTTAAAAAATGTTATTGTAATTTTCCAATCTTAAAATTATTTCTACTGCTCCAATGGTGCGTCATAGAGGGGTCCTTTATAAGACCGACCCCCATTAATTTTTACGTCTTAACATTTCTTTGGAACAAACTAATATCCTATCTCCAATTTCTAAGGGGGCTCCCACACAAAACGACATTTTTAAAATTTGCTTCAACCGCTCTAACTGCGAGTGCCCTTAGAGCAATATAATATATGACCGACCCACAATATTTTTTTAGTCCAAACATTTTCTCTGAACACTCCTACCCTCTATCTTTGACTATTAAGGCGGTCCCCATACAATTCTTTCTGTTTTTGTTTCATTTGTTTTATTTAATCAGCTTCTACCGGTCCAATGGTGCGTCCGAGAGGGGACATTAGTGAGACTGACCTTCATTTATTTTTACCCTCCAACATTTTTGTAAAACATACCCACGCCCTATCTCCACTCCCCAAGCAGGATCCCATACAAATTACAGTTGGAGCAAATTTTATAAAAATGTAATTTTGAATGGAAGCCCACTTAGGGAGATAGGGTCGGTCTTGGAAATGACACCTCTATGACGCACCATTGGAGCAGTAGAAATGATTTTAAGATTAGAAAAGTACAATAAAATTTTTTCAAAAAACTTTAAAAAATAGCAATGTTGGCAATCGATACCTTTTCAATACCGTTATCCGTTTCAAAACCCTTTAAATTGAATACCGGTACCAATACCAATACCGAAACTTAGTTTTGGTATCGGATACCGGTATCCAAAAACCTTTTCCTTCGATACCGGTACATACCGGTATTGAAACGGTATTAAAACGTTTTTTCCTAAAAAACATGTTTTTTTTTACAAAAAAAATTAAAGAAAATTTGTAATTTTTTTTTATTTTTGTAAATGAAAAATCGTACTCCAAATGCCTCTCCGAAGTCTCATAAAAATCAAAAAAATCTTTGGGCACCCACATCGTGGATTAAGTAAAAATTTCCAAAAAAAAAAAAATCATACTTCAACCGCTATGCGGGAGCAGAAGAAAATGAATGATTTTCATGAAATTTTTTGAAATCATTTAGACTCTCAATAGAAACTTTCCGCAACCCTTTGTATAGTTAAGTTTTTTGGGGATTTTTATTTAATCCGCGATGTGGGTGCCCAAGGATTTTTTTGATATTTATAGGACTTCGTGGTTCAAAAATTATTACAAAACCGTGAATTTCAAATTGGTTTCACCTTAAGTCCACTTGTAAAAAAACCCTTTAAACCAGCTTTAAAAACATGGAAGAGTCATAGAAAAATATTTAACAAAGTATTTTTGTCACTCAAAAATATCAAAAAAAACTTACACTCGAAAAAAATTTTACACTCAAAAAAAAAATTTGTAATTTTTTTTTTTTCAAAAATGACTAAAAAAAATTTTTCAGTTTTTTACAATTCACGTCTATTTGCTCAAAACTAATATAGGCGTATTTGGTATTAGATTAAAGGTAATTAAAATACCTATCTTGTGATGCTAATAACGTGTAAAAAAGTAAATATTTTTCGACTTATTAACAAAAATGTCCAACAATTTTGTCATTTTACTCAATATGACGAAAAGTTGTGCATGTTTGGACCGTTCTTTGCACATGGAGATAGGTTTTCCAAAGACCTTTCATTTGGTATGTAACATGACTAGGTTTATTTGTATAAGATATGAGATAAACGCAAAAAACTGAAAAATGACCGATTCTTCCCCCTTATTTTCACCCCCTAAATATGAATTTGGGCCACTAAAAAAACATACGTGTCCCTTTATTTTTTCTGATCTACAAAATAAAACCAATTCCATAAAGATCGGCGGGTGGCACCAGGGAGACCTTCCTTGTAAGTCGAATTTAATTCTTCTACTTTTTTACATATTTTTTTACTTTCTGCAACAAATGAAACCTTTTTATGTCAGAATAACTTCAAAGTCCTGCACTTTGATCAAGGGGATAAGAAAATTACAGTTTTCTCGGTCCGCCCCCTTTTGTAGGTGTGGTCCGGCAACGTCCCCGCTGACCCCCTAAGAAAACGCAATTTTAATTTTTTTTCGCATTTTAAAGCGCATTTTAGCAAAAATGCTTAAAATAAATACGTAAATACGTGTTTTAGTATTAAAATTGAAAAAAAAAAAATAAGTTTTTATGCGTTTTTTATATTTTTATATTTTTAACATTTTTTTCGATAATACCGGTACGTACCGGTATCGACGTTTCGGTATCGGTAATACCGTAACCGATTCAACTCAAATACCGTAACCGATACCGATACCGAAATAAATAAAAAAACGATACCAATACCGATATCGATACCGTTATTCGTTTCGATTGCCAACCTTGAAAAATAGTAATAATTGCTATCCCACGATCCTACTGGGCAAAAAATTTGTAAAATCGATAGAAGTTTTACACAAAAAAATTTCAAAAAAATCAAGTAGTACATACATTTTTAAAAATGAGATTTAAATTAAAAATCGCATACTAGAGCACTTTTAAGAATTTTTCTTAATTTTTTTAAAAATTACGTAAAAAAAACAAAAATTTTGAAAAAAAAAATGCAATTATGAGTAAAAGAAGTTTGAGTAAAGGAACAAACTACCAATTTTTAAAAATTCGATATCTTTTGAACGGGTCATCAAAAAAATCTGAAAGTTTACCACCAGTTTTCAAAGGGTACTAAAAACTGGCAACAAATTGGAAAAATCTAAAAAAAAAAATTATTTAAAGTGTCCGATTTGACATGGAATGCCCCATATATATTTTTTTTTAAATTTACTTATAAAAAAATAATAAAAATTGACTTAACAGATTTTTTTTTTAGAAAACAATTTTTTTGAGTGTACTTCCTTAAACCAATTTTCAGTTTTATGCATTCCACTATATATATTTAAATTTCTATATTTTACAGACTTCCAATGGAATCAAATACTTAATGTTAACACCCGATCGCTGTCTCATATTCCCATCTGTTGAATTTGTTCGCAATGTTATTACCAAACAAGGACGTAAGTCAACTCTACCCGTTGTTATCGATTGTACTCATATCTATGGTGCCGATTTTACTGCTGCTAAAGTTGTTTCCACCATGATTGATGATTTTGAATCACGCCAACAAAAGCTATACTTCTTTAATTTACAACCTCGAGTGGCTGAAGTGTTTGAGGGTCTTAATAATAATTTAGTTGTAATTTATGATATGTCTTCGCTAGAAATGAAATTATCGGGTAAAGATGAAAGTACTTCGCAATTATAGAGAAAAAAAGGTTTGTATCTTAGCTTCTCTTGTTTTTTTTTTTGTAGTTACATAATGAAATTTTTTAAAGTACACTAGTGGCAAAACAAACAGTAAAACAAAGATAAATATTCACGGTGGAAATTTTAGACTAGCGAAAGTGCAAAATTGCAAAATTTGTTGTCATTAATTTTGCAATGATTGCAAAAAGTTTGATTGAAATTTTTTATTAAAATTTCGCTCTTTCTTAATACATTTAACCATTTGTAAAGTTCTGAGGATAAAAAGTTATTAATGGAAAACTAGCGAAAGTGCAAAATTGCAAGATTTGCAATGATTGCAAAAAGTTTAATTGATTTTTTTTATTAAAATTTCGCTCTTTTTTAATACATTTAACCATTTGTAAAGTTCTGAGATTAAAAAGTTATTAATGGAATTCACGTCAGAAATTTTAGTCTTGTAAAATTACGCAATGTCAATATTGCAACTTTTTTTGCTTGTTCCTTTGTGAATAAAAGCAATTGTAGTACTATTAAATTAATTTTTTTTTTAAAGTTGCAGTATTGCACTTTTGCAAGGGTCAAAAATTGCTGACGTAAATACCACTATTGTAATTAAAAGTGTTGCATTTTTGCAAGTGTAAATCTACTAAAGTGAATGCCTTTATCTAATTTAATTCCTATCATACTTGGTATTGTAGTTTTTAGAAAGAGTTAGTCAGTCATTAGTTTTATTATTTTAGTAAGTAAATATTTATTTTGTTAAGTAGTAAAAATGTATTTTTATTTGAATTTTATTTTATTCGTAATATTTGCTGTGTTACTTCTTTTTTTTTTTTTGTAAATATTTATTATACTACTTGCAGTACATATTGTGTAGTTAGAGTTTGTAAATTATTTCAAAACTTTACATTTGTTTAATTTTACTAATTGTTAATAATGTACTTACCTTACCTTTCCTTTATATTTAAAATAGTTGTAGTTGTATAATTTTCTTGAAATTAGAACAAAAAGTATTAATTTTTTTTTTGTATAGTTTTATATACATTCGTAAGTACTTATTTAACACGATTTTTTGTATATAAAATATATATTTTATTTTTAAGTTGACGAATAAAGTAGACGAAAAAAAAATTTTTTGTAGTTGTGTATTTATTTATATATTTAAATCTTTTGATAAAAAAGGTTTCTCCTTAAATTAAACTAATATTTTAACATGATAATGTTTTTAGGTTGGTGTCTAATTTTAAAAAATTTGGAGGACGCCACCTGAGTTTGACGAGTTTGACTATATTCTTTTTATCAACTTTTAGTGATATGGATGTTACAGCGGCTAGCTTAGAGCTTCATGGGAAATCTATTTGGCTCGCCTCTGCGTATTTTCCTAATCCGGGGCCAATACCCCAGGAGAAGGTTGGCGGTCTGATTCGGGAGTCTGAATCTAGGGGACACCAGTTAGTAGTGTGCTGTGATGCTAATGCACATCATTCGATATGGGGTAGTACAGACACAAATGATAGAGGCGAATCACTTTTGGAGTTTTTGTTAAGCACTAACCTGTATATTTGTAACAAGGGTAGTGAACCAACTTTCGTTACAAGTACGCGGCAAGAGGTTCTTGACGTAACACTTGTATCAGATACATTGTCTGACAGAATTGATGACTGGAGAGTTTTGGAAGAGCATTCTTTCTCAGATCATCGCTACATTGAGTTTTTACTCAGGGAGCGTGCCCCGGTTGAGACAGTCTCTAGAAATCTGAGAAGAACAAACTGGGTGAAATATAGGGAGACTTTTTCTTTGCTTTTGGATGAAGTACCCCTATCTGAACCGCATAGTTTGGCGGAAATTGACTGTCTGGTTGACCATATAACAAATGTTTGTAATAGGTGCCTGGATGCGTCTTGCCCTTCTGCAAAGCCTAGAGGAAAAAAAAAGCCACCTTGGTGGTCAAATGAGTTGCAGACGAGCAGAGATTCCTGCAGAAAGCTCTTTAATAAGGCTAAATTTTCAAGAGCGGACGAGGACTGGTCTGCATACAGGCTGCAACTTAAGAGTTATAAAAAGATGATCAGAAATGCAAAATGTGATTCTTGGAAAAACTTCTGTGGAAACATAGAAGACGTTTCTGAGGCATCCAGGCTGCGCAAGGTTCTGGCTTCTTCTCCTTGCACCCTAGGATACCTGAAAGATCCTAATGGGGTGTGGTCTTCCTCCAGTGGAGAGTCGCTGGATCTCCTTTTAAACACGCATTTTCCGGGCAATTCCATGACGCCGTTTCAAGCTTTGGAACGTTCTGACGCCCAAGCATCTGAAATTGCTTCGGAAATAATAAATATGCCAACATTAATCTGGGCGATAAAAAGCTTCAGGCCCTATAAATCCCCGGGACCTGATGGTATAATCCCGGCTGAGTTGCAGCAAGTGTTGGACTATATAGCCCCGTTGCTGTATAATCTATACACAGCATGCATCAACTGGTCGTATATTCCTTTAAAATGGAGGGATGCCAGAGTCGTATTTGTCCCGAAGGCTGGGAAGGGTTCCCACACAGCTCCGAAGGATTTCAGACCAATTAGTCTGTCTTCTTTTTTGTTAAAGACAATGGAACGAATGATAGACTCATATTTGCGTAGAGTGATTGACCCGAGGTTGCTTTCGACAAAGCAACATGCATACAGCAAGGGACGATCAACGGAAACAGCTCTTCATGAGCTCGTTGGTACCATCGAGAGATCGCTTTCGGTAAAGGAGTGCACTATGGTGGCCTTTCTTGATATTGAGGGGGCTTTTAATAATGTCATTCCAGAATCGATAATATTGGCATTGTCTGGTCTGGGAGTAAAGCGTGAAATCGTTTTAATGGTGGAAAACCTACTTGCCAATAGACGTATAACGTCTGAATTGGGAGCGTCCGTCATATCTCGATTTGTCAATAGGGGCACACCACAAGGAGGTGTTCTTTCGCCGCTTCTTTGGAACCTGGCACTGAATTCAATGCTACTATCTCTAGAAGCACGTGGTTGTCATGTTATCGCATATGCTGACGATGTCGCGATAGCGGTAAAGGGGAAGCATCTGCCAACATTGCGGGACATTCTTCAGAGTTCTCTGAAAGATCTGTCTAAATGGGCAAGAGACTGTGGTCTAGGAGTTAATCCCAGTAAAACAGAGCTTGTTTTGTTTACAAGGAAAAATAAGATTCCTGCTTTTGATCCTATTTCTCTGGACGGTACTGAAATCACCTTCTCAGATGGAGCTGAATTTCAGGCGTAATATTGAGGAACGGGTGAGAAAAGCAACGATTGCTTTGTATTCCTGTAAAAGGGCCATTGGAAAACGATGGGGTTTTAGCCCTCAAGTCGTTCATTGGATCTATACATCAGTGGTGCGTCCAATTTTGCTGTATGGAATCATTGTCTGGTGGCCTGCTTTGGAAACAAAAGCGAACTTTGTCTTTATCACGAAGGTACAAAGAATGGCGTCAATGTGCATCACTGGTGCTCTTCGTACTACACCTACGGCTGCATTAGAAATCCTCCTTCACCTGATACCCTTGGACATATTGGGTAGGCAGTATGCGGCTGCGTCGGCAATTCGACTTAATAGCACGCTGCAATGGAGGAGCAGTGATTGTGGCCATAGCGCGATCTTGAAAAAGATAACAATACCACTAAATGTGGACTGTGCTCCCTCTTTGAGCCTCTTTGAGCGCCACTTTACCACTATGATACCATCCAGGGAGTCTTGGATGGGGGATACTCCGGGTAGTGGAGCTACCATAAATTTTTACACAGATGGATCGAGGCTGCACGAACAAGTGGGCTTTGGGGTCTATTCGGAAGAGCTTGGATTGAGCCTGGCTCGTAGATTGCCAGATCATTGCAGTGTTTACCAGGCAGAGATGCTGGCAATAAAGGAAGTGGCTGACTGGTTGAGCTGCAATGTCTTGTCTACAACCGCAGTCAACATCTATACTGACAGTCAAGCCGCGGTCAAGTCCCTGGATTCAATGTTTCTGAAAACAAGATCTGCCCTTAACTGCCGCACGTCTTTAAATGAGATGGCCAAGCAGTTTAACATACGACTCATATGGGTCCCAGGGCACAGAGACATTCCAGGGAATTGCAAAGCCGATGAGCTTGCAAGACTAGGAACTACCTTACAGGTTCCAACAGAATTGGAATGTGTTGGTATGCCTCTAGAAACTTGCAAGCAAAACCTACGGCTTTGTTCTGCGACGGAGACTAATCAAAGATGGGCAAATGGATGGACGTGTGAGACAACACGACTGATTTGGCCTTCTCTTAATCAGGGGCGCACAAGTGAGCTGATATCGCTTCCAAGAGGAGAGATTTCGACGGTGGTTTCTATAATTACCGGACACTGTCTTATAGGGAAGCACGCAGAGCGGTTAAATGTGCCGTCGAATGACTTTTGCCGAAGTTGCATGGATGAAGAGGAGTTGGAAACTATCGAACACTTTGTTTGCCATTGCCCGGCACTTTCTGGTCAGCGACTTGCTTCACTGGGATCTAGGGAGCTGTACGATCTTTCTGATTTGTCGGATGTCAAAATACAACATCTAAGGAGTTTCATAAGAAGCTCAAACTGGTTTAACGACAGGGACTAGTAGGGAAACCTATTACGATCCCGTGGTATCACAATGGACCTCAGAGTCTACGTGTGTTGACGTAAAACGTCAGCAGCCACTTACAACCTAACCTAACCTAACCTTGACTATAAAAGCTAAAAATTAACGAAAAAGAAAATTAGAATTACTATTTTCATTTTCTTAAAACGAAAAATTTTAGTAACTTGAGTTTGTAACTTGGATAATAATTCACCTCGTGGTGAATAAACCCATTTTTCATCAGCTGGTTAATAAAAAGTAACATAATTATTTTTCAACAAAAAAAAATTTTTTCATAATTTTTTTTTTCATAATTTTTTTTTTTTTTCATTAAATTTTTCATCAAATTTTTTTTTTCGTCAAATTTTTTTTTTTCAATCAATTTTTTTTTATCAAAATTTTTTTATCAAAATTTTTTTTTCCCATCAAATTTTTTTTTTCATCAAATTTTTTATACCCTCCACTTAGTGATAGAGAATAAGTTTGTCATTCCGTTTGTAACTCATCGAAATATCGGTCTGGGACCCCATAAAGTACATATATTATTGATCAGTGATCGATTCTAAGACATTCTAGCGATGTCCGTCTGTCTGTGAAAATGGTGATCACGGACAAAATATTGGACAGAGATGACTGAAACTTAATTTATTAGAAGTTCTCCCGAGAAGTTTGGTATTGCATTTGAGCGATATCGGTTCAAAAGTTATGAACGAAAATGTAAGGACACCTCAAAAATTTGAGTTCATTCAACATAACCTAAAAATACAAAATGCTTTAATTCGCCTGCTGGTTGACATATGTGAACGTAATTGAACACCAAATGGTATTTAAACAAGTATGAACATATTTTTTGACAAAAAAAGACAAAAATCGCGGATTTTTTTTTTCGCGGAAATTTTTTTTTCAAAAATTTGTTTTTTTTTTTCAAAAGTAAATTCCTTTTAAATAATGTTTTTTGCAATAATCTTTTTGAAATTGTGGATGGTATCACTACATTCGGCAAGGCCGAATTTAACTTTTTTACTTGTTTTTTTTTTCATCAATTTTTTTTTTTAATTGTTTTTTTTCATCAAATTTTTTTTTCGTCAATTTTTTTTTAATTTTTTTTTTCATAAATTTTTTTTTCTTTATTTTTTTTTTTTTTCATCAATTTTTTTTTTCATAATTTTATTTTTTCATGAAATTTTTTTTTACATAATTTTTTTTATCAAATTTTTTTTTATTAAATTTTTTATTACATCAAATTTTTTTTAACAACTTTTTTTCTAATCAAAATTTTTTATATTTTTTTTTCATTAATTTTTTTTACATCAAAAAATTTTTCTTTTCATCAAAAATTTTTTCTTTTCATCAAAAAGTTTTTCTTTTCATCAAAAAATTTTTCTTTTCATCAAAAAAATGTTTGCTTTCATCAACATTTTTGTTTAAATTTTTTTTTCAAAAAAATTTTTTTTCTTTATCAAAATCTTTTTTTTATCAAATATTTTTTTTCACCAAAAATCATTTTTCCCATTTTTTTACCAAAACTACTTTTCAACAAGTCACAACTTTTCACATAAAAATTTTCAATTTGTTTATCAAATGTACATAAAAGAAGTCATAAAACAACTCTCCAAAATGTAAAAACACTTTTTCCACTTTTTTTTGCACTCATTTACCAAATGTACAGCTCTTTTGGTTTGGACTGAATCTTGCTTTCCGCAGACAGATGGATGTATATGGGGCATTCCATGTCAAATCCCAGTCTGCACAGTATCGGGGCGACAATTTTTTCGAAGTTTTATCGACGGTTTTCCGCAAAATTGATTCGAAGTCGATATTATATACAGTCGATATTTTAACGTTTCTCGAACTCATATTTTTATTGAAAAATTAATCGACTTCGAAATGATTTCCGATCTACATTTTAGGAATTCTCGTATTTGTTGTTCCATCGAAAAAAATACTTTTTTTCAATATAACATCGAGTTTTAGTTTTATTTAGTTTAATAAAAATTCCACAAATTTAAATTGTTATTATAAAAAAATTATATCTAACATCAAAACAATAAAAAAAAAAATAAAAAAAAAAATCCGCGACCGGGGTTTGAACCACGGCCATAAAACTACAAATTATAAGCTGCAGAACCTGCTAACCAACTAGGCCATACACAATTTGAAATTTGTTTGTACTAATATATATTTTGAAATAAAAATATTTTCAAATTGGGAGAAGTATGTCAAAACAAAATAAAATGAATATAAAAACAGGGTAATTCAAAAAATAATAAAAATTATAATTTAAGGGCAATTCAAATAATAATAAAAAATTCAAATTTTAGTAAAAGTAATTTTAAAAAAGTAATTTTATGATCAAACTTTGGATGAGGGAGTAAGGCGTTCAACCAGTAAACTGGGAGTTCTGAGTTCAAATCTCAAGTGAGGCAGATAAAAATAGTAATTAGTTAAAATTAAATTAAAAGAATAAATAAATTAAACTGGTAAAAATTAGTTAATTGTAAGTAAGTAGTAGTAAGAAATATTTTTTTTTTTGTAATTCTTACCGTTTTTAAAGCAATTAACTAAATTATTAAAAAACAAATGTATCGAAATTCATGAAATTTTCGATTAAAAATCGAATCGAATCCTGTACCAAAACTCGATTCTATATCACCTTGCATGCCACATAGGAAAACACGCTTTATATCGACATTATATCGAACTCGATATCGATGAAATTCTTAGAGAAAACGATTCTTTTTCGAATCGATATCGACTCATTTTGCATACTGGGATCGGACACTTTGAAATTTTTTTTTTTTTTTGATTTTCCCAATTTGTTTACATTTTTTAGTACCCTTTGAAAACTCCTTCGTGGTAAATTCTCATATTTTTTTGATGACCCGTTCAAAAGATATCGAATTTTTAAAAATTGGTAGTTTGTTCCTTAACTCAAACTTCTTTTACTCATAACTTCTTAGATAATGGTCCAAATTTAATTTTTTTTTTCAAAATTTTTGTTTTTTAGTACTTTTTAAAAAAAAGTCCCAAAAAATTCTTAAAAGCGCTCTAGTATGCGATTTTTAAGTTTTAAAATTTAAATCTCATTTTTGAAAATGTTTGTACTCTTCGATTTTTTTTGAAATTTGTTTGTGTAACACTTCTATCGAAGTGTTACACAAACAAATTTCCAGGAGGATCGTGGGATAACGATTATTACTATTTTTTACAATTTTTAAACAAAAATTTATTGTAGTTTTCCAATCTTAAAATTATTTCTACTGCTCCAATGGTGCGTCATAGAGGGATCATTTATAAGACCGACCCCCATTAATTTTTACGTCTTAACATTTCTTTGGAACAAACTAATATCCCATCTCCAATTTCTAAGGGGGCTCCCACACAAAACGACATTTTTAAAAATTTGCTCCAACCGCTCTAACTGCACTAATAGTGCCCTTAGAGCAACGAAATGTATGACCGACCCACAATATTTTTTTAGTCCAAACATTTTCTCTGAACACACCTACCCTCTATCTCTAATTGTTAAGGCGGTCCCCATAAATTTTTTTTTATTTTTTGTAAATTTGTTTTATTTAATCAGCTTCTACCGTTCCAATGGTGCGTCCGAGAGGGGTCATTAGTGAGACCGACTCCATTTATTTTTACCCTACAACATTTTTTTAAAACATACCTACGCCTTATCTCCACTCCCTAAGTAGGCTCCCACACAAATAACAGTTGGAGCAAATTTTATAAATATGTAATTTTGAATGGAAGCTTACTTGAGGAGTGGAGATAGGGCGTAGGTATGTTAAAAAAAAAATGTTGTAGGGTAAAAATAAATGGGGGTCGGTTTCACTAATGACCCCTTTCGGACGCACCATTGGACCGCTAGAAGCTGATTAAATAAAACAAATGTACAAAAAATAAAAAAAAATTGTATGGGAACCGCCTTAAAAATAAAAGATAGAGAATCAAATGCATTCGCTGACTATAAAAATCGAATGAATTTTTTTGAGAATTTATTCGAAAAGGATTTCGTTCTTTGAAGCTCTATTTGTAATCCCTAAGCTCTGCCGAAGGCCGCCTTCGCAGAAAAAAATTTAAGGCAAAAAAAGATAAAATTTTTTAGATTATGACCAACTAGTATAGTGGACATAATTCCTGTAATGGGGATTATGGCCATTTGTTACGTGGTCATTATCCCCATAAATCTAAGAATTATGTCCAATTTTTATTGGGATTATGTCCAAATTATTTTCGGTTATAGTCCCCACTTCTATTATGGGGACTTTGACCGAAATGAATTTGGCAATAATCCCCATAACGGAAATGGGGATTATTCCCTTGGGGATCATGTCATGTCACTTCATTCAACGCTAAGCTAAATCAAAAAAAAAAAATAACTTGACCCTACTCAGAAAGTACTTTTAAATCTAATAGGGTTATGTTAGTCAAGCATTTTTGGTTAATAAATGACATTTAAAACTTCTTACAGCAGAGTTAAAGTTTTTAGCAAAGTATTTATTTAACTAATTTTTATTAAATATTAAGTTTATTATCACTATTATTATTATTTTTTACAGTGTAGTAAATTTAAAAAGTTTTATTAATTCCTATAAAAGCTTTTTATACTACATCTTATTTTTACAACATACTTTTAGGCATAAATAAAATTATCGTTATTTAAAACTTTGTTACCTCTTCATTTTCATTACAGTTACTAGCAGCAACCGGTGATTCGTCCAACAATTTTTCTATACAATCCAAAGAATAACATAAAATAAATGTCGATTGCAATGCAGCAAATACTTTTGTAATATTCGGACGTAAGTTAAAGAATATAAGTTTTTGATTTCGAGAATTGAAATCCTTAATAATTGATTCTATAACTTTAGCCGTTGTAAAATCGCTAGCATAAATATATGTACAATCGAAAACTACGGGCACAGGATACTTTTGGCCAGATTTTAAAATCTTATTGCGTACAAATTCCATGGAGGGGAAAATTAAACAACGATCTGGAGTTAATTTTAAGAAATGTTTACCAGCTGGAGTCTAAAAAGGTAAAATATATATTTTTATTAAAAAGTTTTTTTCTAAGAATTATTTAGATTTTTTTTAATATCTTCTTACCTCTACCAGATCAACTGAAATCTTAGGCCGTGCTGAATGATATAGAATATATAAAATATTTATACCTATAGCAATGGATATACCCAAACTCAATGGCAGTACTAAGCAAGCTATAAAAGCCAGGAAACCAACAAACAAATCAGATCCTGTAATTAAATAACGGGTTTTTTTTATCAAACATCATATTTTAAATTTATCTTAAGGTAAGTACTTACTTTTGCTGTGCCACATCGGTATTATTACTTGATATTGTAATTGAAATAACACAGCTGCTATAATTATAGCTGCCAGTGTAGCCTTGGGTATATAATAAAAATATTCAGCTAAAAAAAGCATTGCCAATATTACAATAATGCTAATATAGACATTTATAAATTGAGTCCTGCCGCCACTGGCTGTATTAACAGATCCCCTTGCTAGACCACCATTTATACGATATCCACGAAAGAACGAATTTGCTATGTTGGCCAAGCCTAATGTAATTAGTTCTTGATTAGTGTCCACAGGTTTACCATTAGCTGAAATAGAATTTGATGTAATTAATGAGATAAATTCGATTTCAAGCAGGGACGGCCCTTAGGGTTTATAAGAAAAATGTCTCAGAATCTGGGACTTTTTTTATACGAAAAATATCTCAGAATCTGAGAGTTTTTCTATACGAAAAATGTTTCAGAATCTGAGACACTTTTTCTATACGCAAAATGTCTCAGAATATGGGACTTTTTCGATAAAAAAAGTGTCTCAGAATCTGCAAGTTTTTTTCGATACGAAAAGTGTCTCAGAATTTAAGACTTTTTCTACTCGAAAAATTTCTCAGAATCTGAGAACTTTTCTATGAAAAAAAAATGTTTTAGAATCTGAGACCTTTTCTATACCAAAATGTCTCAGATTCTGAGACTGTTTCTACACGAAAAATGTCTCAAAATCTGAGACTTATTCTACGCGAAAATCGTCTTAGAAGCTGAGACTTTTTCCATACGAAATATGTCTGGGAATTTGCGACTTTTTCTATACGAAAAATGTCTCAGAATCTAAGACTTTTGCTATGCGAAAAATGTCTCAGAATCTGAGAAATGTGTCATAGTCATAATCTGAGACTTTTTCTATACGAAAAATGTGTCAGAAGCTGGGACTTTTTCAATAACTGTCAAACTGTCTCAGAATCCGAGTTTTTTTCGATACAATTTGTGTCGTATCGAAAAACTTTTTTATACGAAAAATGTCTCAGAATCTTAGACTTCTTGTATACGAAAAAAAAATGTCTCAAAATCTAAGACTATTTCTATTCAAAAAATGTCTCTGAATCTGACACCTTTTCCATACGAGAAATGTCTCAGAAGCTGAGACTTTTTCTATGCGAAAAATCTCTCAGAATCTGAGAAATGTGTCATAGTCATAATCTGCGACTTTTCTATACGAAAACTGTTTCAAAATCTGAGACTTTTTCTATAAAAATGTCTCAAAATCTGAGACTTTTTCTATAAAAATGTCTCAGAATCTGGGATTTTTTCGATTAAAAAAAGTGTCTCACAATCCTATTTTTTTGCGATACAAAAGGTGTCGTATCGAAAAATTTTTTTATACGAAAAATGTCTCAGAATCTTAGACTTCTTGTATACGAAAAAAATGTGTCAAAATCTAAGACTATTTCTATTCAAAAAATGTCTCTGAATCTGATACGAGAAATGTCTCAGAATCTGAGACTTTTTCAAAATCTGAGACTTTTTCTTTAAAAATGTCTCAGAATCTGAGACTTTTTCTATACGAAAATTGTCTCAGAATCTGAGACTTTTTCTATACGAAAAATATCTCTGAATCTGGGACTTTTTCAGTAACAAAAGTATGTCAGAATCTGAGAGTTTTTTCCGATACGAAAAGTGTCTCTCAGAATCTTTCTATTCAAAAAATGTCTCAGAATCTGAGACCTTTTCTATACGAAAATGTCTCCGATTCGGGTACTTTTTCGATTAAAAAGTGTCTCAGAATATGCGAGTTTTTTTCGATACGAAAAGTGTCTCAGAATCTGAGACATTTTCTACGCCAAAAATGCTTCAGAATTTTAGACCTTTTCTACGCGAAAAATGTCTCAGAATCTGATACCTTTTCTATACGAAAAATGTCTCAGAATCTGAGACCTTTTCTATAAAAAAAAAAGTTGTCTCAGAGTCTGAGACCTTTTCTATAAATAAAAGTTGTCTCAGAGTCTGAGACCTTTTCTATACGAAAATGTCTCAGATTCTGAGTCTATTTCTATACAAAAAATGTCTCAGAATCTGAGACGTTTTCTATGCGTAAATCGTCTTAGAGGCTCAGACTTTTTCCATACGAAAAATGTCTCAGAATCTGAGACTTTTTCTATACGAAAAATGTCTCAGAATCTGAGACTTTTTCTATGCGAAAAATGTCTCAGAATCTGAGAAATGTGTCATAGTTATAATCTGAAACTTTTTCTATACGAAAAATATCTCAAAATCCGAGACTCTTTCTATACGAAAAATGTCTCAGAATCTGAGACTTTTTCTATACGAAAAATGTGTCAGAATCTTGGAGTTTTTCGATAAAAAAAGTGTCTCAGAATCCGAGTTTTTTTCGATACAAAAAGTTTCGTATCGACATATTTTTTAATACAAAAAATGTCTCAGAATCTTAGACTTCTTCTATACGAAAAAAATATCTCAAAATCTAAGACTATTTCTATTCAAAAAATGTCTCAGATTCTGACACCTTTTCTACAGGAGAAATGTCTCAGAATCTGAGACTTTTTCTATGCGAAAAATATCTCAGAATTTGAGAAATGTGTCATAGTCATAATCTGAGGCTTTTTCTATACGAAAAATGTCTTAAAGTCATTGGCGTAGATAGCCCTGTCTGGGGGGGGCTTAGCCCCCCCAAATTATTATAGCCCCCCCCAGAATTTTAATAATTCACAATTTTTTTTTTAATAATTTAATGATTTAATTAATTTTTGCAACAATAAATAATAATAATGAGTCTTTAGGACTCGTTATGATTATTCTACGAGTCTTAAGGACTCGTAATGATTATTATATAAGATCTAATAGTTTTTCCCATTGAAAAATAGTCTGAATTATTGCAAAAAGTTTTTATATGAATCTGATGTTTTTGTCAGCAATAAAAACTTCACCGAATCTTAGAATTTTAACTTCAGGAAAACATATTAAGTTCTTTGATTTAAAAAAGTTTATAAATTCTAAGTGGTTTTTTATAGACAAAAGTTATTGGAAGAAAGAATCTGAGAATTTTGACTAATAATCATCAACTTTTGCAATCATCAGAACTTTTTCTTGAAAAAAATCATAGTAATCTAATGATTTTACTACAGGAAAAACATTAAAAATCTTTCATTTTCATAACATATATGGGAGTTCTAAATTTCCGAAAAAACTTCAGAATCAAAATTTGTTTAAAAAAATATGAATTTTTAACCGCTTTCGGAGGACATTCGTACATATTATGGGGACTAAGTCCTAAATTCGGTCATAATCCCTTTATTCTGCGGAGAGGGTGGGTTTAATGCATGGAGTTTGAAATCCGTAATTTTTAATTTCGCAATTCAATAATTAACCGGATAAAAGGCTTGATATACAAGAGAGCTTTATTTAGCGGAGCCGCTTAACTAATTTATAGAATATGTAATCCCTAATCCCGGCCGAAGGCCGTCTACGCAGAAAAACTTTTTAGTAAAAAAAAAAATTCTTTTAATTTTGGGGATTATGACCAACTAGTATAGAAGACATAATCCCCGTAATGGGGATAATGTCCATTTGTTACTTGGTCATTATCCCCATTAATCTGGGAATTATGTCCATTTTTTATTAGGATAATGTCCACTTTTTTTTCGGTCATAGTCCCCACCACCGTTGTGGGGACTATGCCCGAATTAATTTCGGACTTAATCCCCATACCGGAAATGGGGATAATGTTCGTGGGGGCTATGTCACGGCACCACGGAAAATATCTCAGAATCTGAGAATTTTTCCATACGAAAAATATCTCAGTATCTGTGAGTTTTTCTATAAGAAAAATGTTTTAGAGTCGACTTTTTTTATACGAAAAATGTCTCAGAATCTTAAACTTTTTCTTTACGAAAAAATTTCTCAAAATTTAAGACATTGACTAATTATCTCTCTATTCAAATTAATAAAATCAGCTTTTTTACTTACCAAAATTTTTGCATACCGCTATGGTTTCCAAAAGTGATATCAACGGTATGACAATCAAACACGAACCGAATTCATGTAATAAATCGAAAAAATCCTGGTCTGCTTGCAATTCCACACCATCGACAGTAACATTTCTGGCCAAAGAAAAGGCAGGCACTTCAACTTTTGGAAATCCCGATGGTATAAATCCCGTTAATTGAAAATAACTAAAACCTTTGTGTTCAAAATAACCCACTAATGAAGCAGTTATAACGGCTAATAAAGCATTACGAGAAACACCCAAAAACCAAAAGGTTTTATTAAGAAATTTATGAAATTTTGTCACATCTTGATTTGCTTTAGACTTAATTTTAAAGTCTCCTACATATTTTAGTATAACTAATACGATAATACTACCAAATCCTAGTAAAGTATCAGTTAAACGATAATTGTGTATATCCTTGAACATGGAAATCCAATTTTGTAAAAATGATTTACCCGAACTTTTAACTACTAAAATATTTTTTATTTGTGAAGTGAATATTATTAAAGCTACAGCACTTGTAAAACCCGAACTTACGGGACCTGAGACAAAATCTATTACAAAACCTAAACGTCCCACACCCATTATAAGTTCAACTATACCGGATAGTAAGGTAAATAGTATAGCTTTTTGCCAATTTCCATGGGCTACTTGAAATGTCAATAGTGAAGCTATGGCAGTGGAACCTAAAATATTATCTTTGCAAGAACCGAATATGGTATAGATTATGTTGCCCATAAATGAACTGTAAAGAGCAAACTGTAGATGATGTTATTTAATTAAATTTAGATATTATAACAGAGCCTCAAGAGAGTATACTCTTGTTAGCTTATTGCGCTCTCGAACCGCTCTCTGCACCGAAACAAATGATTTTATGGAAAAATACAGAAATCTGAAACTATGGAATTTCATCTCTTAAAGCTCTGTTTGCAATATCTACCTGCGTTGGCAAGCCAGCTATACCGACAAATGCTAATGCCAATGGTATGGCTGCCAGTGCACCAGTTATACCCGCTATTAAATCTCCAATAAATTCATCTTTTTTATAATTTGGTAACCATTGTAGTACCGGTAAATGACGACACATTACTTTATTCCAACACACGCTATATTTGGTTTTGTTTTCGATTTCATTATTTAAATTTGCCAATGACGATTCACTGGCTTTAAGCGCCAGACGACTACGAGACACGGTTTGGTGATCGGTTATCATAATACAATCCATGGCATTTGATGTTGTTATTGCTGCTCCATCATTTTGTATTGACATTTTGATAGATTTTTACCGGCAACCGTCTGAGGTTAAACACAACATTACACGTACGTTTTCAAAATTCGACTGAGCGGCTTGATGTCTGGTATTTTTTTTTTCTAATTATTCGCGCTGTATTTTTTTTTAAGAGAAATTATTTAATATTTTAAACCGGTTCGTGTTTAACATATTTTTAATTGTTTTGTTTTAATCCACGAATCAATAGTCATTAAGTACCATTCTTCACCTGATACTGAATGATAAATTTAAATTTACAATTAACACCTTTTAAGTATGTTTAATTGATTTTAAATTAACCTAGTAATGATCCAAATGGAATTTTATACGAATTTGGAAAAAATACATACACCGAAAAAATTTCCCAGTTAGATAGTTACGAAATTCCTTAGTTGATTTGAAATAAATTTAAAATAACTGGGTTGGTTACGAACAACTGGGTTTTTAATTAATAACAACAATCTATCAGTTACCCTGTTAATCAAATTTAATTTATTTGTTTACAAATTTCAAAAACCAACATCATTTTATAAAAATTAAAAAACACAATCGGATTTTAATTTTGTAATGGTAAGTTTTATTTGCTAATTTGTGTCTGTCTTTATTTAAAAAAATTATTAATATATTTTCAGATGGAGATTAAAGAGAAATGTGGTAGCAGTCTGCAAAGAAGCTAAGACGTCGAGAATTTGGTGTCCTGGAATGTGATATATTAGTTCAAATGGTGGTTTTTTATTGTTGGTGCAATGTAGTGAATGTAAATTAAATCTTAAAGTAATAATAATAAAGTGTTAAAAATAAAAAAATATTTTCTTTAATGGGGAAATTAAAAAAAATGTTTAGTCCCCATTGACAATTTTTATTTTTTAAGCAGTTATTACCAACTATTTTCAACGATTTCACAAATTTAATATGCTGTTGCCAGTAACTGGAAATTCAGTTAAATTCAAAATTGTTTATAAAATTAGTTACCATCAACCGAATGAAAATAACTGGGGCTCAGTTAGGTGTATTTTAACTGGGACTTAGTTAAATTCTTAGTAGCCAGTAACTGGGAAATTTTTTGGGTGTAATATTAATATCTGATTAACACAGAAAGAATTAAAACGAATTTTGACCAACAAAAGAGCAGTTTCAATTAATTTTTTAATTGAAACTCTTCCGATGAGAAAAAATGTTATACCAATCATCAAATTGTAAGTGATTAATTGATTTTTTTTTCAATAAAACACTTTTCCGATTTTGATCACAAATTTAATCAGTTTTTTATTTAAAGTCAATCAAAATAATGATTGATTTAACGAATCAGTTGCAAGCTTATGACAAAATTATGAAGAAATTCATATGTTGCTGCAAACAATAAAAAAACTGAATGCAATAAAAACAAGTAGAGAAGTTAAATTCGACTTGGCCGAATCTATGAATACCCTCCGCAATGCCCTTTTTAAGTTATAGTACATTTTCTAGAGTGAAAAAATACAACTTTTGATTAGAAATATTTTATTTTGTGTAAAAAAAAATTTTTGTAACTAATTTTTGAAAAAAAAAAAATAATTAATTAAATTTTTTTTGAGTGTAAAATTTTTTTTGAGTGTAAAATTATTTTCGAGTGTATTTTTTTTTTCTTTTAGTGTAAAAATATTTTTGAGTGACAAAAATGCGTTGTAAAATATTTTTGTGACTTACCAATGTTTTTAACACATGTTTAACGGGTTTTCAACACGTGAATTAAAGGTGAGGCGAATCTGAAATTTACGGTTTTGCTAATAACTTTTAAACCACTGGACCGATTTGAAAATTCAATACGAAACAGCCAAAAGGAACGACAAATATATATGCCAAGCTTCAGAATCCTCAGAATTGCCTTTAGAAAGTTATCGTGTTTTTTATCTCGTAAATTCGTGAAAAACCCTTGTCGAAATTCACTCTTTTGCTCATAATACCCTTGGACCGATTTCGCTGGATTGCAATACCAACCTGACCAGGTAAATGCCCAACATATATGCCAAACTTCAGGAGCCTCCGTAAAGTCTTTCAAAAATTAGCGTGTTTTCATCAGACAGACGGACGGACATCGCTAGATCGTCTTAGAATCGAACGATACCACTGCTCACAATACCACTGGACCGATTTCGCTGGATTGCAATACCAACCTGACCAAGTAAATGCCCAACATATATGCCAAGCTTCAGGAGCCTCAGTAAAGTCTTTCAAAAGTTAGCGTGTTTTCATCAACAGACAGACAGACGGACGGACGGACATCGCTAGATCGTCCTAGAATCGAACGAGGATCATGAATATATATACTTTATGGGGTCTTAGACCAATATTTCAAGGTGTTACACACGGAATGACCAACTTATATATACCCTCTATCACTAGAGTGGAGGGTATAAAAAACTGAAACAGAAAAACGTATTTAGTATTCACAAATTATCATTCCAAATTTTAAAGGAATCGGACCAGTTCTTCTTGTAGTTCATATGCAAACCACCCTCCCGATATTCACATAAATCTCTCAAAATTCATGAAAATAAGAAATATTTGTTAAAATTTTGTTTGTGGGTGTTAAACGTGTACTTTGGTAGCCTAATCAAGTCTGAATATAATTGGATTATTTGTGGACTAAGACCCCATATAAAATTTTCGCCCAATATTCAATTAAATCTCAAATTTGATGTGTGTGTGTTTTCTATACTAATTAAAGGTCTAACGAAAGATATATCCAATCGGTCCATGCTTGGACTTGGGACCCATTATTCTGAAAAGACTGGTGTAGGGTCTTGACCGACTATAATTTTCTAACTTATTTTATTAAGAATAAGCAACAATGCTTATTACCCAGTCAGAAAAATACAATCGCAAAAGCGTTTGACAGCGTTGTGGACGGTTGTGCGACACTTAGGAAATTATTGCAGTTACTACATAACGGTCATTTGTGTAGTAAGTAGTAGTTGTTGTTTTCAACTACAATTTCAGTTGTTTTTGCATGAAAAATCTCAAACAACTGTTCTTTGTAGTCGTTTTAAAAAACAAATACAAAAAATTATTACATTGTAGTAACAGTTGTTTTATGTAGTTGATTTTAGTCTATAAAAAAAATTATAATTTTCTAGAAATTTTTAGAAAAACGAATGTGCAGGAATTATTTCCAAATAAGTTTAACCGTTTTTGACGTTTAGAAGTTTTTTTTTGTTAATAAAAAAATTCAGACAATTTGAGTCACAGTAAAAACAACTGTAATTTGAAGTAGTTTTTACAGTTTTTTGTAGTTGTTAATCAATAGTTAAAAACAACAACAATTTTTGGTTGATTTTACCGTAAAATGTAGTGGACGCCTAAACAACAACAAATGTAGTAGTTTTATTTGTCTTTTGTAGTGGATTCTACCGTCATAATTTTTTGAGTGGAGCGTTCTGTATATCAACTTCAAAGCGCCTTCAGATGAGTCGAATGATAACTTCGATCACGCTAGGTTTTAAGTGTTTTAAAAGCGATGTAAAAAAGTGCTTTGAGGTCGTTTTTTTAAAGTCATCAAAGAGCTTTAAAAACCAAAAGTATGTGGCAATAATCAGTATCTTTGGAAATATGGCAACACCTAAAATTTGTGTCTAAAATATAGACCATGTCTGGCAATGTTGCAAAATAAGTACTTAGATCAGAATTGATGAAGGAGAGGAAGAAGAATAATGATTACTTAAAATAAAATTGATTTACACAAATTACAATAACAATTCTTCTGTTAGAAAAAACAACAGCAACAACCAAAAACGAATTGAAAATCATGATTTAATTGATACTTGCTTACTACTTGGAGTATCGGTCTAGAGTGATTGTACGTTACAAGCAGTTAATAGCAACGTATTACAGATGATGGGTTCAATCCTTGTCGGCTGCGATCTGTTAATAATTTTCACATATAGAGTTCTATTGACTATTAACTGAATTAATTTGACATTAAAAGTTTTTCTGAAGATTATTATAACGGGATAATATGAAACTAGTAAGAAACAAACCAGGATGTCTTAAAAATTTTTTAGAAAAATTAAAAATTTTTCTTTCACACTTTTCTCAATTCCGAACTATATGTAAAGAATTTCTGTTTTAATTCGGTTATAATAGCGGTTCTCACCCTTGATAGAAAACAAAAAAAGAATCGGAGAAATGAAGAAAACAAGAAAATGTTTGACAGAAATACATGTATTTTGTTGTTGTATCTGTCAAACAATATCTTGTTTTCTTCATTTCTCCGATTATTTTTTTGTTTTCTATCAAGGGTGAAAACCGCTAATAATTTGTTTGATACAAAGTGAAATCTAACAAGTAAGAGTGTTATATTCAGCTGTGCCGAATCTTTTATACCCTCCAACATTTACGTGACCGTTTATTTTTCCGGCTTTACAAAATAAAACCAATTTCATAAAGATCGGCGAGTTACACTTGGAATACTTCCCTTGTTAGTAAATTCTGAAAAATTAAAAGTTAAATAATTTTATTACGCAAATATGTACAATTTTATGTCTTATATTATTCAACAAAAATATTATTTTTAAACTAAATTAACCATAAATTCTTAAGATTTATTAATTTGATATTTTGTTAATGTCACAGTACTTGTCGTACTAATTCTATCACTATCCAATTTCAAAGCAGATGGCTCTAAATCTGCTGCCGTTTTTCTTAATTCTTGTAATAATGTTTCGACATTATAGCATAAGATTAGACTACAATGTAAACCATCAAAGATATGCACAACGCTAGGTTTTAAATTAAAAAATATGATCTTTTGATTACGTTTGGTAAAATCATCAATAATTGAGGAGATAACTTTGGCAGCCGTAAAATCAGCCCCATAAATGTAGGTACAATCAATGACCACGGGTAGGGTTGTCATGGTGCCAGTTTTCAATATCAGATTGCGAACAAATTCTGCCGAAGGAAATGTTAAACAGCGGTCGGGCGTTAGTTTTAGGAATTTATGGCCTTCAAGAGTCTGAAAAGAAAATTAGAATATTAATGTAATTATATAGATCAAGCATGCGATTCTGATTATTGAATTCATAAATCATATAGGGGTTACAATAGGGATGACGAAACATGGCTCGGCCGAAACAACTTTAACCTCAAGTTGCGAACATTGTAAATGTCTCTCTTGAATATGAATCTGGGGTGCCCCAGTACTATATTTCGACAAAAATTAAAAATCTTTGCCAGAGCCGTTTTTAAATAAATCGCAATCAAACGTAAAAAAATTGACATATTAAGCTTATCTCGAAAACGATGAGAGCTATGGAAAAATGACTCAAGACCCAAATTATTCCTCGGAAAAAATGCAATAAATCTGCAAATTCACATTTTGCAATTGCAATATTTTTGTTGCCAAAAATTGCTCTTTTAAATTACGAAATAAAAAATGTGAGTGAGCGATCTCATTGCATTTTTTGCAAGGAATAATTTTGATCACAGGTAATTTTTTGATATCTCGCTTACTTTTCGAGTTATTAACACACAAAGTTGCAGTTAAACATTTATAAAAAACATATTGCAAAAATATTTTTTTTTGCAACAAACCCGATTAAATTTAAATAAAGTAAATAAATAAAGAAGTTTTAAGCGCGGTATTAAAAATTCGTTATTTATTTACAGGAAAGGTGAAGTTTTTAGCGTGGAATTTAAGAGTGCAATTTTTGGCAACAAAAACATTGTAGTTGAAAAATGTGAATTTGCAGTTTCATTGCATTTTTTCCGAGGAATAATTTTTGTCTTAAGTAATTTTTTTATATCTTTCATCGTTTGCGAGATAAGCTTAAAATGTCAATTTTTTGACGTTTGACCGCGATTTATTAAAAAACGGCACTGGCGAAGATTTTGATTTTCGTCGAAATAGTGTAGTGGGGCACCCCAGATTCATAATCAAGAGAGACATTTACAGTGTTCGAAACTAGAGGTTAAAGTTGTTTTGGCCGAGCCGTGGAACCAGAACCACAAATCGTTTTTATCAAAAAACAACCACAAATATAAACAAGTAACAAAGTTAAATTCGGCCTTGCCGAATGTAGTGATACCCTCCACAATTTCTAAATGATAATTGCAAAAGCTTTATTTAAAAGGAAATTACTTTTAAAAAAAAAAATATTTTGAAAAAAAATTTCCGCAAAAAAAAAATTTGATTAAAAAAAATCCGCGATTTTTTTCATTTTTAGTCAAAAAATATATTTGTACATGTTTAAATACCATTTGGTGCTCAATTATGTTCACGTAAGTCAACCAGCAGCCGAATTAAAGCATTTTGTATTTATAGGTTATGTTGAATGTACTAAAATTTTTGAGGTGTCCTTACATTTTCGTTCATAACTTTTGAACCGCTAAACCGATATCGCTCAAATGCAATACCAAACTTCTCGGGAGAACTTCCAATAAATATGTTGAGTTTTAGTCATTTCCGTGTAATATTTTAGCCGTGATCCCCATTTCCACATACAGACGGACATCGCTAGAATGTCTTAAAATCGGGGATCATGAATATATATACTTTATTATGGGGTCCCAGACCGATATTTTGATGAGTTACAAACGGAATGACAAACTTATATATACCCTCTATCACTAGAGTGGAGGGTATAAAAAACAGAATGAACGAAAGAACGAAAAAACTGAATTAAAAAAGATCTGAATCTGAAACGAAAGAACTAAATGAACGAAAAGTCGTGACCTAGGTCTCATAGTTCAGTAAAGTGAACTAGGTCTTTGAACTAGTTCGTTCATGAACGACACAACTCTATCATATCGCCTCGTCACAAAAGGCGAACCAGAACCGCAAATCGTTTTTGTCAAATAAGAGGCGAGTCACAGTTGGGTCGACAGACCACAAATAGTTTTCGTCAGATTGCAACCACAAAAGTTGTTGAATATTTTATTTTTATACCCTCCACCCACAGTATTGGGGTATACTTACTTTGTCATTCCGTGTGTAACGCATCAAAATATCGGTCTAGGACCCCAAAAAGTATATATATTATTGATCAATGATCGATTCTAAGACATTTTAGCGATGTTCGTCTGTAGAGGACACGATACAGTCCAAAATAAAAGAGCTAGACTTTGGAAGTTTGGCAGGAATATGTCTTGTATTCCTAGGCAGGTTAAGTTCGGAAATGAACAAAATCGGACCAAGGGGAAAAAAGTTCCCCCTTGGAGAACTAAAACAACCTCTGAAAAACAGTATTTTTTGCAGGGTTTTTGGTCCTTTTTTTAACAAATGCAACATTTTTATGTCAGAGGAAGCTCAAAACCCTGCATGTGGACCCAGCGGATAAAACAAAATAAAAAAAATTTGGCCCGCCCCTTTTGTGGGCGCGGATATAAAAAAATGTAATTTAATAATGTTTAATTGGATTAAATTATTGGAACAATCATAATAAATCCATTTGATAACATCTATCGCAAGGGGAAGGTTTCCCCCAATGTCTTCCACCAAACCCTAAACCAACCCTCCCCCCCTCCAAAAAAAGACGCCCCTGAATTTTTGTTTTTACATTTTGGAGGGTATAAAAGATTCGGCACAGCCGAATTTAACACTCTCACTTGTTTTTCCTAACATCTGCTTCTATCATCAGATAATTAGCACCAAAAAAATTAAGGTGTATAAAATTTTTTCAACCCGGCAATTTGATTAAAACAAAAAATGTCGTCACGATTTTTTACTTTTTAGCCAATTGCCGTACACGTATCTCACCCTTTTATTGTGTCAGCAATATGACACAATAAAAAGCTCTAAAGCAATTTTGCCCGAAAGCCCTCCGAGTATACATAATAATTTTTTAGTTATTCAGTATTTATGATTCTCAAGCCCCTGTTGGGCGCCCAATATTCAGTAAAATCGGTCTATTGGCAACAAAAGTAAGCAATTTTCACTCAAATTTTGTTTTATTCTAGATAGATTAATCGGTGCATGTTTGGACTTGGGACCCATTTTCCGGAAAACACTGGTATAGGGTATCATATGGTCGGTCTTCACCGACTTTCCTTTTTTTACTTGTTGTTTATAAATTCATTGATCACAATAAGTATAAATTAATTAATAACGCTTCTCATGTTAAGTAACAGCTACTTACCTCTATTGTTTCTAACGAAACTTTGGGTCTAGCTGAATGATAGAGTATAAATAGGAGATTTAACCCTATGGCAATTAATATTCCAATTTCCAATGGCATAACCAGACATGCTACAAAGGCTACCAAGCCGGGAATTAGATCAGATCCTTGAATATAGGAAAACATTATAAAATTAGTTCATTTAAAAATCAAAACAATTTCGAGTCGAATATTTTCGTTTAAAATGAAAGCAATGTTGAAAATCTTCATAATATGATGGTATGCAACATTATTCACATTATGGTCCTCACCTCACATAATCAAAATATGTTTATTTAGGACAATAATATAGTAAAATGTTGGGTAGAAAAATATTATAACGCTCTTTCCACTCAGAGAACAACATGATTGCAACAACCATAATGACCCCCCATAGTATGATTGATTATTTTATCATAATGTGACTATAGTGATCATAACATGATCTTCATTAATCATAGTATGATAAAAATTGTCATTTTATAATTGTTGATGATCATAGTATGATTGTCTCAATCATACATATAATCAAATGATTAACCATACTATGATGCCACTCTTTTATGGTTGATTTGGTGTGCTGAAATCATGTTCAAATCATGTTTTTTTCTGTGTGTCGGCACTGCTTTATTGCTATTGAAAATCCTTGCCATTAGGCTTTGATCACTTACTTTTACTGCGCCACATTGGTTTGATAACATGATATTGCAACTGGAATATAACGGCAGATATAATAATGGCTCCCAATACCGTTAGCGGAATATAATAGAAATATTTTGTTAAATACATTAAGGCGAACATTACCACTAAACCAATATAAAGATTAGCTAAAGGAGTTCTAACACCACTAGCATTATTTACAGCCGAACGAGCTAAGCCTCCATTGCTTCGATAACCTTGGAAAAATGAGTTGGCAATATTGGCCACACCGACAGCAAATATCTCTTGGGTGACATCAATAGGTTGGCCTTTAGCTAAAAATTATAATATTGTAAAAAATTAATTGTTGGAATCTTCCCTTAAATACTTACCAAAAGCTTTACAAACAGATATATTTTCCAACATAGCAATCATGGGTACAATTATCAGTCCATAACCCAAATTGTTAATCATATCCAAAAATGTTTCTTCCTTAACCGGTTCAATACCCAAAGTAGCATTTCCGGCTCTTGCCTCTATTGAAAATGGTGGTAGTGCTGGTGTAGGCAAACCTTCTGGTACATTACCCGTTAAACGGAAATAATGTTTACCCTGTGATTCCAAATACAAACTTCCCAGAGCACATGCAATAACTAGCGTAGAATTCCGCATTACTCCAATAAACCAAAAACATTTATTTATCAGTTTATGATACCATTTTTGTTCATTTTCATCTTTGGGCCCCAATTTTATGCGACCTATATAACGAAATATTACTAGTACTGCTACGCAAGAAACTCCCAAAATAGCATCATTTACATCAATATTATCTATGTCATTTATCATGCTAATCCATCTTTGTAAGAACGAGGCACCTTCACTTTTAACACCCAATATATTTTTCACTTGCGATGTTGAAACAATCAATGCAACAGCGCTAGTAAAACCAGCACTTACAGGTCCTGAAACAAAATCCACTAAAAATCCCAAATGAAATACTGCCATTAGTACTTCGATTATACCGGTTAGGAATGTTAGTAATACCGCTCTTTGCCAAACACCTTTAGCAATTTGATACGTCAAAAGAGACGCAATGGCAGTAGAGCCCACTGTACTGTCTTTACAAGTGCCCAGGAAAACGTAAACGAAACAGCCCACAAATGAGCCATATAGACCAAACTGTAAAAATAATAAAGAAATAAATTTGTGGGTTATTGATATTTATAAATTTGATTTGAATGTAGTAAATCTAAAAAATGGAGTCAATTTTTCAACCATAAATTGGGTAAACTTTAACTAATTTAAAGTAGAACTACACAGTTTGCCACAACCGTAAATATTCCAACCTCATTCTTAAGGTTGTTGCAATCAGGCATTCGGTTGCTGCAACTACATTTTTTTATACCCTACACCACTCTGCGGTACAGGGTATAACGACTTTGTGCTACTGTTTGTAACAACCCGAAATATTGGTCCTAGACTTTTAAGTATACCGAACGACTCAGAATCACTTTTTAAGCCTATTTAGCAATGCCCGTCCGTCTGACTGTCTGTCTTTCCATGTAAACGGTGTAAACGCGATACAGGTCGTAATTATCCATTAATTTCGCTGAAATTTGAAACTTAAGCTTCTTTTGGCTTAAGAACGAAGCCTATTGAAATTTAAAAAAAAAAAATCGGTCTTTGTTTTGACCTATCCCCCATACTAACGTCTCTCTTAAATTGGCTAAAATTCCTCTAATAACTGTAATATAACAACCGTAATTTGGCATGTAAACGTATTTTGTATTGTAATCATCATTGCAAGTTTTAAAAGCATCGGACCAGCCCTACTTGTAGTCCCCATACAAACAACCTTCCCGATATTTACATAAATCTCTCAAAATTCATGAAAATTTGAAATGTTTTGGTAAAATTTTGTTTGAAGGTGTTCAACGTATACTTTGGTAACCTAATCAAATTTGGTTATATTGGGACCATTTCTGGACTTAGTCCCCATACAAAAATTTCGCCCGATATTCAGATTAATCGAAGCCTATTTCCCTTAAATTTCGTTTGTGAGTGTTTTTAAACTAATTTAAGATCTAACAAAATGTAGATCCAATCGGATCCATGTTTAGACTTGAGACCCAATTTCCGGGAAACACTGGTGTAGGGTATTATATGGTCGGTCTTAACTGACTATAATTTTATCACTTGCTTTTTTTTTCTTTGAACCAACAGTCAAGGATGCCCGAGTTGATATCAGGAAACCTCAAAAATGAGGTTGACTAATTTACAGTTTTGGGAACCAGATTTGTTATGTGAGTGTGGAAACTTATTTTTTTATATCCTCTTCTTAGGGCAACATGTCAAAAACTCGCCTTTAGTGGTAGAGTGACATTTTGTATCTTCAACTTTCTAACGGGCAAAATTTTGAAAAAAATCCGGGAAAAAAATTTTTTTTGTAAAAAAAAATCCGCGAATTTTTTTTTTTTTTAATTATGTTTGTACTTGTTTAAATACCTTTGATTAATTCTGTTCACATGCGCCAACCAGCAACCGAATTAATGCATTTTGTAATTTTAGGTTATGTAGAATGTACCAAAATTTTTGAGGTGCCCTAATATTTTCGCTCATAACTTTTGAACCGCTGAACGGATTTCGCTGAAATGCAATACCAAACTACTTAGGACAACAACAAGTAAATATGCTACGTCTTACAATTAGTCATATCTGTTAAATACTTTGGCCGTGATCACCATTTCCACAGACGGACAGACAGACGGACAGAAAGACAGACATCGCTAGAATGTCTTAATATCGATCACTGATCAATATTATATGCACTTTATGGGGCCCTAGACCGATATTTCAATGAGTTACAACGGAATGACAAACTTAAATATACCCTCTAACACTAATTGTAAGTGGAGGCCACTGTTGCCAATTATTTTTCACCAAAAAACTCTAAATTTCACTAGAAACTGCCAAAAAAAAATTAAGCGGGAAAAATTTAAAATTATCCCGCTAAATTACGAAAAAAAACGCTGAAAACCGAAAAACTTGGCATTTTTGATTGACAAAAAAGAAAAATTTAAAAAAAAACCTCCAAGTTATTTTTTCTACCAAAATTTACTTTTCACTAAAAACGCGCAAGAAACCGTCGAAAAAAATTTAGTAAAAAAATATAAAATTCTCCCGCTAATTTACAAAAAAAGCGCTGAAATTCGACAAACTTGGCGTTTTCAATTACAAAAAATAAAGAATTGAAAAAAACCTCTAAATTTTTCCCACTAAATCCAAATAAAAAGCGCTAGATTTTCCCGCTATATTACCGTTCCCGCTTAAACCAATTTTCCTCCGCTAAATCCAAACAAAAAGCTCTAGGTTTAGCGGGAAAACCTCCATCTTGGCAACAGTGACGGAGGTTATAAAAAATTGCGATTTTTTCCTATGTTAAAGATTTTTTGTTTTTTAAATTTCCAAATTTCTTTCCGTTAACCCTTTCATAGAGCTTAAGACAATCTTTCATTTAAAATTAATTTTAGCCAAATCCGATAACTTTAACTCGTGGCTCCCTTTGATCAAAGTTTTGGTGTTTTGGAAAATTTCCACCAATAATTTAGATTTTTGAAAAATTAATGAAATTTTGGAATCTGATTATTAATATCAAAAAATTTCTAAAATCAATCGAGCAGTTTTCGAGATATCGCCATTTCAAATTTGTTGAACAAATTTCTAAAAATTACGGTTCATTTTCCTAAGCTCAAATCTCAAAATTGTTTTCCATATGACTTAAGACAAACTTAAATTTTAACTTAATTTGAGTCAAATCAGAACATTTTAACCCATGTCGCCCTTCGATCAAAGTTTAGAGTTTTGGGTAAACATTTTATAAAAAACCAAAACTTTGATCGAAGGGCGCCACGGGTTAAAATAATTGGAATTGGCTCAAATTAATTTTAATTTTTTTCTTCTGACTTTTTCATAGATCTTACTTTTGACTTAATTTGAGCCAAATCAGAATATTTTAACCCATTGCGCTCTTCGATTACAGTTACTAGATTTGAGTAAAAATTTTCTAAAAAACCAAAACTTTAATTGAAAGGCGCCACAGGTTAAAATGATCGGATTTGGCTCAAATTAATTTTAAATTTGTCTTAATCTCTATGAAACGGTAAAGAAAAAGAAAGTTTAAGATTTTTTTTTAATTACTTGAATGTAGGAAAAAACCCGTAATTTTTTGAAAACTTCAAGTTTGGTATTGCAATTGAACGATATCGGTTCAAAAATTATGAGGGAAAATTTAAGTTCACGTCGAAAATTTTGGTACATTACACATAACCTAAATATACAAAATGCTTTAATTCGGCTCTCGTTTTACATATGGAAACAGAATTGAATATCCAAAGGTATTTAAACAAGTTCAAACATATTTTTTTAACCCCAGTAGCGCTTTAACCCTTAGGGCACACTGGGCACGTGCCCAGGGCCCCGACTTCAAGGGGGCCCCCAGAAGTTGAAAGTATAACATATTCGCTTACAAAAAATTTTTTTTATATACAAATTTATGCAATAACACTTAGTCGGTTGAGTTAACAATGAGGCTGAGTATAATTTTTAATTTTATTTTTTTGTTTTTTATTTATTTATTATACCCAGCGCTGCCAACTTTGACGATTTATCGTCATTTTGACGATTTTTTAAGTCAAAATTACTAAAATGACGATTGACGATTTTTGATTATCGCCAGAAACAAAAATGACGTTTTTTTTTTGAAATGAGGAAAATATCGTAAACTTTTGTTAAAAAAAATGAATTTTGTAAGCAAATTCTTTTTTTTTGTCAAAAGAAAAGAGAACAACTTATATTTTTTTAAAAAAGATAGTAGACTTTGAGGAAAAAGTTAAACAATTTGGTTCAAAGACAGGAAAAGTCAAAAATTCGCCAGAAAAAACATCAAAAAAAAAGTTTTTCATCGTATGCCAGGAAAAAAGAAATGAAAAATAAAAGATGAGTCGAAAAACCAAAAGTAAAATCATTGGCAATGAGGTTTTTGGCGCCAATAGATTGATTTAAGTGAATATCGGGAGGAATTTTTATATTGGGACTGTGAACAAAAATTCAATTTCAATTGTCTTCGTCCTTGGGCCTTAAGCTCTTCTTAATTTTCAAATTGCAGGTCATTGATTGATAATTGCGTCTTAAAGATTGGTCTAGGACCAATATTTTGCATGGTTACAAACATCAATAGAAACTCTTTCACCCAGAACCACGGAGTGGTCTTGGGTATTAGCATTTTTACTATTTATTAGCAAATTTTTTTCATGACGATTTTTTGACGATTATTTTTTTTTAACTTGACGATTTTGACGATTTTTTTTTATAAAATTGACGATTTCTCAAAAAAAAAAGTTGGCAGCACTGATTATACCCTACACCACACTGTGGTACAGGGTATAATGAGTTTGTGCTGATGTTTGTAACTACCCGAAATATTGGTCCTAGACCCACTTTCGAGTATACCGATAGACTTAGAATCATTTTTGAGTCGATTTAGCGATGTCCGTCCGTCCGTCCGTCTGTCCGTCCGTCTGTCCATGTAAACGCTGTAAACACGATACAGGTCGCAATTTTTAATCTATTGACTTGAAATTTGAAACTTAAGCCTCTTTTGGCCCAAGGACGAGGCCTATTGAAATTGACAAAAATCGGTCCATATTTAGACCTAGCCCCCATACAAAGTTGGGGCTCAAATGACTTTATTTTAATAGGTATATTTTCGAAATTTGGCAGTTAATCATGTTTCATACACACAAATTACCGTTCCGAATTTTAAAGAAATCGGACCAGTTCTTCTTGTAGCCCCCATACAAACCTCCTTTTTCACATAAATCTCTCGAATTTCATGAAAATAGAAAATATTTAATTAAAATTCTGTTTGTGTATGTTAAACGCGTACTTTAATAACCTTATCAAATCTGATTATCATCGGACCATTTTTGGACCTAGGTCCCATGTGAAAATTTCGCCCGATATTCAGTTGAAGCGGTTTATTGTCAACAAAAAGAAGCCTATTCCACTCAAATTTGATTTGTGAGTGCTTTTTACACTTATTAAAGATTTGCCAAAATATAGATCTAATCAGTCCATGTTTGAACTTGGGACCCATTTTCCGGGAAACTCTGGTGTAGGGTATTATATGGTCGGTCTTGACCGACTATAATTTTCTTACTTGTTTTTTTTTTTTGTGTAGGTTCCGTTTCTTAAAACAGTTAATAACATGAATTGAATTTGTACCAATTAACTATAATAAATATAAATTTAAAAACTTTTTCTTGTCATTCGATTTTAATTTTTTTTTTCCAGTGGGGCCCCCAAATACTTGTGTGCCCAGGGCCCCCGGCATACCTTAACCCGGCCATGTTTAACCCAAAATTTTTTTTTCACAATTTTTTATTTTTTTTTTTCATTCCAAAAATAGGAATCCAAATACACTCGGTCACCTCAAATTTGTATAACAGTGTTATTATTGTTAGCTCAGACGTATTTGCACTTTTTTATGACTTGTATTATAAATTTATAAAATAGTTTTCATTTATATTTTTGCGCATTTTTCTATTATCTTATCCAAAGATCAGAGGATCTTATCACAATTTTTTTTTTTATAAAAATTTAGTTTTTGCGCTAATTTACACACTTTAAAGCATATCAACTCAAACACATCACTCAAAATAACGCAGTTTCCGACATAAGACACACGTATGTACGATATTTAAAATTTTAAAAACCAACCTCTATTGGTAGACCAGCAACACTCGAATAGGCTAAGCCCTGCGGTATAACCGTTAGACCAACAGTTATACCAGCAATTAAATCACCTATTGCATCCGCTGTGGTGTAATTCGGCAACCATTGTAATATGGGCAAACGTTTGTAAAGATTTTTCTTTCGAAATATATTTGAAAAACATGGTTGGCAAAAATTATGATTCGATTGAGATTCTAACTGTTCACGGCTACGCGATTTTAAAGTTTGATGATCGGTTATTAATATAAATTCCGATGAACCGTTTTGAGCATCAAAAGGTGTATGAATTTCAATAGTTTTTGGAAAATTTGGTTGGTTTTCTAAAGATGACATATTTTTATTTTATTCAAAGTATTTTATGATTATTATTATTTTTTAATATTTATTCATTAGTTTGATCAATCTTTTACTGGTCGCGCTTAACGTCTTAACGCTTAAAACTTTAGTTAGTATCTACTTAAATTAAGTGTCATGTTATAAGATTTTTCGTTAACATTTGTTCATGAATTTTTATTTTTTTTTGTTTGTGATAACTTAATTTTTTTTTTCTGTAGATCATTGTTACTAATAAATAAGATCAAGATGTGCGACTGCTACTGTCTTTACCCTTTATTATATTTTGTATATTTATTTAAGATAACAAAATCTGTATTAGTCTATTCAATCGGTTCAGCAGTAATCGGTTAATCGAATAATTTAAAATTTTCCTGGGACAATATGTGTTAATTTGAACGATTTTAAGAGATCTACACTCAAAATAATTCTATAGTAAAAAGTTTAGTAAGTGATATTGTACTTAAATCTACTAATAAGTTACTAATTACCAGTAGTACAGTAGTTTTTTAGTATCTTCAAAGTACTAAAATTAGTAATTTTTACTGGTTTTGAATAATATTAGTAAAAAATTTTAGTATTGATTAGAGATGGGCGCGTGAGTGAATTTTGACTCACGCACGCTCACGCTTACGAAATAATATTATTACTCACGCACGATCACGCACGAAAATATTTTTTCTGCTCACGTTCACGCACGCTCACGTGAGTAACTAAAATTTTTCTCACGCTCACGAAGACTCACGAAATTAAAATTAGCAAATTTTTATTTTACTTCTTTCGATTTCTTGCACAAAAAGTATTGAATTTTATTAAAACAATAATAAAAATCACAATTTTATATTAATTACCCTCTAAATTCAATATAATGACGATTTTTTTACTCATTTTTTGTTTCAAACAGCACAAAACAATCACGCAAACTCACGAAACAAAAATCACTCACGCACGAAACTATTTTTTAAAATCACGCGCACTCACGATCACGTGAGAAAAAATAAACTTTACTCACGATCACGCGTGATTCACACGTGAATCACGAAAAATTCGTGTCACGCGCGCATCTCTAGTATTGATTACCAACGCCTGCACTAGATCATTTTGGACTAAAAAATTAGTACTTTAGTTAAATTTTTAATTATGAATACCCACGTTTTTTTTTTTTGAGTGTAGTCAAACCATAAGAATTTTTCATTAATTTTTTTTGTGTTTCTTTATTTTATATAATCGAACTTTTTGGACCAGAAACATATTCAAATATCAGAAATATGGTTTATTTAAACCAAATAAAAATTCGATAGATTACTCGATTGAACTAAATTACTGTTTTAGTGGAAACCCTAATATTTTTTTATTAAAACCAGAGACGTAGAACCTTTGGATCTGCTTCACTGAAAGATAGAAAAAGTATTTTTTTTTGTAATTCTACAGTTTTTCTTGTAATTTTACAAATTTCCAAGGTTTTTTACAAAACAAAAATCTAGTAAATTTACGAGAAGTTTGTAAGTTTTATTTCGCCAAAAAAGTTGTAAATTTACAATTTTATTGGTAAAAATCTTGTAAAATTACAAAAAAAAACTCGTAATTTTTATTAGGAATTCTCGTAAAATAGGAGGTAGCAAAAAATCTAGTAAAATCACGAAACCTCTTTGTAAGTTTTATCGCATAAAAAAAATTGTAAATTTAAATTTTTTTGTAACATACAAAATTGTAAAATAACAAGGAATTCTTGTCAAATAGGAGGTAGCAAAAAAAGTTACAAACTTTTCTTGTAATTTTACAAGGTTTTTTTGAGTGTAGTGTAAGTTAGTTTGGACACAATTTTCAACGAGATCGGTCAAGGACTCTCCGAGTTAGAGGGGGTCGAAATTTAACATTTTGACCAAACAAGTGTTTTTTCGCACCCATATACAGTAGACCACCCAAAATATGTATGGGATTTGCAAAAGTATTTTTTTGTTCGCTCCACCGGCAATTTCTGGGGCATAAAAAATAATATCTGTGCAAGAACTGGATCTCTCGGTTGCATACAGGCCAGTCGATTTGAACTTTTGACCCTAAAAGTGACCTAAAAGCACTACAAAGCTTTTAAATGTCATAACTCTTAAAATATGCGTTTTTCCAAAAAATGGTATATAAGTTTTGTTTTGCAGAATAAGAAAGCAAACATTTCCTTCATACAAATTTTTTGCCTAAGTCTAACACATCGTGGTGTTTTTGGCGGTTAAAGTAAACATTTATGAAAAGACTTAATTTAAAACGACCCACGTTAAAATTTGGACAGAGATCAAAATAGTCGGTGTCCATTATTTTGTAAAGTAAGATATGTAGTTTTCATAAACCAATTACATTTGGAATTTATATGGGTAATTTCATTACAGAGAGCCCAAAGCTGACTTTGAAGTTTCGATTTTCCAAATGCTGTATAGAAATTACTTTGTTTTAAAGGACCCTTGTTAAAATTTTAATGGAGACAATCGGTTTACATGATTTTGAAGTCAGATGTGTACTTTTTGGAAAATATTTGGAGAATTCCAGGCCAAATCACTCACTTTTAGACCCGACCCCCTTCGATTATTTTTTTTAATGTGATGCAATCATGTTTATCAAACTCACAAAAGTTTGGAAATTTTTGGTTTATATTACAATTTTGATAAAATTTATTTATATTTTTAATGTTTTCTTCTTAATTAGTAGTTAAGTTACGAAAAAACATCTAATAAAACAAAATTGGATCTATTTTTTTGGAAATAAAACAAGGTTGACAAAAAATATACCCCGCTTATAGCGAACTTCACTTATAACGAACTATTTTTGGTGGTCCCTCGGAGTTCGTTATAACCGGGTTCGACTGTACATATGTATCCCAGCAAAATTTTCGGTTGCAAAGAACCGATTGTGGAACAACTTATACTTCCCTAGAACCTGTTCTAATTCTTGTGCAACACCGATTCTTTTTACAAAGGGATTGTCCCAAAAGCAACAGGAATTTGTAAGCTAAATTAGAACATATTTTTGTTCCGCGGAATCGGCTCTAGAAGTAAAATTTTGAACAGAAATGAGAATTAAAGAAATATTTTGAATTGCATTTATTTATTTAACAAAGATAAAGACAATTATATATAACATGGAATATTTACATTTTTTTAACACACATTTATCTTTTTCGCCTCCAAAGTTGCATTTTGAGCCATACAATAATGACATACCAGAACATGGATTTTATGCAAACAAAACTAAAAAACATAATATTATTAGTATTTTACCCGACCCAGAAAATGAAAATTTAATTTACTCACCTTTGTTTCAACAATTTTCACGATTATGTGCTGATATTTTAGTAGAATTTCGTGTTTTTCTTGGTTTACAAAAATAAATTGATATTTATTTTTTAATATTTTTGACACATAATTTTTTTTTTTAATTCCTGAGAACCAAAATGTGATGAAACTTTGATTGCAGAGAACAAGCTTTACAATAATTTTCACTTAACTTTTTCTGAATAATTAAAGTGTAATAGTGTATGGTTACCGAAAACCTGTTCTAGAACAAATGTTGTCAGAATCGGTTCTGAAAAATTTTCCTGGGATATTCGCCCTTAGGGCACTATTAAATAACACAAAAAAAATTTGAGTTTTTTCAAAAACAAGTAGAAAAGTTAAATTCGACTTGGCCGTATCTATGAATACCACAATGCCCCTTTTAAGTTATAGTAAATTTTCTAACGTGAAAAAAATAAAATTTTTGATTAGAAATATTTTATTTTGTGTAAAAAACCTTTTTTTTTACTAATTTTTGAAAAAAAAATAATTCACAAAATTTTTTTTTTAATGTAAAATTTTTTTTGAGTGGAAAATTTTTTTCGAGTGTATTTTTTTTTAGTGTAAAAATATTTTTGAGTGACAAAAATGCGCTGTAAAATATTATTGTGACTTACCAATGTTTTTAAAACATGTTTAACCCATTTTGACCCTCTATTCGATTTTTCGAACAGTAAAGAACACCTTTTTCAAAAAAATATTTATGTATGAAAGAGGTTAAATTTCGGGTAAATATGGTTACGAATGTTAAGTCTCATCTTTTTGCAATTAAAAAAAAATATCCCCCCTTGATCACCGCAATTTATATGTCCATGAAATGCAATGCAAATCAGCACAGAAAATGTTTCAAGCAAAAACGAAAATTTAGCATTTTTTGATTTTCGGCTTTTAATTTTTTTGATTAATTTAAAAATTTTTTAGATTTAATTTATTATTAAATTCCACTTATTTGAATTATTTTGAAACTATTTATTTTGAAAATAATGAAATAAATTAATAAAATACCAAATAAATCCAAATATCAAAATTGCATCAAAAGTTGAAATGTAGGCTTTTCTGGCAAAACGGCACATTGAAATTTTTTTTTACAAGATTTTTGAGATAAGCGGGTGCGAATTACCTTAAGAAAGTACCTTTTTCCAAAAAAGAAAAATAAAATTGAATCTTGGTCCAAAATGGGTTAACGGGTTTTCAACACGTGAATTTAAGGTGAAGCAAATCTGAAATTTACGGTTTTGCTAATAACTTTTGAACCACTGGACCGATTTGGCTGAAATTCAATATGAAATAGCTCAGGGGAACGGCAAATATATATGCCGAGCTTCAGCATCCTCAGAACTTCCTTTAGAAAGTTATCGTGTGAAAGTTCAACTCGTAAACTCGCGAAAACCCCTTGCCGAAATTCACTGGATTGCAATACCAACCTGACCAGGTAAATGCCCAACATATATCCCAAACTTCGGGAGCCTCCGTAAAGTCTTTCAAAAGTTAGCGTGTTTTCAACAGACGGACAGACGGACATCGCTAGATCATCTTAGAATCGAACGAGGATCATGAATATATATACTTACAAACGGAATGACAAACTTATATGTACCCTCTATCACTAGAGTGCAGTGGCGGGTACAGCTTTTGGGTTTGGGGGAGGAAATTTTTTTTTTTTTACTTCGAATAAAAAAAAAAATCATAATGCTTTGTCGGACGATCAAAAACAGGGATACGTTTCTTTTACAAAACAAGTGATGGAAAAGCTATAAAATCATCAAATTTATTAGTTTTTGCAGAAAGAGGTTTGCTTTTTATGATCATATGTATTTCGTTTAGATTATTTTTTTTAGGGCAAATGTCTCAGAATCTAAGACTTCTTTTTTTTCGTATAGAAAAATTTTTAGATTCTACACAGAAAAAAATATGGGGAAAAACAATTTGAGTAATCACTTGTTTAAATTTAAAAAAAAAGTTTTGAGTAATTTTTTAATTGACGCAATTAAAAATTTACTCAAAAATTTAAAAACAAATTGAGTAAATAATTTAATAAGAATTTAATAGCTTTTTTAATTTTTTTTTGGAATTTTCTTAGTTTTTTTAATTCTCGTTTAGTTTATAGTTTTTTGTATATATACATGAAAGTTTGTAATCATATTTATAAATTTTTTTTATGTCTTTAAGACAAAAATATATTTGGTAAAGTTTGAAAAAACATGTTTTTTTTCTTTGTAAAAAAATATGAAATTTTTTTAAACTTTGTTTTTTTTAGAGTAGAAACAGAATAAGCCCGGCACGACTTTTTCCATACGGTTTGGCAGATTAAACCGGTGGCCGGCGCCGATGTGAAATAAAACTTGTTCTGTTTTTAAAAGGTGGTGCTTCTTGTTCTGTTCCTGCACTTAATAGTGTCAATTAAAAATTTACTCAAATTTTTTTGGCAAACATTTAATAAATTTTTATTAAAAATTTACTCAATACTATTAAATCGTTTACTGGTGGAAAATTGAGTAATTTTTTACTCAATAGTATTAAAAATTTACTCAAATTTTTTTTTTATTTCTTTCTGTGTAAGAACTTTTTTCCAGAGAAAAAGTCTCAGATTCTGAGATATTTTGCCTATAGAAAAGGCTCAGATTATTAGATTTGTTCGTAATGAAAAAATTTTAGATTCTGAGATCTTTTTTTATAGAAAAAGTCTCAGACCTTTTCCCAATAGAAAAAATGTTAGATTCTGAAACCTTTTTCTTAAAGAACAAGTTTCAGATTCTCAGACCTTTTTCCTATAGAAAAGATTTCAGAATCGAACACTTATATCTAAGGAAAAGGTCTCAGTCTCTCAGACCTTTTTCCCATAGAAAAAGTCTCATATTCTCAGAGCTTTTTCGTATGAAAAGGCTAAAATTCTGGCACATTTTCCCCTAAAGAAAAAGTGACAGATTCTGAGAAATTTTTCCATTAGAAAAAGTCTCAGATCATAAGAACTTTTTCCTTCAGAAGATTCTAATTCAAATACCATTTTCCTATAGAATAACACTGAGATTCTGAGACCCTTTCTAAATGAAAAGTTCCAGATTCTGAGACGCTATTCCTGTAGAAAGTCTTAGATTCTGAAACCTTTTTCTTATATAAAAAATATTAAGAATCTTAGTCTTTTTTTTCTAAAGAAAATGTCTCAGATTTTAAGACCTTTTTCCCATAGAAAAAGTCATAGGTTCTGAGACCTGTTTCCCCAAAAACAGTTTCAGATTCTGAGGCATTTTTCCTATAGAAAAAGTCTGAAACTTTGAGATTCTGAGACCTTATTCCTATAAAAAAGTCTTAGATTTTTCCAATAGAAAAAGTCTCAGATTCTGCAACAATAAAAAGACTGCACTTAGAAAATTATTGCAGTTACTACATGCTGGTCATTTGTGTAGTAAGTAGTAGTTGTTGTTTTCAACTACAACTTCAGTTGTTTTTGGGTGAAAAATCTCAAACAACTGTTTTTTGTAGTCGTTTTAAATATATTATAATTTTCTAGAAATTTTCACAAAACCGGATGTGTTGACCGAGTTGAAAGTGTCAGATGCAGCAGGAATTATTTCCAAATAATTTTAACCGTTTTTTAACTTTAGAAGAAAATTTAGACAATTTGAGTTACAGTAAAAATAACTGTTATTTGAAGTAGTTTTTACCCTTTTTTGTAGTTGTTAATTGATAAGTAGTTAAAAACAACAACAATTTTTGGTTGATTTTACCGTAAAATGTAGTGGACGCCTAAACAACAGCGAATGTAGTAGTTTTAACTGTCTTATGTAGTGGAATCTACCGTCATAATTTTTTGAGTGTGAGACTGAGAGAATAAAAATTCTCAGACTTTGAGACCTTTTTAAAATAGATTAAGATTTTGATACCTTTTTCCTTAAAATAAGTCTCAAATATAGAGATTCTGAGACCTTTTTCCTATAGAAAAAGTCTCAGATTCTTAGACATTTTTCCTATCAAAAAAATGTTAGATTCTGTGACCTTTTTTAAATTTTGAGACCTTTTTCCCCGTAGAAAAGTCCCTGGTTTTAAGACCGTTAGCCTTAAAAAAAAACACTCTCAGATTAAAATTTACAAAAAAGAAAATGTTGGAGGATTTGAAGGATTTGAGATTTCGTTTGTAACATTTTCTATAGAAAAAGTCTCAGATTCTGTGAAAAAAAACATATTCTAAGTAATTTTTTATACCAAAATTCATAATAAGATTAACAGATATTTTTTCACAGAAAATTCTCAGATTAAGTCACATTTTACCTTTGAAAATTTTCTCTATAAAGATTTTCAGATTTTTTCTATGAAAAATTTTTGGATTTCGAGATTTTTTCCTTTAGAATATTTTTTAGAAAATTTTCTTCTTCCTTTTTTCCGTTCTTTTCTTTTCCTTTCTTCCTTTTTTTTCTTTTTGAAATTTGGTCTGGGGGGCGGAAATTTCTCCTTCCCCCCCTTCCCTTGTACCCGCGCATGCTAGAGTGGAGGGTATAAAAAACAATAAAAATTTTAATTAAAATAAAATATACGATATTATTTTCTCTGCACCAAGGTTAGTCCTAGTGCATACTTAGAACCTAAGCATTTAGCCATTAGTTTTTTTCATGTAAAATGCCAATGAAATAGCATTGTTTTTATTATTTATGTTTTGAAAAATGTGCCATTTTTAATTATATATTTTTTTTAATTTATACAATTATAATTTTAATAAGTTTCAAATTTTTTTTTTCAAATATCCATTTATTTTTAATTAACGTCACACAAATATTTTTAACATGTATGCGCATTTTAGTGATTGGTCCGGATTTAAATAATTTTTTAATTAAATTTACGAATTTTTTAATAAAATTTTTTTCTGGGTGTCTTAACTCGGAGAAATCACATTGATGTTACGATTTCGCAATTTTTTTTTACTTTAAAGTCCCATAATTCGCGGAAAAAATGTTTTTGTAATATTTTTGAATGTGATCTTGTCTAGACAGGGAAGACCTATTTTTTCAAATAGATAACCCTTGGTTACCTAGAAATAAGATGAAATGTGCATTTTTTTGAGTTTTTACTTTAACCACAATGCGCGAGGATAAATCATTTTTTGAGGATAAAGATTTGTTTGGCTCCCAAATGCATGTCTAGGATCCAATGTGCGACACTTTAAAAAAAAATGATCAGTTAGTTTTCTCCTTCTGCCATTTTGGTAGACGGCCATGTTATCAAATTATTTTGATAACCAGGCGCTTCAATAAAAAAAGTTTATTAACAACGAAAACAACTAAACTGTGCTTGTTTCCAGCACTCCTTTGTTAAATAATTGTTTAACTTTGTTATTTAAGAGTTCAGCTACTGCATCAGTTCCGATTTTGGTTACAATAAATAACAATAATACTAAATAATGCTGTTGTCTAATGCATAACCCAGCAGAATTTAAGCTTATGTAGGACCAACTACATTGATTGTTAATAGTTGTCCATGTTTAAGCATTTTGCGCATGTCGCACAAACTTTCAACTTTTGCTAACCCCTAGTAAATTGTATAAGAAAAATATTTTTTAAACATTTTAACCCTTTAAATGGACGTTTTGTTAGACTTCTGTGTTTAGTTTTTGAAAAATGACTAAAATGACCCCTTAAAATGGCAGTTAGAGGGTTAATATTTTATAGCTCAGATGTTTTTTATTAAAGTTTTTTTCGACGTTTTTCCAAAGCCTTTGATAAAAAATTAAAAACTTCAGTGGACCATAAAAAATAAAATTGTTGCACAGTGTTTATACGATCCACAGCATTTTTATTTAAAAAAAAAATCCATTGCCCTCAAGTGGGCGCCAAATAATTAATTTATTATGTACTAATTCTAAATTACTTTTTGCTGGGAATTTTTTTTTTTTTATTTATTTTTCAAAAATTTAGCATAAAGATATTTGTGGACTTAAAATATTAATTAACAACTTATTCTTTGTCACCAAATTTGTTGATGAATTAACTAAATCTAAACGCGTTAACTCGATTTTAATACAAAGATGCAAATTGTTTTATAGGTTCAAAATTTTTCCATCGAATTTATATTTGGGGGCGTTTCTTATTAATGTTTACAGGATTTATTAACCGAATTATACATCGAAATATTTTAGAAAAAGTTGAATGAAAAAAAAATTGAGCTTTTAAGTAGGTTGGTAGCTATTTCACCATATGCTGTATAGTAGGGTTGAGCAAATTTAGCTTTTTTTTTTAAATTCGAAAACGTTGGGGTCAGAGAAGTTGCCTTTTAGGGCCGATATTAACATAGAAAAATATTGGACCTGCCAGAACAATGGCTTTGGGTTCCTTTTTTGACTTAAAATTCGGAAAGCTCCGAACAAAGTGAAAAAGTTAGCTTTTTTTGCTTGAAATATTCTTAAAATATTTGTAGTAGTTAATATTCGGGCATTATAAAAAAAATTTTTCTGTAAAATTATTTTTTTGTTTTTCAAAAAAAAAATATTTTTAATTATTTTTTCTCTTGTGTGAGAATAATCTAATATTTTAAGCAAAAAAAATGTTTCACTTTGTTTGGAACTTTCAGATTTTCAGGTAAAAAAAGGAACGCAAAGCCATTGTCCTTCAGGTCCAATATTTTTAAAGGCAAAATTGAAAAAAAAGGAAAATTTGCTCCACCCTGACGTTTATCACGAAAAAAAAAAACTAAAAAAATATCTTTAGATAATGGAATATTTTAAAAGTAAATAACATACGCAATTATTTAGCATTATATTTTTGATGTTTTCATTCATGATTTAGTTATTTCAAGCTTGTGTGAAATTCAAATATTTGATCAAATAAATTGCATGTTCAAAGATATTTTCTCATTTCGATTATTTTGTGGGTTTTTACCAAAGTATTGAATAAATGGACTTTTTATGAAAATATGTTCTTTTTAAAAATATTCTCTACACTAGAGCCCCCCATTTCCCGGTTCTCGGTATTCCCGGGAATACCGGTATTCCCGGTTCTGGTACCGGTTTCCCGGTTCTAGATATATTCCCGGGAATACCGGTATTCAGTGAACGCTATGAAATTTGGACTTAAAATCAACCTGAAAAAAACCAAACTAATGCGTATAGGAACAAGCTCAACTACCCCACTGAAACTTGAAAATGTTGTAATCGAGGACGTTGAATCGTTCAATTATCTGGGAAGCGTAATTACTAAAGATGGCGGCACAACAGCAGATATAAGATCCCGTATAAACAAAGCAAGAGTGGCCTTTCAATCAATGCATAAGCTGTGGAAGTCGAACTCTATCAGCAGCAAAACCAAACTTCGCATCTTTGACTGTAGCGTTAAATCTGTTTTATTATATGGTTCTACAACTTGGGGAGTAACACAGACAAATATGAAAAAACTCCAAGGTTTTGTTAACCGATGTTTACGCCGCATTCTTTGCATTTTCTGGCCCAACACTATATCTACAACCGAACTCTTACAGCTTACAGAAAACACTACAATAGAAGCAGAAATAATGAAACGTAAGTGGACGTGGATAGGCCATATTTTAAGAAGACCGCAAAATGACATTACTCGCGCTGCACTTCAGTGGAACCCTCAAGGCCATCGCAGACCCGGACGACCACAAAACACCTGGATGAGAACGATAAATCGAGAATGCAGTGCTGTCAACAAATCATGGAACCAAATTAAAGCCCTTGCCAATAATCGAAGCAGATGGAGAGAAATTGTAAACGCCCTATGTTCACCTGAACTTTTATTTTAAAACACATACTTTGTATAAATATTAAAATAAATAAAGGACATATATATATATATATATTTAATCAGTATTTCAGAAGTATTTAGTTGTGTTTGTAAAATTATTTAAAAATCATGTTACTATTTTTTCTTAAATTCAAAAAATAAAATGGAAATGGTGTTTTTCACATGTTTTGTATTTTTTTCTGGTAAAATCAAAGAAAAAATTTTAATTGTACAAAATTTTACAAAATATACATACCGGTAATCCCGGGAATACCGTCAGAACCGGAACCGGGAATACCGGTATTCCCGGGAATACCGGGAATGAGTCAAGAACCGGGAAACCGGTACCATTTCCCGGGAATACCGAGAACCGGGAATACCGGTATTCCCGGTACTACGGTACTGACCGTAGGCACTACTCTACACTATTTTATTTCAGAATTTATTAATTGTATATCAGAAATTATTACACGCAGGCTTCAAAAGTGCCGAAAGTTAATGTTCAACCTTTACAAATTTTCGGTGGAGTGCTCAAGTTCGGAAGTAAAGCATGCATGTCTGTCTTTATGTATTGTGACCTCCTGAACTCGATTCCGCCATCAGAATTTGATTCCAATGGGTTTTCTGTTATCTCCAAGAAAAGTCCTCAATGTGAACAATCAGGATTTGTTTGAAATTTATGCTCAAAATAGTGAACAAAAATCTAAGATTGTCCAGTCTAGGTTTCTATAGTCGAAAAGTCGTTTAATCGACTTTTTGTAAGTCCAAAAATGGTCCAATTATATTCCGATTTAATTAGGTTACACGTTTAACACCTAAAAATAGAATGTTTATCAAATATTTACATTTTTATGAATTTTGAGGGAATTATGTGAATATCGGGAGGGTGGTTTGTATGGGGACTATCAGAAGGACTGATCCGATTCCTTTGAAATTTGGATGATTTGTGCATACAAAATTTGATTACCTGCTAAATTTCAAAGCGATATCTATTATAAATCGGGGCTACCCAGCAAAAATTGGCATTACTAGTAATGGGTTTTGTAATCCGAAACAGATGTTAATAAGTAGTTACTTATTGAATGAAACACTAATTATTTTAACAAGGGCGTGAGACAAAAATAACTAGTGAAGAGTATGGAGATAAATAAGTAGTTACTGTCTCGGATTACAAATAAGGAGTAAAAACCCATTACCAATAAGAAGTAAAATAATAAGTTAATTAAAACTTTTAAAATTTAACTTGTATTTACTAAAACTTAAAAATTGCGTAATTTTTATTAAGTTTTTAAGTACTTTTTAAGTTAATTGAATTGTAAAGATTAAAAACTGCAAGTGCAAGAAGATATTATTACTTAGAGGTGCTTTTATAACATATTACTGAGAAGTAGTTACTTTTGGGCTTAAAATAATGTTAATAGTGATGGTTACTCATTATAAATAATGTACTTATTGTTAGTAATGATTACTTTTCACAACTCATTACCTTGTTTTTGCTGGGTAGGGCTTAACATGGACCGATTTTCACCAATTTCAATAGGCTTCGTCCTTGGGCTAAAAGATGCTTAAGTTTTAAATTTCAAGTCAATTGATTGAAAATTGCGACCTGTATCGTGCTTAAACCGATAGATGGACAGACGGACGGACGGACATCGCTAAATCGACTCAAAAAGTTATTCTGAGTTGATCGGTATACTTGATGGTAGGTCTAGGACCAATATTTCGGGTAGTTACAAACATCAGCACAAACTCATTATACCCTGTACCACAGAGTGGTGTAGGGTATAAATTTATACTATAAAAATAGCACCTAAAGGCTTACAACAAATCAAAACATAACTTTTATTTACAAACAATCGATTTTTTAAAAGTTGGAAAAGGTCGAAAAAAGTCAAAAAGTCGAAAAAAATCGAAAAAAAGTCGAAAAGTCAAAAAAGTCGACTTTTAAAAATTCGAAAGGTCGTAAAGTCGACTTTTTAAAATATGAAAAAGGTCGAAAAATCGACTTTTTAGAAATTGAAAAAAGTCGAAAAGTCGATTTTTTGTTGCGACTATATAACCCTAGTCCAGTCCGAGATTATTTGCCAACATTCAGTAAAGGGACCAAAAATTACCCATTTTTAGTTATTTTGACGTTTATGTTCTTTACCACATTTACCAAACTTTCGTATAAATCAGTTAACTCTTTCCGGGGCGGTGGTATAAAAACCATACCACTTATTTATTATTTTTTTTATGAATTTGGTACTTCCTAGTTTTATTTTAATATCGATTAAATATGTAATTTTGAGCTAATATTATTTAAAAACAAGTAAGAGTGTTAAATTCGGCTGTGCCGAATCTTTTATACCCTCCAACATGCAAATAAATAAAAAAAAAATGCAGGGGCGTATTCTTTTTTTTGGGGGGGAGGGGGGGGGGGGGGTCGGTAGCGGTAATTGGGGGGGCACATTTCCTCTTGAATAAGTGTTAAAAAAATTAATTCTTATGCTTTTGGCGCTAAAGAAATACAAATTAATCATTATTAAAAAAAAACAATAATTTATTCCACGCCCATAAAAGGGGGGGGGGCGGACCGAAAAACGATATTTTCTAATTCTGTGGGTCTAATTGCTGGACTTTGAACTTGTAGCATAAAAATGTTGGATTTGTTAAACAAAAAAATTAAAAAAAATATGGTATTTTTCAGAGGTTGGTTTAGTTCTTTAAGGGGGAACTTTTTCCCCCTGCTCCGATTTTGCTTATTTACGAACTTAACCTGCCTAGGAACATAAGACTATTCGTGCCAAATGTCGCACAGTGGGGAAAAATGGACTTTTTTTGTCCAATTTTGCCTACAGGTCGCAATTCTTAACCGATTTTGATTTTTCTTTTTTTGTATTTTAGCTAATAAAATTTCGCATCGATCTGTCATGGTGGATTTTTGAAAAAAAATTTCGGATTACTTTTTTTATTTTCCTAAAGTTCAGAAAATTTTAATTTTTTCAGTTTTTTTGCAATAAAAAATTTATTAGGCATGGGACGAATATGCTTTATGGACTAAATTAAAGGTATTGGAATCCCTAATCACCCAGCAAAAACATGGTAATGAGTTGTGAAAAGTAATCATTACCAAGTACATTATTTATAATGAGTACCCATTACCATCAACATTATTTTAAGTCCAAAAGTAACTACTCCTCAGTAATATGTTATAAAAGCACCTCTAAGTAATAATATCTTCTTGCACTTGCAGTTTTTAACCTTTACAATTCAATTAACTTAAAAAGTACTTAAAAACTTAATAAAAATTACGCAATTTTTAATTTTTAGTAAAAACAAGTTAAATTTTAAAAGTTTTAATTAACTAATTATTTTACTTCTTATTGGTAATGGCTTTTTACTCCTTATTTGTAATCCGAGACAGTAACTACTTATTTATCTCCATACTCTTCACTAGTTATTTTTGTCTCACGCCCTTGTTAAAATAATTAGTGTTTCATTCAATAAGTAACTACTTATTAACATCTGTTTCGGATTACAAAACCCATTACTAGTAATGCCATTTTTTGCTGGGCAACGACATGATTAGTATTTAAAAATAAAATATTATTTTGGTTTTTATAACCAGACAAAAATTCAAAAATTTTTAATTTTAAAAGCCTATATCTTTAAAAATAATGTACCAATTTCAATGAAATCTTTTTTAGATTAAAGCTTATGTTTTGCTTAATCATAATTGGTACACAAAATTTTTTGACACAAATATTTTATTTTTTTGGTTAAATTTTACCTTATGATTTTTGGAATTTCAAATTATTTTTTAGTCTGTTTAAAAAAAAAAAAAGTTGTTACATTGTAAATTCGAAAAAAAGTGTTAAACAATTTTGCAAAAATACTTTATGTACCAATAATGGTTAAGAAAATGATAAGCTTTAATTTAAAAAAAAATTTCATTGAAATTGGTACATTACCTTTAATTTTGTCCATACAGCTTATTCGTCCCCTGCCTATTACATTTTTTAGAGCAAAAATTATAAAAAAAATAATATTTTCTGAACTTTAAAAAAATATTCAAATAAAAAAAAAATGATTTTTAGAAATCCACCATGACAGGCCGATGAGGAATTTTATTAGCTAAATTTCAAATAAAGAAAAACTAAAATCGGTTAAGAATTGCGACCTGTAGGCAAAATCGGACAAAAAAAGTCTATTTTTCCCCACTGTGTGTCGTGAGTCTAGCTCTTTTATTTTGGACTGCATCGTGTTAACAACAGACGGACGGACAGACATCGCTAGAATGTCTTAGAATCGATCACTGATGATAAATATATATACACTATATTGGTCCTAGACCAATATTTTGATGCGTTACACACGGAATGACAAAGTGAGTATACCCCCATACTGTAGTTAGAGGGTATAAAAATTATATCAAGTGAGAGAAAGAAATATTAATAGATGTTTTTTCTGGGCAAAAAAAGTGAGTCAGTGAAGTGTCAAAAGTGTATCCCACCATTTATTAACTGTCGTCCACAAAACTGTGTGATACTTTATTATTAAAAATTTGTTGCTAAAAATTTTAATTAATTATATTTCAAAATATGTTTTAGGATCAAAATAAATCATGCTTTACTGAATTTTATGAGTGAAACCAACCTTTTGTGCGTGGTGGTATGATTATCATAACACATCCTTTCGCAGAATCCTTGAAGGACAAAATTTTTTTCATTAAATTACCATAATTAATAATATAAAATAAAAATTTTGTTTGGTTTTTAACAATTTCATGTAGTGCCCCGGAAAGAGTTAAAAATTAAAAAAAAGCTATTCCTGACAGTGTTAAAGTTACATATTTAAAATACTAAATTCTGGAAAAAAAAAACTTGAATGCCAAAAAATTATGACGAAATTGTCCCGTAATCTCAGAATCAACCATGTATATGAGATCCAGTTTATGTTTTATATTGTTAGTCGGACGGTCTTATAGTTAAAAACATAGAGAAACATAGAGGCGAAGGTGAAAGAAAAAACAATATTGCTATCTTTTTCTAATTTCTCACACGTATGTTGTCGATGTGAATTCACCACACAATACATGTTTACAAGTCGTACTTTGTCAACAAATACATATAAACAAAATGTACTTTGACAACTCAATTTTTGACGCCTTCGCCTCTATGTTTCTCTATGGTTAAAAATCTATGAAAAAATATATCGTATTAGAAACCTACTTTGTTATAAATTTTCTTTACCTTCAAAGAAACAAAAAACAACACACATTTGTTTTTTAAATTTTTTTTATTAATTTTTTTTTATTTTTTTTTTATATTTTTTATTTGTTTACATTTTACATAATTTATAAGCATTTTTATTATATTTTAATATATAAAGTGTAATTTTTATATATGTATGTATATATTTTTTGTGTTTTAAATTATACAATTTTGTTTTTTTTTTAATTAAAAATAATATTATATTATGATCTTTTGATAATTTTTATTTTTTTTTTTTTTTAATAATAAAAAATAAACTATGTTGAAAGAAAACTATGAAGTAACACAAAATAAAAATGTATTTTTAAAAAATACAAAAAAAAAAGAAGTATAGAAAGGAAATAAACTAAATATTGTATAATCAGCTGGTATAAGTTTCAAAATATAATAAAATATATATAACTCAACTTAAATTTAAAGAAAAAAAAGAGAAAATAATTACTAAATAATATTATAAAAAAAAAAAAAAAAAAACAAAAATTGATTTAAAAAATTATGAATTTAAATTTTTTTTTTAAACTACGCGAATTTAATTTTAATAAAAAATTTTTAATTATAAGATTTTATTAAATGTGTACGTGTGAGAGCATTTATAATTTTCAAGATTTTAAGCCTGCTTGAGGGATTTTTACGAATTTTTAAAAGCATGCAGTTAAGAAAATATTTAAAAAAGCTTGACAACAATTAAGGAAAAATTAGAAGATTTAGAAAGTGAATAATTTTTTTTTCTAAGTTTTAATATAAAAATGTCTTTTGCTTTTTTTTCCATCGATTTTATTAAGAATCATTAATTATATTATTTATGACTTTATTTTTTAACAATTTTTATAATAAATCTTTTTTTTTTTTTTCTTTTCTACTTTCATTTCAGCAACAACATACACATTTCCATTTACAAGGTTATAAGTTTAAATGTATTCCAATTTTTTTTTTTTAATTTCAAAAATTGTGTGTGAAAAATATTCCAATTTTATATATTTTTCAATTTTTGTTTTTTTATGTGGCAGCTTAATGTTTTTTTAGGATAATTAAATGTTTTTTTTTTTTTAATTATAAACAAAATAAATAACTGCCAAATTCATAATAAAATTCTGCAGCAAAAGAATAATTTTTTTTCTTTGCAAAATGTTAGTTTAATGACTTACGGCCATATTTAAAATGAAAAACGAGTGTCAAACAGCGAGTGTTTATCTCTTTTATATCAAGTTTTCTACTAGATGAAGCTTTTAAATCGTTTATATTATTCTTTCATCTTTATTATAATGATAAAATAATAGACTTCCTGATTGAAAATTGCAAATAAAAAATTTAGACATTCTATGTTAGGCACTCGTTTTTCATTTTGAATACGGCCGTTAAAATTTTATTATGAATATCAGCCTAAATGTTTAAAATATTTTTGTTTAAGATTTTTCTCATTGCCATATGAAATGATTTGTTTTCTTTTTTTGTTTAGAATATATAAAATTTTTTAAATATATACTTTTGAAAATGTCAAACAATAAACAACATAAATTTTATATGTATGTATGCATGTTAAAAAAATAACTCATTCATAATATTTTATTTTTTTTTATTTTTACACAAACAATTTCTTAAGATTCTAATAGAAAAATTTTTAAGATTTTTTTTTAAGATTTGAATCAACAAATTAAAAAAAAATCTTTAGGATTTTAAATATTATTTTAAAAATTTCTTAAATTTTGGAACAATATTTTGAAATCGATTTTTTTTAAACAATAACCGTGTTTTGGTGTAAATAAAATTTAATAAATATTTTTAAAAGTTTGTAAATAAAAAAAAAAAATTGCAACAATTATTTTATAAAATAATAGTATTAATATAGAAAAACATCAAACAAAATACATAAATAATTTAAAATAAAATATATTGATGTTATTTCCAATTTTTTTTTATTGCCAAAGACCGACTGTGTAATTTCTACCAAAGTGTCCCATGCGTCGCTGACGTCCACCTAAACAAAAATTTATGAGAAAAAAGCAAAAATGGGCATTAGTTTTATATAAATAATAATTGTTTATAAATAATCATTTAAAATACATTTAAGGAAAATAAAACTAATATTTATAAAAGTACATACATAAATAATTAAATAAAAAAAAAAATATTTATTTTAAATTTTAAGAAAATCAGTGAAGTCACCATTGGAAATGTTCTACATTTCTATAAATTTATTCAAAAAAAAACTATATATAAAAAAAATTTAGTTTGTATGGAAAATTTTTTTTAGGGCAAAACTTTAACCGTTCAGCAGCAAGAGTTAATATTGTCCGATTTGGCTAAAAAATTTAAACATGAAATTTTTAGACCAAAATGGACCATAATTGGCATATACATTAGAGTGGTCCAAAATTTTTATTGAAATCATGAGCTCCACAATGTTTGTTCAAGGTGCCTAACAACTTCCTGTGCAAAGTTTCAGGCGAATTCGTTAAAATTTCGAGGCCTCTCAATTTAAAGGATTTTACAATAAATCGTAAGATATTAACCCGCTGCAGCGCGCTGAGGGTTAAAGTTTTGCCCTAAAAAAATTGCATACAAACACAACATTTTTTTCCGATTTTTAGTATAATTTTTTTAATTATTATTTTACCAAATCAACTTATTAACAACACAAAATTTTATTTTAGTGAGATAAGGCTTTCAGCTTTAAAATTGACTTCGGAGAAATCATGAGCTCCACAACTCCCTGTGCAAAGTTTCAGGCGAATTCGTTCTTTCACAATAAATCATTCTTCCACAAAAAACCTGTGTCGTTGGGGGGGTTAAAGTTTTGTCCTAAAAACATTTTTCCATACAAACCAAAATTTTTTTTCTCGATTTTTATTATTTTTTTTAGTTATTATTTTACTTAATCAGCTTATATACAACACCAAATTTTATTTTAGTGGAATAAGGCTTTCGGCTTAAAAATTGGCTTCGAAAAAAAAAATATAGGGCCATTGGGGTCCTACTCTTAAAATTTTTTAATTCTGTTTTTTTTTAGGTTAAAGTTTGGCATTTGAAAAAACAAAATTTTTTTTCAGGGACTTACTTTGCCCCCACCCCCCAGCGTCATTTGAGAAAAGATAAAACACGTATTCTGTGATATTTTTGGAAGAATATCTAATTTAATACGGTTATTAGAGTCATTTGAGACAAAATTAAATAGACCTTTGTATGTGGGCTAGGTATAAACATGGGACGATTTCCAATAGGCTTCGTCCTTAGGCCAAAATAAGCTTAAGTTTCAAATTTCAGCCAAATTGATATATAATTGCGAGATGTATCGTGTTTACAACGTTTAGATGGACGGACGGACATCGCTAAAATGACTCAAAAAGTTATTCTGAATCGATCGGTAAACTTAAAATTAGGTCTGGGACCAGTATTTTTTTTTTTTTCGAGTGTAAATTTTTTTTAGTCCAAAAATATTTTTGAGTGACAAAAATACTTTTTAAAGTAGTTTTGTGGCTTTCCAATGGTTTTAAAGCTTGTTTTTAAAGGCTCGGTTTTTTCAGCACGTGAATTTAAGGTAGAGCCAATCTGAAATTTACGGTTTTGATAATAACTTTTGAAATTCAATGTGAACCAGGCCAAGGGAACGAAAAATAAATATGCCAAGCTTCAGCATCCTCAGAATAGCCTTTAGAAAGCTATCGTGTTTTTTATCTCGTAAATTCGCGAAAAACCCTTGCCGAAACTCACTCTTTTGCTCATAACTTTTGAAGCACTGGGCCGATTTCGATGGATTGCAATACCAACCTGACCAGGAAAATGCCCAACATATATACCAAACTTCAGGAGCCTCCGTTCAAAAGTTAGCGTGTTTTTAACAGACAGACGGACGGACATCGCTAGATCGTCTTAGAATCGAACGAGGATCATGAATATATATACTTTATGAGGTCTTAGACCAATATTTCGAGGTGTTACAAAATGGTAACAAAATCGGCTAATGGCATTTCACGCCTCTTTATTTTGAACTTTAAAAAGAGTTAACACGAAAATCCTAGCTGATCCTGTTTTCGAGTTATTGCTGAATAATTAAACTGTTCGACAAAAAAAAAATCCCAGTGAAATATCCAACTGATTCTTATAGATTTTAATCTCCTGAATCCGTTTTTGAGATATTTGCTGTTAAAAAGTAAAAAAAAAAAAAACAATAATTTTGTACTTTTAGGTCCACTGTTATGTTGCTTCCAACAAATAGGACTTGATTTCATTGCAAATTTTTATAGCATGTTCCGTTTCGCGTTCAAAATTTTCGCGTGGACAAATTTTTAAACGCGAATATCTCGAAAACGAAACATGCTAGAAAATTTGGAATCAGGAGGTCAATTTTATATGAAATCAAATCTTATTTTTGGAATAATCTGTAACAGTAGACCACCAAAAGTGCGAAATTATTGGTTTTTATTCCAAAACTGCAATCCAAATTTTCTAGCATGTTCTGTTTTTGAGATATTTGCGTTTGAAAATTTCGAACGCGAAACGCGACCTGCTGTAAAAATTTGGATAGCTGTTTTTGAATCAGGAGACCATCCAATTTTTTCTAGTACGTACCGTTTTTGAGATAATTGGACCTCCGGATTGCAAAACTGCAATCCAACTTTGCTAGAAAATTTGGATTGCAGTTTTGGAATCAGGAGGTCAATTTTATATGAAATTAGTCCTGTTTTTGGAAGAATCCTGTAATGGTGTATTAGTTTTAAGGCTTTTTTAACAGCGAATATCTCAAAAACGGTAAGTGCAAAAAAAAAAATTGGATGGCAGATTTGGACTTAGGAGAGAAAAATCTATAATAATCACTTGGAGGTTTTTGTTGTCGAACAGTGCAATTATTTAGCAATAACTCGAAAACAGGATCTGTTAGGATTTTCGTGTTAACGATTTTTAAAGCTCAAAAAAGAGGAGTGAAATGACATTAGCCGATTTTGTCACCATTTTAACACAACCTATACTTGCTCGAAGAGGGGTGTGATGGATTTTTTTAGGGCAAAACTTTAACCCTCCAGCGGCACGGGGTAATATTGTCAGATTTGGCTAAAAATTTTAAACGGAGATTTTTTAGGCCAAAACGAGCCATAATTTGACCGGCGATTGACGAAATTCATTATTCGTGCCACCCTAATATGCATCTGCTAACATCAACCTATTAACCTATCCCTTTTTCTGAAAATGATTTATGACTATGAATAATAAAAAAAAAAATATTTGTATGTAATAAAAATCTACTACCAATAACCTTTTGACTTACATGACAAATATTTTAAATGTAAAAAACATGTTGGTATGTGTACAAAAATATAAATGAAAAATTTTACAAAAAGTACATTGACTAGACAAAACCCAACAAACTACATTTATATAACTAAAATAAAATAATTTTAAAATAAAAATAAAATATATGCGCCTCTGTTCTGGTATCCGAAATTTATCACTATGAATTAACATGAATTAAAATTTAAAATTTGGTTTTTGAACAGACCCCTAAATTCTGGTTAATTTTTATTAAAAATAAGAATTGTTTTATTCGACTTTCAAATAATATATTTTGAGTAGGTTTATTCCAGCTCGAGGTAATTTTTCTTTACTAATTACAATCATGACCCTGCAAACAATAGGGCGATATATCGCCGAAAAGATATTGCGGCGATACGAAAATTTATCATTTCAATAAAAAATCAAAGTAGTATTTTTATTATATCGCCGTTTTCTCATACGAACGATATTTTGGCGATAAACAAAAAAAAAATATTGAAAATTTTTATTTCTTTGTCAATTTAAAATAAAATAATTTATCAAGCACAACAAGAAATCTTTGAAAGAATATAAATTTGGCCGAAAAACACAAATGTGCTTTCAAAGATAAAATAAAAAATTCAGCGAATGTTGTGGATATATTTTTCAGGTGAATGCAAATGTTTTTAGTACTGTTAACATGACCAAAATATGAATGAAAAAAATAATGTCTATTTTCAGCTTCAGGGAATAGATTTAGCTGTATCGCCGGTTTATCATTTTGGTGGTATTCCGGCGATACATACAAATCTATTATTTTTCGTTTATACGATTATCTGGCGATATTGCCCTTTTATCGCCAAGACGAATCGTATTCGTATCGCCAGGATGTATTGCCGTCGGGTAACCGTTTCTCCCGAAAGGTGTATCGCCGGCGATACGAATTCGATAATTGCCGCAATAACATTTATCGTATCGGCAATACAACCGGCGAATCGATGTCGTATCGTTTTGTTTGCAGGGGATATTCTCATAGAATAATTTGCAAGAAAATTATTTTTCTGTTTTAAATATATTTATTAGTAGAGGATGTTTATATTTTGCTGAATAGTCTTGACGAGATCGAAACAGGGGTCTGCTAAGTTGGGCAAAAATTACCAACATAAGTAAATAATTTTCTTGTAAAATTACCTTGAGCTAGAATTACCTTACTTAAAATATTTTAATGTAGTCTTTTTCAAATTTCTATTGATGTTTCCAATTTCAGAACAAAGGCGATTTAAACTTAATTATAAATACATAGGAGTATAAATATATTTTTTATAAATATTAAAGAAAAGAAAATTTATACGTACAGATTTTACAAAAATCGTAATAGAGGGACTTTTCTTGGTATTTGAATTTTGAAATTGTATATCCGACACGGCCACATTATTTTTTAAAACTTGTATATCGGGTGTAAGTTGTTGTTGAAGGTATTATTAACGAATTTGTATTTTTAAGGTGTTGTAAAAATTTTCAAATGTTGTTTTTTGTGTTTGTTGGTGGTTTATTAATAGAGTAAAAAAAGTTGATTAATTTATTACTTTTTTAGTTGGATGTTTTCGAATTATATTGTTTTATATAGGTTTTTTTTTTTTTGTTGTTCTTAACAAACATCTTATAATTGGATTTGATAAATAAGGTTGAGTAGTTGGTTGGATGCTTTTTTTTATAACATTTTCAAGACATAATCACACGTTTATTTACGTTGATTCAGGCGTTGAACACGTACTGGAAATAGACACAAAAAACATAAGGAGAAAAAAAACGACACAAATTAGTTAAATTATTTAAGTTAAGAGGATTAACAATATTGAAAACAAACAAAACTTTGGGTTAGCAGGGGTAAAAAAATAATACAACATTCAAATTATAATTAAAAAACAAATAAGATTTCAATTAACACAAATTGAAATCTTAAAAAAAGGAGTAGTAAAGGATTTGTTTTAGGTTTTAGTAGAGCAGTTCAATTCAAAAAAATTTGCAGACAAAGAAAAATTATTAAGGATAAAACATTCCATTTATCCAAAAAAAAATAACGCAGTATTTAGAGTCTGAAAAAAGTTGGGGGATTTTTTTAAAAGATTTTACTACTTAATTATATAGAATTAAATACTTAAATTTATTTTATAGCTAAAAGCAGAATTATAATTGAGTTAAGTGAAAATTTATCAGCTTTGTTCAAATAAAATATAACAGTTGGTTTTTGTCATAAAATGCTTCAATTCTTTCCAAAGTATCAGCAGATTTTTTTGTAAAGTCTGAAAAGGTTAGTAAATTTTGAATGATTTAATGAAAATAGTTGTTAAATATCATAAACTTCAATTTAATTTGAAAGCCTTTTGGAAATTTAAAAAGCTTTAATCGAAAAGCTTTTAAAATGAAAAACTTTTCTAAGTAATATAATTTTAGCGAATTTTTGTGACAATTGTGATTTAATTCATTTTGAAGATACAAATTTATGTATTCTGTTTAAACTTTACAAAAGCTCCGTTACATATAATGTTAGGATTATTTGTGTTTTAAAAGATTGCAACCAAATTTTTGTGAAGTGTGGTTCCAAAAATGTACCAACATTTTTTCTGAAGTAATAACAAAAAGCTTTCGAAAACAAAAGTTTTCGATTTAAAGCTTAATAAAATTTACATATAACAGGTGTGTTCCAGAACTTTCCGGGTAAAGTTCGGTAAAATGAGAGAAAATCAAAAAACCTCTCACGATACCACAAAAATGCACAAAAGTACGGGAACGCTAAAAACCACATTTCAAGCCCAAAATAATAGAAAATGTAAACAAACTAAAAACGCTAAAATATTTTCGTAAGAAAAATTACTTTTAACAAGAAAACAAATTGTAAAAGTTTATTTTAATAACAAATTATCTTTTTTTGTATTGAAAAAACACATTTCCTTGGTTTAGTTCTTTATTTTATTTAAATTTCCAATTTAGCTTCACAAAAAAAATCAGCTGTTTTTTTAACATCTGACTGTTACCAATTTACCCGAAAAAAAGTGCGGGTAAGTTCGGTAAAATGAGAAAGTAATTTATTCTCTCAAAAACTCTCTCATTTACCCAATTTTTGCGTACGGGAACGCTTTTCGGGCTGGTTTGGATACCCGCGGGCACCCGCGGTAACGTTCTGGAACACACCTAATGTCAGAAAGCTTTTTTTATTAAATAAGCCTTAAAGCATTTGACATTTATAAATTCGTTCGTATTCAAAGTTTTTAAAATTTACTAATGCTTTTTCAGAAATAATAAAATTTATCGAACCGGAATCAAACTGGGTTGCGTTTGACGTAAAAAAAACAAAAACAATTGTTCTACACTAGGGTGGCTCGTTTTTGGACTTTTCTCTGATCAAATTCTAATACCCGCCAAAAGTGTCGGTCCCCTAAGGGTAACTTACATGCAAAATATCACTCCGATCGGAGTTTATCTTCTGTCTCCACTTTGAGCCTCAAAATTGAGGTTTTTGCAAAAAAGGACTTTTTAAAAAAAAAAATAAAAAAAAAATTAATTTTTTTATTAAAATAATTAAAAAAAATTTTTGTATAATATTTGATCGTAAATACTTAAATATGAAATTTAAAGATTTTACGGTATCATTAACCCGTTCAAACTTGATACCAAAAAATGGCATGATTTTTTTAATAAAATTTGAAAATTTTATTAAAAAAAATTTTAAATATACCATTTTTTCTTCCTGAATTCATTAAGAACACCTTGGACAAGAAAAATGTGAAATATGGCGGATATCCGTTGAGCCACTTTTTGGGAATAGCGGGGGGAAGTTAGCGGATTTCAAGGAAATGTTGGTTTTATCAATAATTTGGATTAATAAAATCTTATAAATTGCATTTTTGGGCAAATTAACTGTTTTTTGGTGTCGTGGCATTCTATTAGATAACTTTAAGTCTGTCATAAAATCTTACCGATCTAGGGCGTCTTTAACCCACATTGGCTGGGGGTCAAAAATGACCCTCGCAGGGAATTTGAAGTTTAGAGCTTAAATTTTTACCCCAACTATTATTTCGTATTAATATATTATCTTTAAAAAAATCGTTAACCCTTCTTGGTAGGGGGTCAAAAATGACCCATTCAATAAAAAATATAAATTTTGTTGATATCAAAAAATTCAAGCACTATGCCGAAAAGTTTTTGCCGGGGTCATTTTTGACCCCTGGCCAATGTGGGTTAAATATTTTTTAAACAGGTGAAATTTTAGGGCTGATTTAAAGTTATCTAATAGACTGCCACAAATTAATTTTCTATAAAAAATATATACTTTTTATTGAATGGGTCACTTTTGACCCCCTACCAAGGAGGGTTAACGATTTTTTTAAAGATAATATATTAATACAAAATAATAGTTAGGGTAAAAAACACAAAAGCCGTTTTATACTTGTTAATAGCACAAAATTTAAGCTCTAAACTTCAAATTTCCTGCGGGGGTAATTTTTGACCCCGAACAATGTGGGTTAAAGACGTCCTAGATCAGTAAGATTTCATGACAGACCTAAAGTTATCTAATAGAATGCCACGACACCAAAAAACAGTTAATTTGCCCAAAAATTAAATTTATAAGATTTTATTAATCCAAATTATTGATAAAACCAACATGTCCTTGAAATCCGCTAACTTCCCCCCGCGATTCACAAAAAGTGGCTCGACGGATATCCGCCATATTTCACATTTTTCTTAATGAATTCAGAAAGAAAAAATGGTATTTTAAAATTTTTTTTAATAAAATTTTTAAAAAAGGTGTTTTGAGAACGCCCCCAAAATCATGCCATTTTTTTGGTATCAAGTTTGAACGGGTTAATGATACCGAAAAATCTTTAAATTTCATATTTAAGTATTTACGATCAAAAAGTATACAAAAAATTTTTTTTTCATTATTCTAATAAAAAAACTTAATTTTTTTTTAAAAAAAGGTCCCCAATTTTTAGGCTCAAAGTGGAGACAGAAGATAAACTCCGATCGGAGTGATATTTTGCATGTGAGTTACCCTTAGGGGACCGACACTTTTGGCGGGTATTAGAATTTGATCAGAGAGAAAAGCCCAAAAACGAGCCACCCTATTCTACACACCCCTCTTTAAGCAAGTTTAGGTTGTGTTAAAATGGTGACAAAATCGGCAAATGGCATTTCACTCCTCTTTATTTTGAACTTTCAAAATCGTTAACACGAAAATCCTAGCAGATCTTGTTTTCGAGTTATACCTTAATAATTACAACAACAAAAAACCTCCCAGTGAAATATCCAACTGATTCTTATAGAGTTTGCTCTTCTGAATCAAAATTCCCAATCCAAATTTTTCTAGCATGTTCTGTTTTCGAGATATTCGCGTTTGAAAATTTTTCCACGTAAAAAACTCGAACGCGAATATCTCAAAAACGGAACATGCTAGAAAAATTTGGATTGCAGTTTTTGGAATCAGAAGGTCCAATTGATATGCAAGTCCTATTTAAAAAAAAAAAAAAAAATATCTTAAAAACGGTACGTGCTACAAAAAATTGGATGGCAGATTTTGATTCAGGAGAGCAAAGTCTATAAGAATTAGTTGGATAGAGATTTTTGTTGTTGAACAGTGTAATTATTTAGCAATAACTCGAAAACAGGATCAGCTAGGATTTTCGTGTTAACGATTTTTAAAGTTCAAAATAAAGAGGAGTGAAATGCCATTAGCGGATTTTTTCACCATTTTAACACAACCTAAACTTGCTTGGAGAGAGGTGTGTTTTAATAAAGCCTTTGACATGTACAAATTGGTTCGTATTAAAAGTTTTTCAAATTTACTTTTTCAGCAATAATAAAAAGAAATTTTGCACACCCTTCTTCAAGCTTTACGTTTTAATTTATTTTTCAGAAAAAAAAAAATTACGTATCCTGTTTTAACTTTACAAAAGTTCTATTCTATATAATTTTAAGATTAGTTGTGTTTAAAAATATTGGAATTTGTAAATGTCAAAAATGGATACCAACAGTTTTTCTGAAGAAATAACAGAAAGCTTTCGACAACAAAAGGTTTCGAGTTAAAGCTTTATACAACTTACAAAAGCTTTTTAATTAAAGTTTTTGAAACTATGAAACTATTTAAAGCTTTAAAAATTTACTAAAGCTTTAGCAAAGTTTTTAAAATTTACAAAAAGCTTTCAGAGTGAATGTTCTCATTTTAACAAGAATTCGATCAACTGTCACACAAAAATTTCAAAATTCTTTGACATCCGAATTGTCATATTTTTTTAAGGGCTCGTTAGTCAACTGGTAAAGTAATCAAGTAAGAAGTACTCGCTAGTTTTTTCGTACGTGACAATCAAAATGCATTAGATTTTCACGTAACATGTTACTTCGTTCAGTAATCGTTTACATGTGTTGCCATATGATTAAAACGAACAGCTGATTTGTTACTGCTACTTTTGTTGCGTTACCAGTTGAGTAACGAACCCTTTAGAGTATTTACTGCTATTCCTTAATTCAATTACAATTCCACCGTAATAGTTAGTTTTTTAAGCTTTTTTTTCTTAATTTTATTTAACAAACATTTATATTTGTAAATTATAGTCTTTAATCAGGCATATTTTGTTTAATTTATTATTTTAATAACATTTAACTTTGCTTTCCATTCATATTATATTTGTAGAACATTTACGAACTTTTTATTTTATTGATGTTTTTATCCGGGTTTTTTGAAAAATCCACGTAGTTTTTATATATTACAACCGTTTACGGTGTAAGGGTTTTTTATATTCATATTTTTTTATTAAAAACAAATTATAAAAAGATGTTTTTAGTGGTGTAATGTGATAAATTTTACACAGTTTTTTTTTTTAAATAGTTTTTTTTATTATTTTTCAATCCTAAAAGTCGTAGTTTTTAAGTGTTTTTTTTTTATAATTTACTTAAAATTGTAAATCGCAGTTTATTTTCTAAAATGAAAAAGACCAAAAATAATAAAAAGAAAACAAAAGACAAAATGTTTAAGTAAAAGTGATTTTCTAATACTACCTCCGTCCCGAAATATTCTTAACATTTCTATAGATTTTTTTGTCCATAAATAAACTTTACATTTTATTAAGCAGTGTTTTAGTTGAAATAATACAAGATAAAGTTAAAAAACAATATACTAATCTCGTGTACTAAAATTGTAACAAAAATAATTAAAAATATTTGTCCCTATTGCATCCATAATGCATTTATTAAAAACCGTTAAAAGGGCCTCTAGCGTAAAATTTCTTATTTCATACGCCGCATTTTGTAATTATTTTCATCTTTTCGACCATAGTGGACACCATGCCTGTTTGTAACGTCGAAAACAAGTTGTCTCATTTATCTGGATGCAGTTTATTGAATCCATTTTGCACGTGAATTGAAAAATTGCAAAGCTATAAAGAATTTCTAAATTATTGATATGTCCCGATATGCATTAACAAAACAAACAAAGCTTTTTCAAAAAATCCTCCATAATCCCAGCAAAAATATGGAAATGTTAAGATTATTTTGGGACGGAGGTAGTACTTTTTTAGAATGTATAGAGTTTGGGGTTTTAAGAGGGCTTAAAAACGAAGATTTTTATACCCTCTTATTTGTTTAATGTGTAAGTGTATAAAATTTGTATTTTAAAAGATCATAAAAAACAAAAATCAATTATATAATATAAACAATTAAAAAAAAAATGAAACTCAGAAAATTATTGCGATAGTTGTTTGTGTAGTTTGTAGTACTTGTTATTTTCAATTAAAATTATAGTCGTTTGTATGAAAAAGCCAAACAAAAATTCTGAAAAAAATATTATATTATTAAAAACTAGTACATTGTAGTTACATTTGTTTTATGTAGTTGTTTTTAGTTTAATAAAAAACAACTGTAAAAAATACAACACTGCACAGTTGTTTTAAGGAGGTATTTTGTTGTTTTCAATAAACAATTGCAAAAAAGTACTACATTGTAGTAATATTTAATAAAGTATTTATTTTTTTATCATTTAGACTTTTTTTCAAAAAAAAGTTTCAGTATAGTTTGTATCAATTTGAGTTGCGGTCAAAACAACTGTAGATAAACAGTTGCTTATACAGCATCTGTTGTTGTTTTGGCACAGGTTATTTTTATACCTCCCATTTAGTGATAGAGGGTATATATAAGTTTGTCATTCCGTTTGTATCACATCGAAATATCGGTCTAGAACACCATAAAGTATATATGGGGCATTCCATGTGAAATCGGACACTTTGAAAAACTTTTTTTTTAGATTTTCCCAATTTGTTTACAGTTTTGAGTACCCTTCGAAAACTCCTTCGTGGTAAATTTTCAGATTTTTTTGATGACCCGTTCAAAAGATATCGAATTTTTAAAAATTGGTAGTTTGTTCCTTTACTCAAAATTCTTTTAATCATAACTCTTCAATAATGGTCCAAATTTAAATTTTTTTTTTTAATTTTTTGTTTTTTTACATACTTTCTAAAAAAAAATCCCAAAAAATTCTTAAAAGCGCTCTAGTATGCGATTTTTAAGTTTTGAAAATTTAAATCTCATTTTTGAAAATGTTTGTACTCTTCGATTTTTTTGAAATTTTTTGTGTAAAACTTCTATCGATTCTACAAATTTTTTGCCCAGGAGGATCGTGGGATAACGATTATTACTATTTTTTTAAATTTTTTGAAAAAATTTTATTGTAATTTTCAAATCTTAAAATCATTTCTACTGCTCCAATGATGCGTCATAGAGGGGTCCTTTATAAGACCGACCCCCATTAATTTTTACGTCTAAACATTTCTTTGGAACAAACTAATACCCAATCTCCAATTTCTAAGGGGGCACCCAAACAAATCGAATTTTTTTTTAAATTTGCTCCAACCGCTCTAACTGCCCTAATAGTGCCTTTAGAGCAACAAAATGTATGACCGACCCACAATATTTTTTTATTCCAAACATTTTCTCTGGACACACCTACCCTCTAGCTCTAATTGTTAAGGCGGTCCCCATACAATTTTTTTTATTTTTTGTAAATTTGTTTTATTTAATCAGCTTCTACAGGTCCAATGGTGCGTCCGAGAGGGGTCACTAGTGAGACCGACCCCCATTTATTTTTATCGCGGATTTTTTTTTAAAATTTTTTTTTTTTCGCGGAAATTTTTTTCAATTTTTTTTTTTTTTCAAAAGTAATTTCCTTTTAAATAAAGTTTTTGCAATAATCTTTTAGAAATTGTGGAGAGTATCACTACATTCGGCAAGGCCGAATTTAACTTTTTTTACTTGTTTGACCTCCAATTGTTTTGACCACCAATTTTTTGTAAACAAAGAAAAGATTTCATTGGAGTGAAGCAATTTTATGGGTGGAGCATTTTTAGTTTTTTTTTATTTGAGTCGTTAGAAAAATTTGTTGATAACTGAATATGAACTGTTTCACTATTTTATGTTTGAGCTTTAAAAAAAATCGACATAAACATATTTTTAAAAAATTTTCTAAAAAAATGTATTTTAATCATTTCGATTTTGACCCTCGTAGCACACTTAATATTGACTCAATCTGGACTCCATTAAGTTTAAATTAAAGCTTAATACATTATCTATACAGCACTTTTTTAAAAAAACACTTGTTTGATAATAGGTCTATTCGATTACCTTACTACAATCTACTATTTTTTACTCATTTTACTCAGGGTTTGAAAAAAAACTCTAACGTACGTTACGTTAGTGTTCTGTACGGAACTATGGAGCGACCGTACGTTATCGAAACGTACCGTTCCAAGAACACATTCACTAAAAAGTTTTTTAGTGGTTGTGAAGGTGTTCGCAAACAGAATTCCGAACGTTATACCTGCGAGTTGAAGAACAGAAACTTTACGATAACGTACCGAACTAGGTTAGAAATAAAATTAAGTTCTTTTAGTGTTCTGTTTGCGAATTTTAGAGACATTTTTTAAATTTAAAATGGCGATATCTTGAAAACTAAGCAAAATAGAGCAAAACGGAGCACATTTTTGGTTCTTGGGATCTCCATAGTATCGCTAGGCCTCTACACATGGGTAGACCCCATTGGGTCCTTATTTTGAATCTAAAAAAGTTACCATTCCGGGAAATTTAAAAATGCACATATCTCGCTACTGCCGACACGATGAAAAGTCTAAAAGCATTTTTGTGGATCTTGTCTCGTAGTACATGACCGCTTTTAGACTTTATGTCGTGTCGGCAGTATTTAGCAAGATATGTGCATTTTTAAATTTCCCGGAATGCTAACTTTTTTAAAATTCAAAATAAGAACCCAATGGGGTCCACCCATGTGTAGAGGCATAGCGATACTATGGAGATCCCAAGAACCAAAAATGTGCTCCGTGTTGCTCTATCTTGCTTAGTTTTCGAGATATCGCCATTTTAAATTAAAAAAAAAAAAATGTCTCAAAAGTTCGCAAACAGAACACTAAAAGAATTTAATTTTGTTTCTAACCTAGTTCGGTACGTTATCGTAAAGTTTCTGTTCTTCAACTCGCAGGCATAACGTTCGGAATTCTGTTTGCGAACACCTTCACAACCACTAAAAAACTTTTTAGTGAATGTGTTCTTGGAACGGAACGTTAAATAACGTACTATTTTTTTTCGAACACTGATTTTACTACAGCTCGAAATTTTCAATACAAAAAGTAAACAAACTTTCCAGTTGTAGTAAAAAATAGTAAGAAATTTGGGTAATCGAATAGACCTAATAATTAGGTCTATTAACTTTGTCGTTAATGAATTACATCTACTTTTAAGTCGTACATAGAGTTATGGTGGACACTGGACATTAAATTGAATTTCTAATGCCGGTATGGTGTTGTCTTTTTTAAAATCGTTTTCTTGTCTTTTTAAAGGGGGTTAATACAAACAAATTTAAGAATTTATAATTTGTTTAATTTTTTAAAATTTTTGTAGAAACTCTCTACAAAAAGACAAGAAAGAGGTTAAAAAAAGACAACATCATATGGGCTTAAGCGTTATTTTTATGATCTTTTAAAACAAAAAATTAAAAAAAAAAAATATTGTATTTGTGTAAAAATTTTTAAAAATAAAACAAGGCAAACGACATGCAAAACAACAAAAAATAAATTCAAATAAAATTAGCGGGAAATTAAAAATTTTGAAAAACAACAAAAGACATGCGACTTTTTTTAGGTAATCACAGAAATATGAAAATGAATATATTCCAATGATAAAAATTAAAAAAAAAAAATGTGTTAAAAGGGAAATTTTTCAAGTTAGCTTAAATATTTTAGATTTTTAAGGCAGGCTTTTTTTAAAAATGCTACACAATGCAGTCAGTTTTATATTTGGTTTGTTTTAAAAAAACCAATTCAAAAATTTCCAGAGTTCTTTTAGATAAAAAATTTCAATTAACAGCAAATTGTATACTGAAATTTGGAAAAAAAAATCAATATCTAAAAGAAATTAGTATTTTACAGCATAAGATAGAGAGAGAGATAGAAAGTGAATAAAAATCAAATCAAACAAAAAATCATATCAAACATTTTTTTTTTTTAATTTTCGTTAGAAAACCGTTATGAAAAAATATCTATACCTTGTTATTTCTTAGTTACTTCTATAAAACAAAATTTTATTTAAATTAATGTCTATTCATTAATTTATTTTATATAAAATTATTTTTGTTTTCGTAATTCGTTACTGCTCTTGTGTTTTTAATAGTATTTTTCCTTAAGACACCTAATGTTTTCTTATGTGATTTTTTAAAAAATTTTCTTTTGAATTTTTGAGTATGAGGAGAAGAAGTTTAAATTAGATGATGAGATTCGTTGCTGTTTATATTGATAAACGATGATGATTAAAATTTAACGATTTTTTTTTTGGTTTTGTTTTTCTTTCAACAAAAGATTAGTGTTTCCGTTTTTATTATATTTATATAAAATTAAAGTTAGAAATAAAGCGTTGATTTTTTTGGGTAAGTTTTTTCTTCGTTTTTGTTTATATATAAAACCTGGTTGTTTTTTATGTTTTTTTTAACTTATAATTAAGAAAATTTATTTGAAGTTTTTAACAAAAAGACATAGCTTTTTTCATTTAAGATGCTGTTGAATTTTCCAGTTGCAGCTTTTTTTTTGTTTTAGTTCAAACTTCATTTTAAAATTTTATTTTTGGTTCCTTAAGATTTATACACAATTCATTATTGCAATTAAACTTGAAAATTTTTAACAAGTTTTTTTTTTTGCTTCATCTTTGTTGTTTGTTTAATTAAATATGAGACATTTGAGTTTTTTTTGTTTTTTAAGTTTTTTTGCAATTACTTTTTATGGTTTTTGTTTGATTATAATTTTTGGTTTTTGTAAAATATTTATTTTTTATATTTTTACTGAACTCTTGTTGGATTTCTGTTAAGTTGATTACTGAAAAATCTGAACTGCAGACGTAACTCAAGATCTTTTCTTACTGTAAACAAGAAATAAATGAGAGAAAGAAAGAAAAAAAAAACATAAAACATTTATAATAACATAAAATGAAACAAATATTTCAATTTTCGATTTAAATGGTAAAATTAAGAAAAAAAAAATAAAAATTATGAAAAACAGGAAGAGATAGTAAGAGAAACATAAGGTGGGCACGGGTACAAAACAACAAAAAAATGTAAGGAAGAGCTATAAAAAAAAATAACCACATTAAAACAATAAAAGGGGTTTAAAAAGTATATCCTGGGTTCAAAATGTGCCTCGAAATCCAAGGTGCTTTATAAGCAGAGATATATAAGATTTAAATCGGGCTATTGAAAAATATGTTTGAGAAAATGAAAACACAAATAGGTTGATGTTGAAAATTGGAAATTAAAAAAAAGTATGCAAAATCTTGTTTGAGGAAAAAAGAAAATCAGCTAAATATTTTAATAATAAAATAAGCAAGATCATTTTTAAATTAATGTTCCACTTGCAAGGGAAGTTTCCCTGGTATCACCCTTCGATCTTCATGAAATTTTGATACGTTGTTCAAAACAAAAGTTTATAAGACACGTATTTTTTTTAACCAGTAGAAACTCAGTTTTAGCGGTGGTCGAAATGGAAATTGAAATTATTAAAAGATTTTTTTTTAGAAATTTTTTAAAAAAATATTTTTAAGTCGATTTTTTTCCACGCTCAAACATTAAAATTTTTAAAAAATGGTACAATAGTTTATTTTCAGTTATCAAAAAAATTTTCTAACTACTCAAACAAAAACGAAAAAAATTTTAAATACAGTAATAAATCAATTCGCATTTTTTGACCTCCAATTCTTTTGATCACCAATTTTTTGTAAACAAAGAAAAGATTTTACTGTTTATTAATTTTAGTACAGCTAAGTCGAGACCTTAGGACAACAAGGTTCTTTTTGCTTAAAGAAATAGGCGCAAATAGAACCATATTGTCATAAGGTCGCAAAGTGTATAGCAAAGAGATATGAAAATAATTAAACATTTTCTTTGTTTTTTTTACTTAAACCAATACTCAGGGGATGCCTCCCCCTGATGCTGTGCATTGTATTGATCAGGAAAATAAGGTATGGGAAGGAGGAAAGAGGGAGTAGTGTTTGTGGATATTTGATTAAAATTTTTGTAAGTTATAAGTAACAGGAAAGACCTCTGAAGGAAGTTTATTCCACATACGAATTGTTCGACTGAAAAACGAATTTTCTCTGTAATGCGTTGTGCGAAACACAGGACAATCAACAACATACGGGTGTGCTCTACGAGACAAGCGAGTATTCCGAACAAACACTCGGGCCTGGGGAATAATTTCGCTTATCTCAGATGAACACCTCTTATGATAACATCGATAGAAGAGTGTCACACAACCCACATTCCGACGATGCTCCAATGAATCAATAGAGTTGGACACACTACTGTCATTGATAAGCTTCACCGCCCTCCCCTGGACACGGTCCAGAAGCTTCAGAATAGACTCTGAAGCCCCTGCCCATATGTGAGAGTTGTATTCCATTTTCGGCCGGATATAGCTGGTATAAATAGTAAGGAGATCGGATGGAGTGAAGTAAGTCTTGCACCGTTTCAGAAAACCAAGACACTTGAATGCGTGAAAGTGTTTATTCCAGCGGACATCACACTGTATTCTCATGCCCAGAACATCAAGAGTATCCGATTCCTCAATACCTATACCATCCATAGCTACAGATGACAATGCTGAATCTACAGCCCGTCTGTGGGTTAACATACAACATTGGGTCTGGCGTGCATTAAAATCGACCTTATTAGCTCGACCCCACTCGGAGATTGTGGAAAGGTCCCGGTTGAGTGTGTCATTCATGTTCTGCCGCATGCCCTCTATCTCCAAAGAGCTTGGCCTGTGATCGAATGAAAATGAATGGCAAATGTTGCTGTCATCTGCAAAAGAGTAGATAGGATTGAAGGTCTGACCAAGAAGGTCATTAATAAAAATAAGGAATAGAGTAGGAGAAAGAACAGAACCTTGCGGTACCCCTGAATTTAGCTGAAACTCGTCTGATGAGACCCCATCTTAAACAACACGTATAGTGCGGTCTCTGAAAAAACTCGCTATAAAGCGAGAGAAGTCATTACCGACACCAAACGCAACAAGCTTAGTCACGAGTGCTCCGTGCCACACACGATCGAACGCCTTAGAAATATCTAGAGCAACCACTTTACTCTCACCAAAATGGTGGAGGTATCGACTCCAACGTTCCGATAGAAACGCTAACAGGTCTCTCGTAGATCGACCGCTACGGAAGCCATACTGTCGATCATTTAAAAGTGAATTGGTCTCTAAATATTTCACAAGATGGAAGTTAACCATGCTCTCCATAACTTTGGAAAGCGCAGAGCAAATTGCGATTGGGCGGTAATTTTCAGGGTTGTTAGCCGCACCCTTTTTAGGGATTGGCTGGACATTGGCCACCTTCCAACATGAGGGGAAGACTCCCGCACTGTACGAAGAGCTGAAAAGGTTTGCCAATGGACGTGCTAACGTAGACGAGCACTGTTTCAGCACCAGTGCTGATATGCCATCCGGCCCCGGTGACTTGTTTACGTTGAGATCCGCAAGAACCCATTTGACTGCTCGGGCCCGAAAGAAAATCAAAGGCATAGTATAGGATACCCTTTCGAGAACGGGCAGTGGTTGATCGCTTTCCGGCAAGAAAGAATTTCTTGCAAAAAGTTCGGCGAAGAGGTTGGCCTTATCAACCGGGTCAGTGAATGATTGATCATCCTTTAAAAGAGTCGGAATAGAAGAACTAGCATTATCCTTTACTCTTTTAACGAACGACCAAAAAGTTTTACTGCCCCGAGGAGCAGAAAGAACTTTAGCACGTAGACGCCGTTCGTATAGAACCTTTTCGCGTCTAAGTACTTTGGCACATTCGGATCTCGCCTTTTTGCGATGCAGATCAGTAACGACGTTCTTATTTGAACGCCAATTACTAAACGCTTCCTCTCTGGATCTGACTGCATTTCTACACGTCTGGTTAAACCAACACTTGTGTTTTGATTTATCCGAAATATGCTTCGTTGGAATAAATAATTTCATTCCAAGCATAATTATGTTTACTACCATTTCTGCAGCGGCAGAGTTGAAATGCCGATAGAAATCATTGAGCTCGGCCCAACGAGCTTTTTCATAGAGGAAAACAGAGCGTTTCGGCGCCAAGTTAGAAACACTACGAAGAGTAGAATATGAAAAAGACGCAGAAATAGTACTATGATCCGAATTTCCAAGAGGTGCAAGTATTTTCACTTCGTACTTTTCAGGGTGGGAAGTGAGGAAGTAATTTTTGAGCTTGGGAAAAATTTCAAAAATTTCCAAAAAAGGTCTTTCAATAATTTCAATTTACATTTCGACCCTCGCAGCACATTTAATATTTACTCAATCTGGACGCCATTAAGCTTAAATTAAAGCTTGATAAATTACATACACAGCACTTTTTACAAAAATACTTGTTTGATAATAATTATATCTATTATTTTAAGTATTTTTATTCTGGCTCAAGGTCATTATTTTCTTTACTAATTAAAACCATGATATTCTCATAGCATAATTTTCAAGAAAATTATTTTCTGTTTTAAATTTATTTGTGTTGGTCATTTTTGCAAGACTTAATCGACACGTGTTTCGGAATTTGTCAGATTCCATTGTCAAGATTATTTAGCAAATATAAAAACCCTATACTAAATTAGTAAAGGGAATTTACAAGACAAATCGCTAGTGATCAAACTAAAATATTAAAACCTATTCGACTCTACTCTCGTTGAGAATTAGAAGAAGAAAAATGCATCATATTAGTATGATCGCGATAGTCAAACAACACAACACAAAAAATATTAAAAACAGAATTTACATACGATTATCCATTGGACAATACTAATGTTATTTGTTTTTGCAAACGTTGTATTTGCGGGTGTTATACCATATTAGGTTTGTTCACCATGGCGTGCCAACCATTTTGGTTAAATTCTGATTAATTTTTATTAAAAATAAAAATTGTTTTATTCGACCTTTAAAATATAATATTTTAAGTATTTTTATTCTGGCTCAAGGTCATTATTTTCTTTACTAATTAAAACCATGATATTCTCATAGCATAATTTTCAAGAAAATTATTTTCTGTTTTAAATTTATTTGTGTTGGTCATTTTTGCAAGACTTAATCGACACGTGTTTCGGAATTTGTCAGATTCCATTGTCAAGATTATTTAGCAAATATAAAAACCCTATACTAAATTAGTAAAGGGAATTTACAAGACAAATCGCTAGTGATCAAACTAAAATATTAAAACCTATTCGACTCTACTCTCGTTGAGAATTAGAAGAAGAAAAATGCATCATATTAGTATGATCGCGATAGTCAAACAACACAACACAAAAAATATTAAAAACAGAATTTACATACGATTATCCATTGGACAATACTAATGTTATTTGTTTTTGCAAACGTTGTATTTGCGGGTGTTATACCATATTAGGTTTGTTCACCATGGCGTGCCAACCATTTTGGTTAAATTCTGATTAATTTTTATTAAAAAATAAAAATTGTTTTATTCGACCTTTAAAATATAATATTTTAAGTATTTTTATTCTGGCTCAAGGTCATTATTTTCTTTACTAATTAAAACCATGATATTCTCATAGCATAATTTTCAAGAAAATTATTTTCTGTTTTAAATTTATTTGTGTTGGTCATTTTTGCAAGACTTAATCGACACGTGTTTCGGAATTTGTCAGATTCCATTGTCAAGATTATTTAGCAAATATAAAAACCCTATACTAAATTAGTAAAGGGAATTTACAAGACAAATCGCTAGTGATCAAACTAAAATATTAAAACCTATTCGACTCTACTCTCGTTGAGAATTAGAAGAAGAAAAATGCATCATATTAGTATGATCGCGATAGTCAAACAACACAACACAAAAAATATTAAAAACAGAATTTACATACGATTATCCATTGGACAATACTAATGTTATTTGTTTTTGCAAACGTTGTATTTGCGGGTGTTATACCATATTAGGTTTGTTCACCATGGCGTGCCAACCATTTTGGTTAAATTCTGATTAATTTTTATTAAAAAATAAAAATTGTTTTATTCGACCTTTAAAATATAATATTTTAAGTATTTTTATTCTGGCTCAAGGTCATTATTTTCTTTACTAATTAAAACCATGATATTCTCATAGCATAATTTTCAAGAAAATTATTTTCTGTTTTAAATTTATTTGTGTTGGTCATTTTTGCAAGACTTAATCGACACGTGTTTCGGAATTTTTTAATAAAAATTAATCAGAATTTAACCAAAATGGTTGGCACGCCATGGTGAACAAACCTAATATGGTATAACACCCGCAAATACAACGTTTGCAAAAACAAATAACATTAGTATTGTCCAATGGATAATCGTATGTAAATTCTGTTTTTAATATTTTTTGTGTTGTGTTGTTTGACTATCGCGATCATACTAATATGATGCATTTTTCTTCTTCTAATTCTCAACGAGAGTAGAGTCGAATAGGTTTTAATATTTTAGTTTGATCACTAGCGATTTGTCTTGTAAATTCCCTTTACTAATTTAGTATAGGGTTTTTATATTTGCTAAATAATCTTGACAATGGAATCTGACAAATTCCGAAACACGTGTCGATTAAGTCTTGCAAAAATGACCAACACAAATAAATTTAAAACAGAAAATAATTTTCTTGAAAATTATGCTATGAGAATATCATGGTTTTAATTAGTAAAGAAAATAATGACCTTGAGCCAGAATAAAAATACTTAAAATATTATATTTTAAAGGTCGAATAAAACAATTTTTATTTTTTAATAAAAATTAATCAGAATTTAACCAAAATGGTTGGCACGCCATGGTGAACAAACCTAATATGGTATAACACCCGCAAATACAACGTTTGCAAAAACAAATAACATTAGTATTGTCCAATGGATAATCGTATGTAAATTCTGTTTTTAATATTTTTTGTGTTGTGTTGTTTGACTATCGCGATCATACTAATATGATGCATTTTTCTTCTTCTAATTCTCAACGAGAGTAGAGTCGAATAGGTTTTAATATTTTAGTTTGATCACTAGCGATTTGTCTTGTAAATTCCCTTTACTAATTTAGTATAGGGTTTTTATATTTGCTAAATAATCTTGACAATGGAATCTGACAAATTCCGAAACACGTGTCGATTAAGTCTTGCAAAAATGACCAACACAAATAAATTTAAAACAGAAAATAATTTTCTTGAAAATTATGCTATGAGAATATCATGGTTTTAATTAGTAAAGAAAATAATGACCTTGAGCCAGAATAAAAATACTTAAAATATTATATTTTAAAGGTCGAATAAAACAATTTTTATTTTTTAATAAAAATTAATCAGAATTTAACCAAAATGGTTGGCACGCCATGGTGAACAAACCTAATATGGTATAACACCCGCAAATACAACGTTTGCAAAAACAAATAACATTAGTATTGTCCAATGGATAATCGTATGTAAATTCTGTTTTTAATATTTTTTGTGTTGTGTTGTTTGACTATCGCGATCATACTAATATGATGCATTTTTCTTCTTCTAATTCTCAACGAGAGTAGAGTCGAATAGGTTTTAATATTTTAGTTTGATCACTAGCGATTTGTCTTGTAAATTCCCTTTACTAATTTAGTATAGGGTTTTTATATTTGCTAAATAATCTTGACAATGGAATCTGACAAATTCCGAAACACGTGTCGATTAAGTCTTGCAAAAATGACCAACACAAATAAATTTAAAACAGAAAATAATTTTCTTGAAAATTATGCTATGAGAATATCATGGTTTTAATTAGTAAAGAAAATAATGACCTTGAGCCAGAATAAAAATACTTAAAATATTATATTTTAAAGGTCGAATAAAACAATTTTTATTTTTTAATAAAAATTAATCAGAATTTATATCTATTATTTTTAACTTTGTCGTTAAAGAATTACATGTATGTACGGCCACTGTATGTGCCAGAAAAAGTGTTTCCCTCGATCCGAAATCATCTACGCCGTGACTAGTGAAAACGGGACATTTCACTAAAAAAAATGTTTAACTAAGTCCCGAACAAAATTTAAAAATTTCCGAAGTCCCATACCAAAGAGAAATCAAGATAGGAGATTGCAAGTGGATCATCTCACAACTTTTCCTCTCAAGCCAGTCTGGCTGGGATTAAAGGGAAATTTTTGTTTTTTTTTCAGTAATGAAATTTGTACTTTATTTGCTCTTTTAATATTTTTTTTAAATTACATTAATCATTATAATTTTAAGAACGTATATTTCATAAATTTGTTTTATTTAAAACCATACAAGTGTTTTTTTAAAGAAAACAAAAAGCCTCTTTTTTTAATTCCTCCTTTAGCCTTCATTCTTTTAATTCCAACCAGTTAAAGTTTTTTCGCACGAGAGACACGAATAGCCACTGAACATACACATTTTTTTGCGTTTTGTAGTAAAAAATTTCTTCAAACGGTTGGAGAACTTCCCTTTTAAGTCCCGTACACAAAAATTTTTTTCATTCAAAATGATGGTTAGTTGAGCGTTATCTTGCTTAGTTTTCCAGTTACTGGCAGTAACTTACTGCAATTTAGAGGCCCAATAAGGTCTTGAGAATTTTAGAAATTGAATCACTAAAAAACTATTAGTCTGACGGCTTTCGAGTATTTGGCGAGTTCTAGAAACCAAGAGCTACAAAAAGCTTTTGGAATTTTTGTTGTGTCGGCAATATTTACCAAGATATGAGAATTTTTAAATTTGCGGGAATGCCAAATTTTTTAGATTAAAAGTTACGACCCATTAAAAGGTACGAAACTTGAATAGGATTGGCGAAACTATAGCGATTCTAAGAACCAAAAATGCTCTCCATTGTTCTCTATCTGGCTTAGTTTTCAAGATATCGCTATTTTAAATTTTAAAAACAAAAATTGTTGTAAAAAAATGTTTTTTTTTTTTTTTAATTGTAAATAGTTTTTTTTATGCATTTGTGCGGTTTCATTGGCATTAGTACAAATAATGTCAATGCCAAAAAATTTTATTGGAAATAAATGCTAATGCTTTTTTGGCATTGGCATTAGGTCCAACTAATGCTAATGAAATTCAATGCCAATTAAAAATTCACATGTATGATTTTAACAAAAAGCACCTGTAAGATAATGAGTTTAGATCAGGAAGAACTTTTACTCCCAGATCTGATTTAAACAGCATATGTATGACCATAAGACATATTTGTGACAAAGTTCAGGGTTCTGGTCTACCCTCATATTGTGTATGTAGGATTCATAGATTGTTTCAGTTTAAAAATTAATTTTTTATTCCTCTAAGATTTTGCATATTTTTTTTTTGTAACTGAAATAATATAGATTTGCAACAAAAATAAAAATATTGTTTTTGGACTGGATTGATTGGTGGTGGTAGAATATATAAAAACAAAATTAATAAACTTAACAACATCCCTGTCAAAAGTGAATGTGAAAAGTGTGTCAAAGTTATTTACAAGAATAAACAAATGAATAATAAATAAATGAAATACGAGGAGAAGGCCGCAATATTATGATGATACAAAAATGATTGATGACAATTATAAAAGCCTATAAAGAATATTTTCTTTTATGAAAATGAGAATGAAAATTTTTCAATGATGTTAAAGTTTAAAAATAATAATAAGAAAATAAAATCAACATCATTAAAGAAAATAATAATGGCCTTACTAAGAAAACTAAAATTTTACAATTCATAGAGAATTCATTATAATTGAAATATTTACAAAATGAATTTATTATTTAAAATTTAATTCAAAGAAATAAATCAAAAATAAATTAATTCATTGTTTTAAAAGTAGAATCAAAATAATGCGAATTATTAAAAAAAAATAATTAATTATTGAAATATTTCAATAAAGCAACCGGAGTTTTTGAATGAGAGACTGTTACCGATCAGTGGCAAACAACAAAAAAATTTACAAAACTGGAAACTGTTTTTTATTCTCTTGGTAAGGCTGAAAAAATGTTAAAAAAAAACTAAAAATAAGCACATTTATAAACAAAATATATGTATGTACAAAAATTGGTCGGCAAAGAAAATAAAAATAAAGATGACAACGAATTTTTGAAAAATTGGTAGTAATACAACGAACGAACATTGATTTGTAATATGCTGTAAAAAGGATTTTTTTTAAATAGTAAGTAGTAGAGTGTAAACACGTATAAAACAGTTTTTTTTTTTGTAACAATATTTAAGCCTCATTTAAGCTTTTGTACAATAGTGTGAACATAAACGCTGTAGTTTTTGCTGTTGGAGGTGTAGTTGTTTTTTTGGAGTTTACTGTAGTTGAAAATATGTGGTGTATTTTGTACAAAAATGATATTGGGGGTTCCTGTTTTATTAAGATGACTGTATTTCTTGTTTTTTTTTGTTGGTAATTGGTTCTAAACTCACGTATGGGATTTATAGCTGGTAAGATCTTCATTGTAAGCTGGCATATCATTTAAATTGGCAGCTGCATTGCTAGCAGATCTCAAAGATGTTGATGACGATGAAGAAGAAATAATTCTCAATGGATCTTCTTCGTAATCAAAATCAAATACATTATTACCTCCACCTCTGATAACCATATTATCAGGATCTACCTCGACATCATAATCATCTTGGGGTGGTTGTGGCGATGGTGAGGGTGATGGTGTTATAGGAGCACCTCTAATAACCATATTATCAGGATCAACCTCAACATCATAATCCACACGTGGTATAGGTGATGGTGATGGCGATGGTGTTACCGAAGGTGGAGCTATATACTCCATACCGATATTACCCGGTGGTAAAATAAGTTTTGGCAAATTTGGTTTTAGCTTTTGTACACGTATAACTAATTTTATGAAGACGATTTTTTTTTTGGTTTAGATTAAGACGTATATTTTTTTTTGGCGAATGTTGGTTTAAATAATTATTTTTTTTGGTTAATTTACACGTGTTACAAAATTATGTTGATTTTTTGAGATTTTTTTTTATATTACAAAAAATATATAAATAATAAATAAAGAAAAAATATTAATGAAATTAATCGTTAAATTTAATAACAAATTATCTAAAAGTTATAATAAAAATTGTGGAAAAAAGAACAAAACAATAGGAACAAATATTACAGGAAAAACAAGTATGGTTTTAAATTATAAAAGGCTTCATTATTAAATTTCCAGCAGGAAAAATGGTTTCGGTTTCGATTCGAAATCACCTATTCTGTGACTTATAAAAATGGTGCATATTACTAAAATTTGAAAAATGCTTATTTATCACGTGACAGGAGAAAATTGGACTTTTCATATAACTTTCTCAAAAATATTTATCCCGTGATCGGAGACAACAAGACATATTAAAATTTTCTAAGTCCCGAAAATAATTTTAAAAAATTTTTATTGAGAAAAAAATTTTATAAAAATGAGTTTAGAAAAAAAAAATTTTGAAGTTCCGAAAAAAAAAAAAATTAGAAAATTTTCGACATTTCTTTGGAATTTTTTGCTTTTTAAACATAAGCAATACAATTTTTTTGCATAGAACAGAACGGGTAAAAATACCGCAATTTTCTTAACCCCTGACATCAAATTGTTTCATTAAACTTAATAAAAATACAAAAAACACGTTTTTTGCGAGGTTGGTTTTTCAGTTGGTTGGTTTTAAATTTTTCAGAGGGGTGTTTAGTTCTTCAAGGGGAAACTTGTTTCCCCCTGGTCCAATTTCGCCCAATAACGAACTTAACCTGCCTAGGATAATAAGACATATTCGTGCAAATTTGAATGAAAACAAGTAGAAAAGTTAAATTCGACTTGGCCAAATCTATGAATATCCTCCACAATGACCTTTTTTAAGGATAATAAATTTTTTAACGTAAAAAAAATTAACAATTTTGACCAAAAAACTTTTTTTTGTCATTTTTGTAAAAAAAAATACAAAAATTTTTTTAGTGTAAATGTTTTTAAAGCTTGTTTTTTTAAAACCCGGTTTTTTCAACACGTGAATTTAAGGTGGACCAAATCTGAAATTCACGGTTTTGCAAATAACTTTTGAACCACTGGCCCGATTTGGCTGAAATTCAACTAGAACTAGACCAGGGGAACGACAAATATATAAGCCAAGCTTCAGCACCCTCAGAATTGTCGTTGGAAAGTTAGAGAGTTTTTTTATCACGTAAATTCGCGAAAAGCCCTTGCCGAAGTTCACTCTTTTGCTCATAACTTTTGAACCACTGGACCGATTTCGCTAAATTGCAATACCAACCTGACCAGGTAAATGCCCAACATATATGCCAAACTTCGGAAGCCTCCGTAAAGAAAGATTACACCAGCTCGAGGTCACGTTTCTTTACTAATTATTACGATGATATTGTCAAAGTAACAATTTTCATGAAACTATTCATAAAATTTGTTTGGTTTAAATTGATTTAATTGTTTCAATGGTCATTTTGTAAGACTTACTCGACATGGGTTTCAGAATTTGTCCAAATATATTGTCAGAAGTATTTAGCAAATTGACAATCGTTAAAATGACCATAACAATCAATTTAAAACAAACCATATTTATGAATAGTTTCTTGAAAATTGTTACTTTGACAATATCATAGTAATAATTAGTAAAGAAACGTGACCTCGAGCAGGAGAAATCTTTCTCAAATAATACAAATATTTTTTTTTACTGATTATTTTATGTGTTTTTTTACATTTTTGTTTAACTTCAATAAGAAAACGGATAATTAAGCTCGAGGCTTAGCTTTTTTTTACAAGTTTTTAAAAGTTTTCCTATTCTCGAAAAAAAAAAACTGTGATAAGTTCTGTGACATGGCGCTACAAAATTAAATAGTAAACTTTTTTTAATGATTATTTTAAGTCTTTCTTTACCTCTTTGTTTAACTTCAATAAGTAAACGGATAATTAAGCTCGAGGCCATACTTTTTTTTTTTTAATTTTAAAAGTTTTCCTATTCCCGAACAAAAACTGTGATATGTCGCTATTGAACCGCGACGGGTTGTTTTCCTAAGGGACATGTCTAATTTGATGTATCTTAGGTTAAACCTTTCCAAGTCCTGGAAACAAAATTTTTTTGCCATCTCTTTTTTGTGTGTTTGAAGTTCCAAGTCCCAGGCAACATTTTTTGTCAAATTTTTTTAATTTTGAACTAAAAAATACAATAAAAATATCTTTTTTTTATTTACTGATTATTATAAAGCTCGAGGCCTTAGTTTTTTTTTTTACAAATATTAAAAAATTTTCCAACTCCCGAAAAAACAGTAATGTGTGGTTGTGTTCCAAAGACCCCGATCCAGTGACATGCCTAATGTGATGTTTTCGGGGTTGTAAAGTTTGTGATAGGTCATTTGCGTTCGTGTGACATGTCACGTGACTTATCAAGGACCGTTCACTCTTCCTGCAGGGTTGTTACAGGACATTTTCATACGACATCGTGTATCAATGACTACTTTTTACATATATTTGTACATGGACAAGAGTCACGTGTTTAAAGTGTCATATTAAATTATCTTGTATAAAGTTTATAAATGAAGCCTCCCACAATTTAAATTTAGAGAGAAAGAGAGAAAGTAAAACAAAAAAGACTAAAAACAATTTTTTTATAAAATATGTATTAAAAAATGAAATAACAAAAGGATAAACTATCTCAACTACAATTATATTTATAATGAAAAAAAAGGATAATTAATATTAGAATTATTATAAAAAAAGAACGACAAAATGATTAATGAAAAAAAACGCTACAAAAAAGCAGGAAGAAAATGGAGACATGTTCGTTTTAAATGGATGGTTATAAAACACAATGGAAATTTGTAAAATTTTGTGGATTTTTGAGAATATAATGAAGTATGTATTTTTTGTTTCATAAATTTTGTAAATAATATTTTTAAAACCGGAAAAGTCCCTTTTTTGGTAAATTAAAATCTAGTAAATATTTCGATACTTTTAATTTTTAAAATATTTTTTTTTTCATATAAATATTCAACAATAAAACAATTAACTTTTATATAACATTATAACTTGAAACAAGAACACAATAGAATATATTTTTTTTAAAAGGACGAAGACCACATTTTTTCACCACGTTTTGTTTTTTATTTTAATTTTATGTATTACACGGTCACAAAAACATATGCTTAGTATTCCATGGAGGGTTGTTTAAGGTACTTTTATATTACCTGTAGACAGCCAAAGAGTAGAATTTTAGACGCACTTGTATGGACAGATTTAAAAGAAATTTAAAATTACGGTTTTTATGTTATTTAAAAAATTTAGGGAAGAAATTAAGTGGTATTTTATTAAAGATTTTAAAATCGATAAATTTTTATTAAAATTTTTGTTAAAAAATGTTTTAGAATCTTAAAAAATTTTCTTTACGAAAAAATTACTCAGGATCAGAGAAATTTACGAAAAAATGTCTAACGGATCCCCATTCAAAATGAAAAACGAATGTCTAACATCGAGTGTCTATCTTTTTTATATCAAGTTTTCTACTAGATGAAGCTTTTCAATCGATACTATTATTCTTAATCTTCATTATAATGATAAAATGATCGACTGCCATCGAGAGCCTTACTTTCCCTGATTGAAAATTGTGGATAAAAAAAGTTAGACAATTGAACAGTTCATGCGAATAAGGAGACCATTTGTATGGTCTGCGTTTTTATCGTCATATGTAAAATAATACAAATGGTCTATTCGTCCTTATTCGCATGAACTGTTCAATTGTTGTTAGGCACTCGTTTCATTTTATTTTGAATACGGCCGTAGGAATTTAAGATTTTTTTCTATTTGGAATTGGAAATTTTTTCTAAAGGAAAAGTGTCTAGCTGATCCTGTTTTCAAGTTATTGCTCATAAGTTACACTGTTCGACAATAAAAACCTCCTAGTGAAATATACAACTGATTCTTATAGATTTTGCTCTCCTGAATACAAATCTGCCATTCAATTTTTTCCAGCACGTCCCGTTTTTGAGATATTCGCTGTTAAAAAGTTAAAAAAAAAAAACAAACAATAATTTTGCACTTTTGGTTGTCTACTGTTACAGATTCTTCCAAAAATAGGACTTGATTTCATATAAACTGGGCCTCCTGATTCCAAAACTGCATCCATATTTTTCTAGCATGTTCCGTTTTCGAGATATTCGGGTTTGAAAATTTTTCTATGCATAAATCTCGAACGCCAATATCTCGAAAACGGAACATGCTAGAAAAATTTGGATTGCAGTTTTGAAATCAGGAGATTCAGTTTCTTTGTTTCCAACAAGTCCTATTTGTTGGAAACAACATAACAGTGGACCCCCAAAAGTGCGGAATTATTGGTTTTTTGACTTTTTAACAGCGAATATCTAAAAAGCGGTGCGTGCTGAATCTGAAAATTTTTCAATAGGAAAAGTGTCTCAAATCATAGAAAAATGGGACAATTTTCCATAAAATTTTTTTCGAGAGTTTTAAAATAACTTTAACACTTGGCATTTAATTTGTTGTTGACATTTTACAAAATCAATATGGCGTCAGTTAGGCAAGAGATGTTCATAGTTTAAGAAAATGTGTTTTGAATAAGAAATCCTTAAACAGTATCTAGAATTTCATTTTGAATACGGCCGTTAGTATAGACAAATTTCTTAGATTCTATGAAATATTTCTGCGATTCCAAAACATTTTTGCACATAGAGACATTACTTAGATTCTGAAACATTTTTCCGTCAGAGTCTGAGACATTTTCAGTCAGAGTTTGTGACATTTTTCCGCATCGAAAATCAGATTCTGAGACATTTTTCTTTAGAGAAAAATTTCTTAGTTAGTGAGATATTTTCTGTATAGAAAAAATTCTCAGATTCTGAAATATATATTTGTATCAAAAATTTCTCAGATCCTAAAACATTTTTCCGTATAGAAAAATTTTCTCAGATTCTGAGACATTTTTCCTTTAAGAAAAAATTCTCAGATTGTGAGACATTTTTCTGCATAGAAAATTTATCATATTCTTCTCAAAATATAATATTCTAATAAATTTTTCCGTATAGAAATTTTTTTCAGATATAGACAAATTTCTTAGTTTCTGAGGCATTTTATCTATACAGAAATATGTCCGAGATATTTTTCCGTATTGAAAAAATTTTCTGACAAGGAGAGTCTCCCTAGTGTAATCCTCCGATTTTCATGAAATTTGGATATGTTGTTCAGAACGAAAATTAATTCGACACGTATTTTTTTTAGCGGCCCAAACTCATTTTTAGGTGGGGGTCGATTTGTATGGGGGGATTTTGACCTTTTTCAGTTTTTTACGATTTACGCCTATTTACTCAAAATTAATATAGGCATATTGGGTATCAGATTAAAGGTATTTAAAATACCTATCTCGTGATGCAAACAACGTGCCAAAAAAGTAAATATTTTTCGACTTATTAACAAAAATGTCCTTAAATTTTGGAATTTTACTCAATATGACAAAAAGGTGTGCATGTTTGGGCACGTTAATAGGCACACAAAGATAGGTTTTCCAAAGACCTTTCATTTGGTATGTAACATGACTATGTTTCTTTGTATAATATAGGAGATAAACGCAAAAAACTGAAAAATTACCCTTCCCCCCTCATTTTCACCCCCTAAATATGAATTTGGGCCGCTAAAAAAATACGTGTTCTTTATTTTTCCTGCTCTATAAAATATAACCAATTCCATGAAGTTCGTCGGGTGACACCAGGGAGACTTCCCTTGTGAGTCTGAGACATTTTTCCGTATTGAAAAGTTTTTCAGATTCTAAAACATTTTTCCGTTTAGAAATATTTCTCAGATTCTGATACATTTCTGAGGCATTTTACCTCATAGAAAATTTTAGGATTTGGCGAGGACGTCGGCGGCGACACCTTTCCCCTCGCGATGTTATCAATCTGATTTATTATGATTTTTGCACTTAAGCAATACAATTTTATCATCATTTAAATAATTTTTATATCTACGCCTACCAAAAGGAGGGGGTGCCGGAGGATCTCTGACCTTTATCTGACTAATGTTTCATTTGTTAAACAAAAGTACAAATAAAAAACAGTAAAAATGCGTTTTTCTGAGAATGGTTCAGTTTTTCAAGGAGAACTTTTTTCCCCCCAGTCCGATTTGACCAATTTTCGACTATGACTATAAGAAATATTTGTGCCAAACTTCAGGCACACTATATACACAAAATGGGGTCCAAGATCAATATTTCAATGCATCGCAGACATAATGACAACCTACTGAAAAAACTTCGGCAGGTAGTCAAAAAATGGTAAGTTTTGTAAGTTTTCAAAACTCTTTGGGAGGTTTTGGCCTACTAACAGTATACTTTCATTTTTATACCCTCCAACCACGTATGGATGTATAATCACATTGTCATTTTATGTGGAACGCATCGAAATATCGGCCTAGAACCCAAAAAGTATATATTATTGATCCATGATCGATTCTAAGATATTCTATGAATGTCTCTCTGTCCACGTATAAATTGTCATTCCATGAGGAATGCATCGAAATATCGGTCAAGGACCCATAAAGTATATTTATTATTGAGCCATGATAGATTCTAATACATTCTATGAATGTCTGTCAGTCTGTCTGTTGCAGTCCAAAATATAAAAAGCTAAACTCCTCAAGTTTGGCACGAAAATGTCTAATGGTCATATGCAGGTTAAGTTCGTAAATGGAAAAAAATCGGACAAGGGGGAAAAAGTTTCCGCTTGAAGAACTAAACCAACCTCCGAAAAGACGATGGTTTAGATAAAAAGAAACATTTTCGTTTTTTTTTGTATTTTTGTTAAACAAATGAAAAATTTTTATGTCAGAATAAGTTTAAAGTCCTGCACTTTAAAGTATTGCACTTCAAAAATATAGTTTTTTTTTCGGTCCGCCCATTTTAGTGGGCGTGGGTATAAAAAAAAATGTAAACAATGATAAAAATGTATTACTTAAGCAGAAAAAGCATAATAAAAAATATGTAAACATTTATCGCGAGGGAAATGGCAACCCGCAATTACATAAGGCATTACCATAAAAATTGTTTTGCTGGGAAGTTAAAACACTTTTGAAAATAAAATTGTACTTCTAACAAGGAAACTTTCTAGGGTTTTTAAGGGATTTAATAAATCTCAAGGAAGTTCTTTTAAGGAAATTGGGAGAAAAAAATGTATTCAACATTTTAAATTTCTTTTTCATCTGTATCCTTTGAACTCTTTGTTATAGTTAAAGCATCGGCAACACAGCCTGGACTGATGAAGCATGACGACGATGACAAATTATTGTTGACAACATTTGCATTTGATTCAGAAATATGCATATGATTATTATTATTACTGTTGCTGCTACTAGTATTAGTAGTATTATCATTGTTGTTATGAGTTGATGATAAATTATTTTCAACATTAGTTGAATTTATTGTTGATTGCTTAGCATTATTATTATTAGCATAATATTTCTCCTTTACATCATATGTATCAGCGGGCAAAGATGATGACATTGATGGCATAGCTGATATTAATAATAATGATGAAGGAGTTTGTGGTGAAAATGATGAAGGTGATATATTATCATTTAAATTCTTAGCAATAGTTGTATAAATACAAGACGTAGCTGAAGTAGAATTATCATTATTTACACTATGATTGTGTTGTTGCTCATTAGTTTTTTGTAATGAATTTGTTGATAAATTATCATTTTGATTTTCATTGATATTAAATGTAGCTGATTTAAGTAGAGCTAATGATTGCTGTAATGGTAGTGCTGGCAATGGCAGTGGTGGTGGTGGTTGTGATGATGAAGAACCAGAAACTAAATCTGTTTCATTTTCACCTAAAGTTTTTGAAAATAATAATAGTAAGGTGAAGAGATGATTTATATAAAGAAAATAAACTCACTACCAAAATTAATTTTAAACAAAATCTTAAATTTTAAACCTACTAAAATGTAGAGAAATCCTAAAGAAACTTTAAAAGAGGAACTTGTTAAAAACCAACGTTGACTTATCCATAACCTTTTTAGAATAATTAAATATTGCAAATGTTTTTATAATAAAACGGTACTTACTTCTGTCAATATTACGTTGCAAATGTGCAGCAACTCTATGACGGGCATCATTGAATTCGAGGTGTAGACCCAGTCTAAGCAGTGATGTATTCTTTTCCACTAAATCAGTTATTTCCATTTCAATTTTATTACCCAAAACTTGTGATCGCTTTAAGAAATAAAAAAAAGTTCAATAAAATAAACTTGTTTCTTAAATATATAAATAAATACACTGTGCAACACAATTTTGTAATCGGACCAAAAAAAAATTGGGTTTACCATTAGTAGAGCAAAATTACCGAAGGGTTTTGAATAGAAAAATTTGGTGACAGGACATTATCCCTATAACGGAAATGGGAATTATGACCGAAAACTTCACGGTCATAATCCCCATATTTGTTGTGGGGACTATGACCCTTTCTAAAACGGTCATAATTCTGATCGGGATTATGTCCATTCCCTGTTGGGATTGCGAGCGAATTTTTTTCGGATAACCCCCATTTATATTATGGCGACTGAGTCGAAAGCAATTTCGGTCATAATCCCTATTTTTTGAGGAGAGGGTGGGTTTAATGCATGGACAAAAAAAATATTTATATAATTATTTAGATTATGATCTATCAGTATAGTAGACATAATGGGGATTATGGCCATTTGTTACGTAGTCATTATCCCCATAAATCTGGAAATTATGTAAATTTTTTTATTGGGATAATGTCCAAATAATTTTCGGTCATAGTCCCCACTACCTTTATGAGGAATATGACCGAATTAATTTCGGTTATAATCCCCATAATGTAAATGGCGAATATGTCCGTGGGAATTATGGCATGTCACCGAAAAATTTTTTGGTGGTTCTTTTCTTAAAATCTTTTAACCCTTTAACTCCAATTTTTAGGGGTCATTTAAGTCCATTTTTCTAATATCATCATGAAACACCACTAAAACGTGCGTTTAAAGGGTTAAAGTGTTAAAAACTTCAGTGCGCTATATAAAAAGAACTCAAGCTAAGTTTTCAAAATCTTTCGAAGACTTTGGTCTTGTAATGGTATACTTAATTTTTTTAGGTCCCACTCAAGATACACTTTTTGACTTAAAAATTTCTTGCACAGTGTTATAAGTTACTTACCTGATTAGAGGCTCTGAATTCTTCAATAGTACGACATTTAAGGAGGGCTTTAACTAATGTAACTATAACAGGTGGACTAATGAAATTTGTTTCGACATTTAATACTCTCAAGGTTTTGCTTTTCTCAATGGCTTCAGCCAATAATATAGCTGTCTTATCGGTCAGACCAACATTTGTTAAAGAAAGAACTTCCAAATGTTCATTTTGAGGCAGTGCTTCAATTAATTGTACCAATTTTTCATTGGAAATATTCTGAAAAATACAAATTCATTTATTATAATATTATCAAAAATTAATTCCTTTCAACTCACCTTAATATTATTGAAATTCAATTCAATTAATTTTGAATCGTCCTCCTTAACACGTTTAATGGATTCTTCAACATCTGTATTATTGGGTGGATCCATGGGGAACACTTTTTGTTGTGTAGATTTTGTAATGCCATCCCAACCCATACCAACCGGTTGTCCCTTGTTTAACAACGAAGCATGATATTGATCTTGATTCATCATTGAATGGAAACCCAAAATAGCGGCCAAATCAATAATTTCTTCTTGTGTGGCATCACTTAAAGCATGCTCGTACTCATCACCCATATCGATGGCAATTTTTTCTTCAGCCTCTAATTCACGTGCATCACGTGGTGGAGGTACCCATTTTTTACCACGTACTGTACCCTTAACAAAAGGTTCAAATTCTGGTTGGTCGGGTGTTTCAATAGCCTGTTTATTAATGTGTTCAATGAGTTTTTTACGATTTAAGGGCCCGGTTGAATCCTTGGTACATTCATAACTGCAGCGTTGATCGGGTGGTAAAAAGCTATCCTGTGTTTGGTAGAAATTATGGAAAAATAAAAGTTAAAATAAATTTGAAAAATTATGTTTTTGGAAATGAGATCTAAGAGAATTTATAAGAACCTTTTTTTGTTTGTAAAAACAAGTGATAGAATCGTTATACCCTGTAAAATATTAAAAAGAAGAGGCTCCAACGGGAGAGAAGGATGACAGAAGAAAATCTCAAAAAATGGACAGGGGCGTTTTCTCGTGGGGGGGGGGGTGTTATCTTCGGCTAGATACATTGCGGACAACTTTCTCCTTGTGATAGACGTTGACAAATTGATTAACTATGATTCTTGCACTTACATTTGTTAATACAATGTTATCATTGTTTAAATTATTTTGTTTATATCCAAGCCCACAAAAGGGGCGAATTAATGCCTCTCGTGTAAAAATCAATAAGGTCTTACCATCTGCTTTGATCTGATAATATTTGATTGTATCTAATTGTATATAATTACATCTGATCAGATATAGTAAAATGTAAATTTTGTGCCAATGTTTACCAAATCCGAGATATAATCATATTTCGATTTTGGTTATTTTAGATATAATTATATGCAATCAGATACAATCATATATAAATATATATATGAACAGATCAGAAAAGATCTTATACATTTTTTCACGGGATTTCATATTTTGAAGTCATGTGGAATTTACTAATACTTTCGAGGTGTCCTCATTTTCTTTCATAACTTTTGAACCGCTGAACCGATATTGCTCAAATGCAACACCAAACTTCTCGAGACAACAACAAGTAATGTTAAGTAACAGTCATATCTGCGTAATACTTTGGCCGTGATCGCCATTTCAATAGACAGACGGACAGATATCGCTAAAATGTTTTATGGCGTTTTTTTTTTGGAATTTTTTTTTTTTGTGAAATTTACCGTTTACGGGATATTCGCGTGAAAAAAATGTTCAAACGAGAAAGAGATCATGCTAGAAAAATTTGGGTTGCAGGTTTTGAATCAGGAGGTCCATTTTATATGAAATTAAGTCCTGATTTTTGAAAGCAACGTAAGAATATGTAACAGTAAGAGAATAATCACAATTGGAGCGGGAAGCGGAAAAACGCAATTGTCCTCACAAAAATAAAATTGAATCTAGTTTGGCGGAAAAACGCGGCGGAATTTTGTTGTCATATAAATCGTGTGTGAACAGTTGCGGAAAAACGCTTCCCGCTCCAATTGTGTTTATTCTCTAAGGGTGGAATTTGAGATTTTAAGCAGCAGATTTGGAAACGCTAGAACCGCTTATTTTGTGAGGTTCGAAAATGATCCAAAAAATGGGTGAGGTCGGATAGGATCTAGGGGTCGCTCACCGGGGTCAAAGTTGGGTGTGAAGGAGAAAAAATCCTCAAAAATCCCTAAAAGACCCCATGACATCCCTGGAATTGCCCCTAGAGCAATGGTTCCCAACCTTTTTTACGCCACGCCCCACTTTTAAGTTAAAAAAATTGCCTTGTCCGCCCTACACTCAAGAAAAAATACTAATTTTTCAAATTTTTGTTTCTAATGAAAAATAACTACTGGTTTAGCAGAGTTGTTGTAAAATAAGCATTTTAACTAAGTTTTTAGTAAAAATTTTAAGCGATTAATAAAATTTTTGTAGTTAATTTTGCTACAAAAAATTGATTTTGTAGTTAATTTGACTAAAAAAAAGTCTTGAAAATTTGCTCGCTTCAAATTGCCCCCCAGTGGGGTTGAGAATCAAAGGTTGGGAACCATTGCCCTAGAGGGTCTAATGTGAGACTAACCCCCATTAATTTTTCCCTGAATATTTTTTTAGAACATACCTAATCCCTACCTCCACTCCATAAGGAGGCTCCCATACAAAGGTTCCAATGTTAAAAATATTTCCTCCTACCGCTCTAGCTGTCCTAGAAGTGACCCTAGAGGAAACAAGTGTATGACCGATCCATATATTTTTTCAACCCCAACATTTTCTTAGAATATACCTACCCTTTTTCTTCAAACCTTAGGGTCGTCCTAATACTTTTTTTTACTTTTTCATAATTTGTTTTATTAAATCAGCTCCTAGAGGGGTCATTAGCATGACCGACCGCCTAACATTTTTCCCAAACTTACCAAAGCCCTATCTCCACCACCAAAGGGGGCTCCCTTATAAAGGTTCTACTTTAAAAAATATTTGCTCTCACCGCTCTAGCAGTTCAGAAGTGACGCTAGAGGTGTGAAATGTATGACCAACCCCCAATATTTTTTCAACCCCAACATTTTCTTAAAACATATCTAATCTCTATCTTCAACACTTAGGGTGGTCCCTACACATTTTTTTATTTTTTCTTAATTTGTTTTATTAAATGAGCTTCTATCGGTCCAATGGTGCCTCTTAGAGGAGTCATAAGCAAGACCGACCTCCAATTATTTTTAGTCCCCAAATTTTTTTCTGACAATACCAATACCCTATCTCCAATTCCTAAGGGGTCTCCCTTAAAAAATTACATCTTTGTAAAATTTGCTCCCACCGCTCTAACTGTCACAAGGGTGACCCTAGAGAAGTCAAATGTGTGACTGACCATCCACTGGAGATGTTTTGAAAAATATTCAGAGGGTAAAATTAATGGACGTCGGCGGCATATTATACCCCTCTACATTGGCGTAGGAAGCCAACATTTCTGGGGGGGGCTAAAGCCCCCCCCCAGATTTTTTTGAATTTTTTGTTTTTTTTTAATAGAAAACCCCCGACCTATTTCTGAAGCGTTCCGTATATCATGTGCCCTAGAAACGAATGCCCTCCGAAAGCGGTTAAAAATTCATATTTTTTTTAAACAAATTTTGATTCTGAAGATTTTTCGGAAATTTAGAACTCCCAGATATGTTATGAAAATGAAAGATTTTTAATGTTTTTCCTATAGTAAAATCATTAGATTACTATGACTTTTTTCAAGAAAAAGTTCTGATGATTGCAAAAGTTGATGATTATTAGTCAAAATTCTCAGATTCTTTCTTCCAATAACTTTTGCCTATAAAAAACCACTTAGAATTTATAAACTTTTTTAAATCAAAGAACTTAAAATGTTTTCCTGAAGTTAAAATCCTAAGATTTGGTAAAGTTTTTATTACTGACAAAAACATCAGATTCATATAAAAACGTTTTGCAATAATTCAGACTATTTTTCAATAGGAAAAACTATTAGATCTAATATAATAATCATTACGAGTCCTTAAGACTCGTAGAATAATCATAACGAGTCCTAAAGACTCATTATTATTATTTATTGTTGCAAAAATTAATGAAATCATTAAATTATTAAAAAAAAATTGTGAATGATTAAAATTCTGGGGGGGGGCTAAAATTATTCTGGGGGGGGCTAAGCCCCCCCAGACAGGTCTATCTACGCCAATGCCCCTCTATGTGCAACTCCAGGGGAGTAATGGGGCTTTTTGTGGATTTTTACCCCTTCACGTCCAACTTTGACCCGGATGAGCGACCCCTAGATCATATCCGACCTGGCCCTTTTTTTGGCTCATGCATTTTTTTACGAACCTCACAATATAAGCGGTTCTAGCGTGGCGAATTCGAAAACTCGTGCACTATCCCACCCATAATGCAACAGTGGATTCCCAAAAGTGGTAAATTATTGTTTTTTTTTACTTTTTAACAGCGAATATCTCAAAAACGGTACGTGGTAGAAAAATTAAAAATGGATGGCAAATTTGGAATCAGGTGAGCAAAATCTATAAGAATCAGTTGAATATTTCACCGGGAGATTTTAGCTTCAAACCGTGTAATAATTTAGCACTAACTCAAAAACTGGATCAGCTAGGATTTTCGTGTTAACGATTTTTAAAGTTCTAAAGAAGAATGAAATGCGATTACCCTATTTTGTCGCCATTTTATTAAAGAGCTAAAAAAGAGATTTTGCCAATTTTTCAGGCTTCTGGTCATTCCTGTATTCGAGATATATGGTCTTGAAAATTAACAAAATCGTAAATATTTGACAAAAGTGTTGACATAAATAAAGATATCTCGAAAAGTAATAATAATAGAGGTCTCATTCAGGTTTCAAATAATAGGTAATGAGACAGCCTTTTAGATGGCGTTCCCCAAGATTTTTTTTGAATAAGGTCAAAGGTCATTGGTTTTAACCTTAATTTTTGTAGAGCTATACCTCAAAAACGCTATTTTTAAAATTTTGGAAAAAATATATGTTGTTAAGAATCACCTATACTACTTAAGTTTAAATTTTCAGGATGGAGTCTTCATTGGAACTTTTAATATTAAACATTGTGACAGGAAAGAAAAAGCGGTGTAATTTCCCTAAGAAAAAAAAAAATTTTTTGTCTTTGAAATTCTGGTACCAAAATTCATTATTCTGAATGTTTTTGACGTGCTGAGTCCAAATATGACCTTTGAACTGGCCTATCGCTATTACTTTTCAATTTATATGCACCTAAATGTGTAAAAAAACACAGCAATAGCGTTTTAGAGATTTTCACACATTTATGTGCAGATATCTCGAAAACTAATAGCGATAGGCCAGTTCAAAGGTCATATATGGACTCAGCAAGTCAAAAACATTCAGAAAAGTGAACTTTGGTACCAGAATCTCAGAGACAAAAAAAAATGTTTTTTTTTTTTTTTTAAGGGAAAATACACCGCATTTTCATTCCTGTCAGTATGTTTATATTAATATTAAAAGTTCCAATGAAGTCTGAAAATTTAAACTTAAGTTCTATAGGTGACTCTTAATAACATATATTTTTTCCAAAATTTTAAAAATATCGTTTTTGGAAATATAGCTCTCCAAAAATTACGGTTAAAACCAATGACCTTTGACCTTTTTCAAAAAAAATCTTGGGGAATGCCGTTTTTATTATTACTTTTCGAGTTATCTTCATTTATGTATCTCAGAACACTTTTGTCAAATAGACCCCATATCTCGGGAAGAAAAACTACCAGAAGTCCAAAATTTTGGCACTATGATTGTAAGGGCCCAACTATATTCCAAGTTTCATCAAATTCGAAAGGGGTAAGGTCAAAAATGCTTCTTTTTTGGTTGAATTGAGGTGTTTTAACTCTAAACCCTTAACTGTCTTGAATAGGGGTGTGTCCATAGATCACAGTATTTAGAATTTTTAAAATTTTCAGGTCTTAATTTTTATTTTTTTCACATTTTTTAACTTACATCAGGATCAACTTCTTTGGCCAATATATTAATTTCTTCGGGGGATAATTGTGCCAATAAGGCTTCAACATCAACATCATCATATTCACTTAAATCCTTTCCATATAATTTGGCTGGTGTTGTTAATGTTGTAGTTTTTGTGGTTGATGAAGTCTGAAAAATAAAGAAAAGAAATACATTAATATTTACTTAAGGCAAAAAAAAAATCTGCAAATCATAATTTATTTATTATGTTCATATAATGAAACCCTACTTTTCTTAAAGGTAATGTGGTTGGTGGTTGAGGAGCTCTTCTTTTAACTTGAGGTACAGGACGTAATTTAATTCTTTGAAATTCTGGTATATCTTTAGAGGGATGGGAAGAAGTAGATGTTTTCTTACTAGATTCCATAGTAAATTTTTTTAATGTTTTTTTTTTTCAAAATTTTTAAAAATATATTACTTGATTAGTCTACAATATATATAAGACTAAACTTTGTTAATGTCGAAAGGTCAAGAGAGAACCCTCAAATTGTAAAATAATATGCAAAAGGTAAACAATTGCGGAAAACAAAAATATTACAACAAGAAATAAGAAAATTATGCAAAAACAAAAAAATAATATTGAAAACAATCAATATACAAATTTATACACAAAATCCAATTATGCAAATTTGTTTAGAAAAAAAATTTTAAACATTTAAATTTAACATTTAAACACCATTAGGTTTCTTACCATTTTAATAAATAAAAATTGTTTAGCACAAAATAAAAGTCACTTGAAATTAATAAACGTTACTATGAGTTTGTGGTTTAGCTTTACAACTGCAACTGATTGTTTAAATCATACTTAAACACAGTTCAGCTCTAAACATACCAGAGGGAGGTGTCCTCTATGGTACACTCCGGTTTTTAAAGTTTAAAAAAGCTGCAGAAAAGAGAAAAAAAAATAGTTTTTGTATTCGGTTTTTATACGTTTTCCACCTTCTTTTTTACCTCAAAAGTTTTTGTATTTTTCCCCTCTAGTATCATTTCGATTTTATAAAAATTACAGTACACCACAGGGTGCACCTTCCTCGTTTGCTATATTAAAAAGTGTTCCAGGCCAACAAACGAAAAGACAGACATGTGTAATTTTTTTAAACCTCCAACCTCAAATGCATAAATACATAATAAAATCAAATAAAAATAAAATAAAGAATAAGGTACAGACATTTTTAAGTTTTTTATAAGTCATGTCAGTTGGTCAACTAAGAATAAAACCGAATACAAAGCATACAAGTCAAAAGTAAATTTTAAGTTAAGTCGAATTTTGATTACCCTACAACGATAAAGAACAAATAAGAAAATAATAGTCGTTCAAGACCAGTGTTTCGGAAAATGGACCCCAAGTCCAAACACGAACCGATTGGATCTATGTTTTGTTGGATCTTTAATTACTGCACTCAAAAAATTATGACGGTAGATTCCACTCCAAAAGACAGTTAAAACAACTTCATTTGCTGTGGTTTAGGCGTCCACTACATTTTACGGTAAAATCAACCAAAAATTGTTGCTGTTTTTAACTATCAATTAACAACTACAAAAAAAAAGGGTAAAAGGTACTTCAAATTACAGTTATTTTTACTGTAACTCAAATTGTCTGAATTTTCTTTTTAACTTAAAAAACGGTTAAAATTATTTGGAAACAATTCTTGCTGCATCTGACACTTCCAACTCGTTCAACACATCCGTTTTTCTAAAAAATTCTAGAAAATTGTAAGTTTTTTTATAGACTAAAAACAACTTCATAAAACAATTGTTAGTACAATGTAGTAATTTTTTGTATTTATTTTTTAAAACGACTACAAAAAACAGTTGTTTGAGATTTTTCACCCAAAAACATGAGAAGTTGTAGTTGAAAACAACAACTACTACTTAAGGGTACTTTCCACTATCACACTTTTCCATTATACACATCAAAATTTACCAACTTCCTAAAGTTTTTTTTTCTTTTTTGATTGAAACCTAGTCGTATCTTATAAGTGAACAATTTCTGGCCAAATTAAAAAAAAAAAAAAAAATATTTCGCTTACATGGTGAAATTACGCTTGTATAATGGAAATGTGTGATAGTGAAAAGTACCCTTTACTAGGGTGTTCAGTCGATTAATTCTTGTTCGATTAATCGAACAATTTTAGACGAATAATTGTTCGATTAATTTAAAATTGCTATTTTCAATTAAAGGATTAATCGAAGAATTTATTCCGATTAATCGAATAATAATAATATATGGTTTTTCTGGAAATATGTATAATTTTTTAAAAGTTTGAAGTCCAATAAACAAATCAAATGTATGTTTCCTTTGGAATTAAAAAAATAACACAGTCATGTTGACTTGAGTGGTCCCTATTTTAAATTTGTTTTCGGATTTTCGCTGCTCCTGAAGCTTGGATTTGTTAAACGACCTAAGTAAGTACCTGATAAATTTTTGGGCCAAATCGGCTAACTGTATGACCGCGCTAAAATCTGTCAAAGCTTAAAATTTTAGGAAAAAACGCACTAAGTTATATAAAAAAAAAAAAATACAAATATAAGATTTTCCTAAATGTAGTCAGATAATTTTTGTGATATCGGTAATCAAACTAATTTGTCAAAAAAAAATTGTTTTTCAATTCTACACATTTTACAAATCTCTGAAATGATTTTTTTTTAAATTTTCTCAAACAAATTAGCAGAAAACTTAAATGTTGGTACATTTTGTAATGATTTTAATTTTGTTTTTTGTTGTTAATAAAATGTTAAATACTTGTAATTAAAGTTGTTTATTAACTCAACTACCAATTTTTTCTAAAATTGTCGAAAAAAACCTTGTAATTTAGAAAATTTCTGAATTTGTAATTATTCGGTTAATCGAACAATTTTAAAATTTTATTCGTTTAATCGAATAATTTTAAAATGGCAAATATCGATTAATCGTTTAATCGAACAATTAAAAAACCCGATTAATTGAACACCCTACCCTTTACTACACAAATGACCAGCATGTAGTAACTACAATAATTTTTTAAGTGTGTAGCAAACACTCAAAATTCAAATTCGAGTGAAATAGGCTTCTTTTTGTTGCCAATTAACCGATTTATCTGAATATCGGGTAAGTTTTTAATGGGACTAACAAGGAAGGCACCCACCGATTGTCCTGAAACTTGAATATTGGAATGAGGGGTACAAAAATAAGAGCTACCTGTTTTTTTTTTTACTTGTATAAAAATAAATTCGACTTGGTCGAATTCATGAATACCCTCCACTATGTCCAAAAACAATTTGATAGCGATTTCGATTTTGTTAACGTAAAAAAGTTAAATTGTTTAGAAATTCAGACTCGAAAATTGTTTTTTAAGTAAAAAAATATTTAAAGTGTTTTTTATACAAAAAAAAAATTAAGTGTTAAATTTTTTTGAGTTTTCTATCACTATAGTGAAGCACGGTTGGGAAATGTGGCACAATAGTGCCATTTTTGGCACTATTGAATGGTCTGTGGCACCACAAAAAACAGTTTTGGCCCTTTTTCATTCTCTGCAAATATTGTCAAAATTAAAAAAAAAATATATTTCTACTCAAATTTAATTATTACAAAAAAGGCAAAAAGTATTACTTTTTCCCCTTTTAAGAATCCTACCATTTATTGCAACTATACAAGTTTTTGTTTGCTTTAAATATATGATTTCAAAGTAAATGGTAACAAAATTCCTGTGGGAAATCAATTGGTCCTACAGGAACAACTGATACGAAAAACCCATCCTATAAATTATTCCAAGCGCACTGGTCATAGAACAAAAGAATCTTAAATACCAGTTCGCGACCAGTTATGGGGCATGTCGCTAGGTTTTAACATTAAACACGTCCTTTCATACAAATGTACCACAGTCATAAACTGGTAACCTTTCCCGCAGGAACAATTTTACTGTCAAAACTGTCAAATAAAAAAAACGAATAAGTTGCGTGATATTTAATAAGAAAATTATTGATTTTTTGGCCCTTTTCAACCCATAATGGCCCTTTTTATTCTTCAACTTGGCACTAATTGAAAATTCTGAAATACCAACACTGTAGTGGAGGGTATTAAATTCACTTAATTCAGTACCAAATATTTTGAGTGTAGCTAAGCAGCAGCTCATAAAAAACATTAGTAGTTGTGAATGTTACCACAAGAAGAACATAAAAATCAAAACAAAACCAGCAACCAGTTAAAAAAGGGTACGGCCAAAACAGTTAATTAACCCTTTTGTGCCCGATTTTTTTGATGCTAATAATTTTTTAGTAATGCTACCAATCAGCAGCGGATAAGTCAGGTTTTTAAAGGTGCTAAAAAGATATATATGTATGATAACTTGATACAATCGTAAATGAGTATGTGGCCGTTTAAATTTATATAAAATACTTTCTATCACCTTGATATGGTTGATCTACTTTATATGCTCTGATATTGCTTCATATATGATTAGATTAGTATCACGACTAAAAAAAGTAATGCTGCGCCATAAAACATTTGCTCCCAAAAATAGAGGATCCAAAAGTATATGATTGTATCTTATTAGACCAAATTTGATATAATTAGATCCCAAAAATGGAACGTAAAATATTTTCTAATTTGATATTATAAAAAACTAGATCTAATAAAATATAATTATATCTTATTAGATCTAATAGGATCTTCAATATCAAATCAGATGAAATTTACCGTTTCATTTTTGGGATCTAATTATTAGTGTCCGACCGAATATTCGGCTTCGGCCTCGGCTTCGGCCAAAAAGCACTATTCGGCCACTATTCGGCTTCGGCCACAATTTTGGCCGAATAGGCCGAATACCGAATAATTGTATAATATTTGTGCTCACGTGTTGAAAAACATACTAAACTAGCTTTGAATCACATTAGTAAGCCACAAAAACATTTTAAAAGATGTTTTTGCAACTAAAAACATTTTTTACATTCAAAAAAAATTTTCGATCGAAAAAAATTTACACTCTAAAATATATTTTTTTTACAAAAATGTTCAAAAAATTTTTTTGCTTAAAATAAAATCATTCTAGACAGAATTCTCATGCATTTGAGTATCCCGCCGAGTCGACTTTTATTTTTTTCTTGTTTTTACTACATAAATATTTTTTTTTTTAATATTCGGCTTCGGCTTCGGTTTGGCCGAATAGTGGAAATTTGGCCGAATATTCGGCTTCGGCCAAAAAAGGTGTATTCGGTCGGACACTACTTATTATATATAATTATATCAAATTTAATTTTATTTTGAAAAAGGGGTTACCTTACAGGCTAATTGTGGTCAGCTATTTGTTTCCAAATGTAAATAAAAATCACTTCATTTTTATTATTTTCCACCCAACTTTTCGTTTGCTCTTTTTAAACTCTTCAGGGGATTTTTTAATCTAATAAGATATAATCATACATTTTCTGATCCTCCATTTTTGGGATCAAATTAAAAAATATATGATTATTTCAAAACTTTTTTACTCTGGATTTTGTTTTTTTCATCAAATTATATAAAAATAGATATTATAAGATCAATTTGATTTAATTACCCGAGTAAAAATGTTTTGATATAATCAAATATTTTTTTAATATAATTAAATATAAACTGATCAACCATTTGATACCAAAAATGGAGGATCCAAAAATATATGATTATATCTTTTTAGATCTAATTTTATATAATTTAATATATGCAATTAGATCCCAAAAATGGAACGGTAAATTTCATCTGATTTGATATTGAAGATCATATTAGAAATAAAAATGATAAGAGGTATTACGGGTGAAACCCCATTCTTTTTAAGATTTTTTTTAGTCGTGAGCTCTGATTATCTCGAGGAAGAAACCCAGATTATATTCAAAAGGATCTCGAAAAAAAGAGAAATCCAAATACATTTCAAAAAGAAATCGAAGAAAAAAGTGAAACCCTAAATACATATCAAAAGGAAATAAAGAAAAAAACGAATGCATTTAAAAGGTAAACGAAAAGAAAACAAAACAATTTTATCTATTCTATTATCTAAAAGAGTCCGCCTTGAGATAATCGTAGTTCGCAATTTGGGTCTCTTCAAGTTTTCACTAATGGTACCTCTGTTCCTTCTTTACTCTATGATTGTATCAATTTTTATATTTTTTGATCTAAAAATAACAATTAGATATTATTTGATACAACCATTTCACGGATCAAATAAGGTCTATTAGTAGAATATTTTTACTTGGGATGACGTATCTTCTAAACGGGTGAAGATTTTTTCAAAATGTAATTTTATTTTTGAAATAAAAGTCTCGAAAGGGTTAACAAAAAAGATTTTGTTATGCATCTTTTTGTCTGTTAACCCTATTGCCATTTAAGTTAAAGTCAACTTTATTCATTTCTGTTTTGTTAACCACATGTTATTGCATTAAAAATTCCCCTACTTCCAATATTTGTCAGAAGATAATTATGAACCCCACTGCCATTTAGTTTTTTAAGGTATTGGTAAAGTTAACTTGATTTTTGTTACGTTAACCAACTGTTATTGTTTTGTTGTCATTTTCCCCTGTTTTCATCAGAAAATAATCTTTATGCTTGAAACACTTGAAAAATTTCTATAAAAAAAAGTGTTTAAATTTTGTGGAAGGGGAACAAAATTTACGGATTTTGACTTTTTACCTTGTTGCTCTTTTGTTTAAGTGATTTAATACTGTTTCTTTGTTGGTTTTTAATTTTTATTTTCTTATTAAAGGGTTCACGTCCGCAACAGTCGTGACTCATATAATTAATTGTTTTTGATAGCAGAAGTTGGATTTTTTTTTATAGGTTTTTATTATTTTTTTTAACAAAGACATCATTTTTCTTTTGTAACTAGAAAATGATTTAAATAATTGTTAATTCGAATTAAGGTTTTTGATGAAAAAATGGGAGTTAAAAACAAGAAAAAAAATCGACTTACAATTAGCCGAGTCCGATTTGAATAAATGAATTTAAGTAAAACAAGTAAAAAAGTTAAATTCGGCCTTGCCGAATGTAGTGATACCCTCCACAATTTCATAAAGATTATTGCAAAAATTTTTATTTAAAAGGAAATTACTTTTGAAAAAAAAAAAATTTTTTGAAAAAAAAATTTCCGCGAAAAAAAATTTTGGTAAAAAAAAATCCGCGATTTTTTTATTTTTTTATCAAAAAATATGTTCGTACTTGTTTAAATACCATTTGGTGCTCAATTATGTTCACATATGTCAACCAGAAGCCGAATTAAAGCATTTTGTATTTTTAGGTTATGTTGAATGTACTGAAATTTTTGAGGTGTGCTTACATTTACGTTCATAACTTTTGAACCGCTGAACCGATATCGCTCAAATGCAATACCAAACTTCTCGGGAGAACTATGTTTCAGTCATCTCTGTGCAATATTTTGTCCGCGACAGCATTTTCCACAGACAGACGGACAGACGGACATCGCTAGAATGTCTTAAAATCGATCGGGCATCATGAATATATATACTTTATGGGGTCCCAGATCGATATTTCGATTAGTTACAAACAGAATGACAAACTTATATATACCCTCTTTCACTAAGTGGAGGGTATAAAAATGTTTTAAAAAAAAAAATTGTTTGCATTTTTTTTCTTTCTAAGTTTATCATTTTTTTTTAGTGAAATTTATTTTTTTTTGAGCGTAACTTTTAAGCGTGAATTTTTTTTTAATAAAGCATAGTACTCTGTTCGGTTTCACGGGAAAAAAAATTTCCATATAAAAAAATAAATTTGGCAACGCGAGGAATTATGGGAAATTGTTAAAAATGTTTTCACGCGTTTCGAAATAAAAATTCTTCGAATATCTAGGATCATATCATGATTGCTAAATGTTGGTTGCTACAAACAAGTTATGATAAAATTTTCAATCATAATATGACGCTCTTAAATTATGGTTGCCACAATCAAGCATATGGCAATTTGTTTCCAAACTTAGCTTATTCTGAAAATTATCAAAAAATTTGTTATGGCGACAAAGCACCTTTTTCGTTATAACTGTCATTTGCAAAAAAATTTCCTTTGCAATAATTATTTGTTTATATCAAATTATATGAAAATATAATAAAAGGCCATTACATATTCATGAAAGTTTGCCAAGTAGAAAGTGGTTAAGATATCATTCCAAAACAAGTTTTTATTTAAAGATTTAATGTTCCATCATATTAAAAGTTTTCCACAAACAAAACTTGTGTCGTTTAAAATTGTCATATGTCAATTTATTTATTTTTATTTATTTATTTTTTTTTTTATAAAAAGGAAAATGATAAATTAATGGGTTAAGCGGCTATTTAACACATGTCAAATTTTACTTACAACACCATTTAAACACATTCATTCATATGAAAAATTAAGTGAATATATATTGTATTACCAACAAATAACATGACAAATCATATACAGATGAAGCTACTTAGGCTAAGTGTTATGATATGGCAAAATAATAAAATATAAAAATGAAATGAATTTGCAAAAATATTGAGAATACTATTATAAATAAAATTAAATACAATTTGATTTACCCGAAAAAACCAGAATTATTTTGGTAACCAGTTTGAGGTTTTGTTTACTTTAAAAACTAACTAGTTTTTCAAATATGTGTTACTAGACAACAGGGATATTCATGGTTTCAATTTTGAATTGGAAATTAAAATCTTTTAGAAAAAAAATAAAATGAAGCAAAATTTAAATTGTAGTAACTTTTAGCATATTTAGTAAATAAATAGTCGAGCTCGAGGTGTTAATTTTGTCTACATGTTTATTATTTATTTTCCAATATTTCGTTTTCACTGATAAGCATCATCAGGGATTGTATTTAATGTTTAACACAAAGAACTTAAAAAATAGTGTTCTGTTTTCTCCATCGTCTGAGTTAATACTAAATGATGATGGTTTTCAGTGAAAATCGAAATATTGGAAAATAAAAAATAAATGTTTCAACAAAATTACGACCTCGAGCGCGACTATTTATTTACTTAATAAATTAAACAAAAGGTCGAAATAAAATCAATTTATTAGTTGATTTTATTTCGTTACTTTTAGTTACGAAATATTGGATAGTTTCGACCCAAATGTGACAAGGGTAAATTATCTATTTCCTTATGTCCTTATTCTTTTACCACACAACATGTAATAGAATAAAGAAAATTAACTATAAATATTTACTTTTCACGATTATAAATTTTTGCAGATTGTTGATATATTATCGGATGTTGCTTTATAAAAATTTGTTATTTTAACTTTTGCAGTAAAGTATTTTAAATGTGAACACCCTTAATGTTTAAGTACATACTTGTTATTTGAAATGTAATATAGGACAATGTTTTTCACAAAAATTATGTCAAACCAAAGTTTTTTTCATAGATTATTTTTGCAGTACACTCTGACTGTCGTTGTCGTCATCATAGTTGCCGTCATTCCATTTTAAATGAAGTTAAGCAACCATGTAACAATAGCTTTACAACACACTAACAAAAATTCCAGTTATAATAAGAGCATTGTTCGATTGGTTGGTGAAAAAAACACACTTATTACTTCTACCAGACCTTTAAAGAATTAATTCTTTTAGTGAATTAATTTCAAAATTTTTAAATTATTATTGTACAAGAAAAGCTTGTTAAATGACAAGAAAAGCTTGTAAAATGAAAAGAAAAGCTTGTAACTTATTAAAGCTTGTAAAAATTACGATCTTTTCGGTTTTTTACAAACTTTTTACCAATAAAATTGGAAATATAAAACTTTTTTGACGCGACAAAACTAACAGGGAGGTCTCTTGACTTTACTAGATTTTTTGCTACCTCTTATTTTAAGAGAATTTTTAGTAAAAGTTACGAGCTTTTTTGCAATTTTACAAGTTTAAAAAAAAAACTGTAAATTTACAACTTCTTTGGCGCAATAAAACTTACAAGGAATTTTCGTGATTTTTTTGTAAAAAATCATAATCATAAATCATCTCTAAACTTTTCCATCACATCAGGTTTTTGAGCAAATAGAGGTCAAAGTTAAAAAAAATCGACGTTTTGGCAATTTTTGAGAACTCATTTTTGTTAAGGACGCTGAACTCATTTGGTCAGTCGCCTTAACCCTTTGGGCACCAAATGTGTTTCAATGATGTATTAGGTTAGGTTAGGTTGTAAGTGGCTGCTGACGTTTTACGTCAACACACATAGACTCTGAGGTCCATTGTGATACCACGGGACCGTAATAGGTTTCCCTACTAGTCCCTGTCGTTAAACCAGTTTGAGCATCTTATGAAACTCCTTAGATGTTGAATTTTGACATCCGACAAATCAGAAAGATCGTACAGCTCCTTAGATCCCAATGAAGCAAATCTCTGACCAGAAAGTGCCGGGCAAAGGTAAATAAAGTGTTCGATAGTTTCCAACTCCCCTTCATCCATGCAACTTCGGCAAAAGTCATTCGACGGCACGTTTAACCGCTCTGCGTGCTTCCCTATAAGACAGTGTCCGTTAATTTTAGAAACCACCGTCGAAATCTCTCCTCTTGGAAGCGATATCAACTCACTTATGCGCCCCTGATAAAGAGAAGGCCAAATCAGTCGTGTTGTCTCACACGTCCATCCATTTGCCCATCTTTGATTAGTCTCCGTAGCAAAACAAAGCCGTAGATTTTGCTTGCAAGTTTCTAGAGGCTTACAAACACATTCCAATTCTGTTAGAACCTGTAAGGTAGTTCCTAGTCTTGCAAGCTCATTGGCTTTGCAATTCCCTGGAATGTCTCTGTGCCCTGGGACCCATATGAGTCGTATGTCAAACTGCATGGCCATCTCATTTAAAGACGTGTGGCAGTTAAGGGCAGATCTTGTTTTCAGAAACATTGAATCCAGGAACTTAACCGCGGCTTGACTGTCAGTATAGATGTTGACCGCGGTTGTAGACAAGACATTGCAGCTCAACCAGTCAGCCACTTCCTTTATTGCCAGCATCTCTGTCTGGTAAACACTGCAATGATCTGGCAATCTTCGAGCCAGGCTCAATCCAAGCTCTTCCGAATAGACTCCAAAGCCCACTTGTTCGTGCAGCCTCGATCCATCTGTGTAAAAATTTATGGTGGCTCCACTACCCGGAGTGTCTTCCATTCAAGACTCCCTGGATGGTATCATAGTGGTAAAGTGGCGCTCAAAGAGGGTCAAAGAGCCTGCACAGTCCACATTTTGTGGTATTGTTATCTTCAAGATCGCGCTATGGCCACACTCGCTGCTCCTCCATTGCAGCGTGCTATTAAGTCGAATTGCCGACGCAGCCGCATGTCTAATGGTATCAGGTGAAGGAGAATTTCTAGTGCAGCCGTAGGTGTAGTACGAAGAGCACCAGTGATGCACATCGACGCCATTCTCTGTACCTTCGTGATAAAGACACAGTTCGCTTTTGTTTCTAAAGCAGGCCACCAGACAATGATTCCATACAGCAAAATTGGAAGCACCACTGCTGTATAAATCCAATGAACGACTTAAGGGCTAAAACCCCATCGTTTTCCAATGGCCCTTTTACAGGAATAAAAAGCAATCGTTGCTTTTCTCACCCGTTCCTCAATATTACGCCTGAAATTCAACTTCCTATCTAGAAATACTCCAAGATACTTGGCTCCATCTGAGAAGGTGATTTCAGTGCCGTCCAGAGAAATAGGATCAAAAGCAGGAATCTTTTTTTTCCTTGTAAACAAAACAAGCTCTGTTTTACTAGGATTAACTCCTAGACCACAGTCTCTTGCCCATTTAGACAGATCTTTCAGAGAACCCTGAAGAATGTCCCGCAATGTTGGCAGATGCTTCCCCTTTACCGCTATCGCGACATCGTCAGCATATGCGACAACATGACAACCACGTGCTTCTAGAGATAGTAGCATTGAATTCAGTGCCAGGTTCCAAAGAAGCGGCGAAAGAACACCTCCTTGTGGTGTGCCCCTATTGACAAATCGAGATATGACGGACGCTCCCAATTCAGACGTTATACGTCTACTGGCAAGTAGGCTTTCCACCATTAAAACGATTTCACGCTTTACTCCCAGACCAGACAATGCCAAAATTATCGAGTCTGGGATGACATTATTAAAACCCCCCTCTATATCAAGAAAGGCCACCATAGTGTACTCCTTTACCGAAAGCGATCTCTCGATGGTACCAACGAGCTCATGAAGAGCTGTTTCCGTTGATCTACCCTTGATGTATGCATGTTGCTTTGTCGAAAGCAACCTCGGGTCAATCACTCTACGCAAATATGAGTCTATCATTTGTTCCATGGTCTTTAACAAAAAAGAATTGGTCTGAAATCCTTCGGAGCTGTGTGGGAAATTTTCCCAGCCTTCGGGATAAAGACGACTCTGGTATCCCACCATTTTAAAGGAATATACGACCAGTTGATGCATGATGTGTATAGATTATACAGCAACGGGGCTATATAGTCCGACACTTGCTGCAACTCAGCCGGGATTATACCATCAGGTTCCGGGAATTTATAGGGCCTGAAGCTTTTTATGTCTCATTATAGCAATTATTCTCCTGATCACAAATCTCTTTCATTACATCAGGTTTTTGAGAAATTTAAAATAAAAAAAAACAAGTTTTTGAACATATTTGACAACTTATAGCCGATGAACCAGATGTGCTTACGACTTCAAAATAAGCCAAGGGTAAATCTCAAACATTGCTCTTTAAGATGTATAACTCATTTGATCAGTCGCTTTGACCGTTGGAGCACCAATTGTTTTTTAATAAGGCATTTTCCCCAAAACTTTTTTCCGTACTGGGGAACAAGGCATCATTGAAAGACAATTGGTGCCACAAGGGTGAAGGCGAAATGAGTTTTGCATCTTAAAAACTAATGCTTAATCTTTACCCCCATCACATCGGGTTCATACGCAATGAGTTTCCAAAAATGCCAAAAAACGGCGATTTTTTTGAACGTTGAACTCAATTTTTTCAAAAACCTTTTGTGATGGAAAAGTTTGGGAGACTGAATTTTTGACTAGATTACTATTGTAATCAAGTGTATTAGGTCGTGTCCCAGTCGCATTTTCGATGTTTAGTAGTGTAATTATAATTGAAACAATCAAAATAAATTTATTATTTTAAAAATGATTCAAGTTTAATTCAATGAATGAAAATTGAAGAATTTATTGATGAATTAAATTTTTAAAGATCTGACTATTACTGTGTTATATCATTGAAATCACGTTTTCATTTTCGGTTTAATTACTTTGGGAACAAAAAAAAAAAAAGAACTCATGATGTAGGAGAACGAAAATAAAGTAACAATGATTTATTTATGACTTTTTTGTGATAATGATAGTTTTCATATGAGCTAACGGGTCTATATTTGATTCCGCTTTTTGTCACGTTTAGTTTAATTTGAAAAACTACGTTATATTTGAAAAACAATCCGTTACTTGTAAATTATGTTACATGTTATAATATAATGTTAGATAGTAATTAAGAGACATTAATTTCATTTGAATTTGAAAAATGCTAATATGGAATTTACGTCAATAATATGAGTCTTGCAAAAATACGAAATGAATTTTTTAAAGTTGCAATCATGCAAGGTAAAACATTTCTGTAGTGAATACCATTATTATTGTAATACAAATTTTGGCTCATGATCTTTAAGAGAAAAAAATTATGGCGAACAAATTGTTTAATTCATGCCGAAAACCGGTAACAACTCACCTACACATTCCATAATTATGTAAACATAAAGCAACAAACACACACAAAACAATAAACAAATTTTGTTTGTTGTTGTTTTGTGTGTGTTTCTTGCTTTATGTCTACATAATTATGGAAGGTGTAGCCTGGCAGTAAGGTAACAAAAACAATTTATTTATCGTCTTAACTAAATTGTTTATTTCAGTAAATTTTTAACTTATACTACAAATATTTTTTTTGAAAACGAATTTTAATTAAAATATTTGTTGTATTAATTAAAAAAAGTAGAAAATGCATTACATTGTTTTTTGCATTTAACATTTTCTCAAGTTATCTTCACGTTTTCAATGATGAGGTCATTATGGTCATATAACATTATTTAGTTGTTATTTTTTGTTTAAAAGATCAATTTTATCACACACATCTACTATTTATCTATGAGAGAGAGAGACCCCCAGTTGTGCCTGCTTTCAATATTCCTATGAACGGGCCAGTAAATATTAGTGTTTGCATAAAAACATTCATATATGAAAAACAAAAAAAAAATATTAGTAATTTAACCATGAACTCAATTGCTATACTACATACTCACAATTACATTCGAATTATACAATTGTTAGATATTTTGATATTTTAAAAATATGTATAAAAAAATAAATTTATATTTTTTTTGCATCATTTGAATCAATATAAAATTTTAGGTGTGTTGTTTAGATACAGAGAGTAAAAAAATAAAACGTGATCATACTAAATAATCAAGGACAAATATTAAAATTAATTTACTAAGGGAATTCACATGTTAAAATTTGCGAAATAGTAAAATTCTAATGTTATTAAGGGTATTCACGATAAAAGTTTCACTCTAACAAAAATGAGAAATAAATTGTTTAAACTTAAAGAAAAATGCTTCATCATATTGATGAAACGGTTTTAGCACTTGATGTCATCAATTTTTATGACAAATTTCATCATATTGATGAAGCTTTTCTTCAAAATGATGACACATGTTATCAAAATTGAAGAAACAAGTGATGACACATTTCATCATGTCATCAAAAAAATGTTATTAATATACCTTTTAATTTTTTTTTAAATAAAAAAATATCAAAATAAATTAAACAATAGAATAAATATATTAAAAACATATAAACAAATAAAAACACGTGAGAGTGCTAAATTCGGCTGTGCCGAATCTTTTATACCCTCCAACACGTTAAAAAAAAAACAGGGGCGTCTTTTTTTTGGGTTATTGGTTGGTGACAACCTCCCTGGATCCAACTACAGGACTTTGAACTTCTTCTGAAAAAAATGTTTCGTTTGCTAAGCATAAGTACAAAAAATCTATAAAAAAAAAATGGCGTTTTTTCAGATGTTGTGTACCAGTATCAGCAACAGTTGAACTGTAATGATAAGGAACTTAGCTCTCTTTGGGTTAAATTCCAGATCAGGTCACACATTTTGCATTTCGTATTTTTATATAGAAGTCCAAACACGGAATTGGCTAAATCCCTTGATGGCTTCGATGCCCTTTCCGACACAATTTCGAAAATCCTGGAGAGTTGTCCGAATAGTGATTTTAATATCCTAGGTGATTTTAATATCCACAACTCATCCTGGATTCGCCATTCGAGCCATACAACTCCCGAGGGCCAATACGATGAGCTTTTCGCCGCGCATAATGATCTTGCGCAACTTGTGAATGAGCCAACACACAATGCGTGTGTTGAAGGGCAGTCGCGGAACACTCTCGACCTCTTCCTCACTTCCCACCCTGAAAAGTACGAAATGAAAATACTTGCACCTATCGGTAATTCGGATCACAGTACTATTTCTGCATCTTTTTCATATTCTACTCTTCGTAGCGTTTCTAACTTAGCGCCGAAGCGCTCTATTTTCCTCTATGAAAAAGCTCGTTGGGCCGAGCTCAACGATTTCTTTCGGCATTTTAACTGGAAAATATGTTTTCTCGACAACAAAGTCGATGCCGCTGCAGAAATCATATTATTATGATAGGAATGAAACTTTTTATTCCAACAAAGCGTATTTCGGCTAAATCAAAACACAAGTGTTGGTTTAACCAGACGTGCAAAAATGCAGTCAGATCCCGAGAGGAAGCGTTCAGTAATTGGCGTTCGAATAAGAACGTCATTACTGATCTGCATCGCAAAAAGGCGAGAACCGAGTGTGCCAAAGTACTTAGACGCGAAAAGGTTCTTTACGAACGGCGTCTACGTGCAAAGGTTCTTTCTGCTCCTCGGGGCAGTAAGACCTTTTGGTCGTTTGTTAAAAGGGTAAAGGATAATGCTAGTTCTTCTATTCCAACTCTTTTAAAGGAAGATCAATCATTCACCGACCCGGTTGATAAGGCCAACCTCCTCGCTGAACTTTTTGCAAGAAATTCTTTCTTGCCGTTCTCGAAAGAGTATCCTATACTATGCCTTCGATTTTCTTTCGGGCCCGAGCAGTCAAAAGGGTTCTTTCGGATCTCAACGTAAACAAGTCACCGGGGCCGGATGGCATTTCAGCACTGGTGCTGAAACAGTGCTCTTCTACGTTGGCACGTCAATTGGCAAACCTTTTCAGCTCTTCATACCGTGCGGGAGTCTTCCCCTCATGCTGAAAGGTGGCCAATGTCCAGCCAATCCCTAAAAAGGGTGTGGCTAACAACCCTGAAAACTACCGCCCAATCGCAATTTGCTCTGCGCTCTCCAAAGTGATGGAGACCATGGTTAACTACCATCTTGTGAAGTATTTAGAGACCAATTCACTTTTAAATGATCGACAGTATGGCTTCCGTAGCGGTCAATCTACGGGAGACCTGTTGGCGTTTCTATCGGAACGTTGGAGCCGGTCACTCCACCACTTTGGTGAGAGTAAAGTGGTTGCTCTAGATATTTCCAAGGCGTTCGATCGTGTGTGGCACTGGGCACTCGTGACTAAGTTGGTTGCTTTTGGTGTCGGTAGAATTTTTTCTCGATTTATAACGAGTTTTCTCAGAGACCGCACTACACGTGTTAATTTAGATGGGGTCTCATCAAACGAGTTTCAGCTAAATTCAGGGGTACCGCAAGGTTCTGTTCTTTCTCCTACCCTTTTTCTTATTTTTATTAATGACCTTCTTGGTCAGACTTTTAATCCTATCTACTCTTTTGCAGATGACAGCAACATTTGTCATTCATTTTCATTTGATCACAGGCCAAGTTCTTTGGAAATAGAGGGCATGCGACAGAACATGAATGACACTCTCAATCAAGACCTTTTTACAATCTCCTAGTGGGGTCGCGCGAATAAGGTCGATTTTAATGCACGCAAGACCCAATGATGTATGTTAACCAACAGACGAGCTGTGGAATTAACATTGTCATCTGTAGCTATGGATGGTATAGATATTGGGGAATCGGATACTCTTGATGTTCTGGGCATGAGAATACAGTGTGATGTCCGTTGGAATAAGCACGTATTTCAAGTGTCGAAAGAGGCATTCAAGTGTCTTGGTTTTCTAAAACGGTGCAAAACTTACTTCACTCCATCCGATCTGCTTACTATTTATACCAGCTATATCCGGCCGAAAATGGAATACAAATCTCATATATGGGCAGGAGCTTCAGTGTCTATTCTGAAGCTTTTGGACCGTGTTCAGGGGAGGGCGGTGAAGCTTATCAATGACAGTAGTGTATCCAACTCTATTGATTCATTGGAGCGTCGTCGGAATGTGGGTTGTGTGACACTTTTCTATCGATATTACCACGGGAGGTGCTCATCTGAGATAAGTGAACTTATTCCTCGAGCCCGAGTATTTATTCGTAATACTCGCTTATCTAGTAGAGCACATCCGTTTGTAGTTGATTGCCCTGTGTTTCGCACAACGCATTACAGAGAAAATTCGTTTTTCAGTCGAACGATTCGTATGTGGAACAAACTTCCCGCAGAGGTCTTCCCTGTTACTTTCAATTTAGAAAAATTTAAATCAAATATCCACAAACACTACTCCCTCTTTCCTCCTTCCCATACCCTATTTTCCTGATCAATACAATGCACTGCTTGAGTAGGGGGCATCCCCTGAGTATTGGTTAAATTAAAAAAAAAAAAAAACCGTTAGACATATTCGTGCCAAATTTCAGCAGTCTAGCTCTTTTATTTTGGACTGTATCGTATCATCCACAGACGAACGGGCAGACAGACAGACGGACGGACGGACGGACATCGCTAGAATGTCTTAGAATCGATCACTGATCAATAATATATATACATTATGGGGTCCCCGACCGATATTTCAATGCGTTACACACGGAATGACAAAGTGAGTGTACCCCCATAATGTGGTTGGAGGGTATAAAAAACACAAGAATGAAAATTATAGTCAGTCAACACCGACCATAATACCATACACCAGTGTTTCCTGGAAAATGGATCCAAAGTCCAAACATGATCCGATTGGATCTTTGTTTTGTTGGATCTGTAATTACTGTAGTTTTTTGTTGCCAATTGACCTATTTATGCACTTAACAGTTTGAAAATATGCATTTTAAACCAAAATATGCAAAAATAAGCATTTTCACCAAAATATGCAAAAATATGCAACAACAAATAGATGCCATTTTAACGCAAATTTGTTGATTCGGAAAGATAATTGGTCGATATCGTTTTTAGACTATCGACAAAAAACATGCATTTGCATGAAAATTACATCCCTACTTATTATAATACGGTTTTAGAGTCATTTGAGCCAAATTATAATGGGACGTTTGTATGGGGTCTAGGTCTAAACATTAGGGCGTCCCGTCAAATTTAAATTTTCGAATTTCATTTCGTAATACCTGCCAAACTATAGCCACGTTAGAGCTAATTGTGGCAAAATTTATGAAAAAATTTCGCAAGGTCATCTTCAGTCGGCAACTAGAGGTCAAAGTTAAAAAATTACGTATTTCGACCAAAATTCATGTCCGAATTTTTTTACCAAATCCGGCTCAAAAATTCGGAAATTATGCGTACTTTATTGGCAAAATTGAATATTTTTTTTTTCTTATTTTTGTAATAAAAATAAATTACTGTTTTTGATGACACGCTTCATCATATTGATGACACGTTATGTTAGACAAAAATTGATGCAACATTTCATTATATTTATGTAGCTTTTCATCAATAAGAAGAAACTTTTTCTTTGAGTGTACTGAAAAATCAATAAAAAAATTCTATATATTTCTGTTATTTAAAATGTTTACAACAAAGCCATGAGTTAAATGTCGTGATCGTGATTTCTTAAAGAAATACATACTTTTACAATGTATTTATTCCTTTTTCTTTTAAAATGTCAAACCCTAATTTTAAACATTTTATGGTTTGTTGCTCATGTGTAACCTTTTTACACAGAAAAGGGCTTTAAACAAAAATCTAAAAGAAAAACATGTTTAATTCACTTCATGCACATGATGGGCAAAAACTGAGTTTTCAAATATAAACTCTATAAACGTGATTTTTTACAAAAGAAGCCTTTAAAGAGAGAAAAAAAGGTAAATTACAACTCTGAACTTAAATTACCACATAATTATGTTCATTTCCTTTGAAGAACAAGGTATCACAAAAAAAAAATAAAAAAAACAATCCAACTCAAAAACTAGACATGTTTTTTTTTTAGTTTTAATAAAGTGACCGCTGTCGTCTCATCTTTAATACTACAATCATCCATCCAGACACGTTTTTAAAGAAAGATTTCACCAACCGTAAAAGAAACAATTTATGTTTGGTTTCTTCTTCATTTCATTCAACTGTTTTGTGTGAGACGGCTGGTTAATGATGGTACTTTAACTCCGTTGTCGTATTCAATCATGTAAACACATCTTTAACACGAAAAAAATAAGAAAAAACTGGTTTTCTTCTGGCTAAGTTTTGGGTTAATAAAGTGTTTTTTTGGCACAGACAGAGGGCTGCCAGTTATGGGGATTTAAGTCAGAAATAAAAATCTATACCCTTTACAGATGTCATTCGAAAAATATCAATTTTAATTCGAAGATTCTACTTTTTATTCGAAGATTCCATTTCTAGTTCGAAAATTCCATTTGCAATTCGAAGATTCTACTTGTAATTCGAAAATTCCATTAGTAATTCGAAAATTTAATTTGTAATTCGATGATTCCAATTGTTAATCGAAAAAGATCAATTGCAATTCGAAAAAGATCTATTGTAATTTAAAAAATATAAATTTTATTTCGAAAAAGAGCAAGTGTAATTCGAAAAAGATCAATAGTAATTTGAAGATTCAAATTGTAATTCAAAGACGATCAATTGTACTTCTTAAATGATCAAAAGATCAATTGTAATTTGAAATATATCAATTGTAATTCGAAATAGATCAATTGTACCTCGAAGATTCAATTTGTAATTCGAAAGAGATCAATTGTAATTCGAAAAAGATCAATTGTAATTCGAAATAGTTCAGTTGCAATTCGAAAAAGATCAATTGTAATTCGAAAAAGTTCAACTGAAATTCGAAAAAGATCAATAGTTATTCGAAGATTCCAATTGTAAATCAAAAAACATCAATTGTAATTCGAAAAAGATCAACTGTAATTTGAAAAAGATCAATTGTAATTCGAAAAAGAGCAATTGTAATTTGAAAAAGATCAATTGTTATTCGAAAAAGTTCAATTGTAATTCAAAAAAGATCAATAGTAATTCGAAGATTCCAATTATAAATCAAAAAATATCAATTGTAATTCGAAAATGATCAAAAGATAAATTATAATTTGAAAAAGATTAATTGTAATTCGAAAATAATCAATTGTTATTCAAAAAAGATCAATTTTTATTCGAAAAATATCAATTGTAATTCGAAAAAATTCAATTGTTATTCGAAGATTCCAATTGTAATTCAAAAAATATCAACTAGATTTCCATTGATCTTTTTCGAAGACCAATTGATCTATTTCGAATTACGATTGAACTTTTTCGATTTGATATTTTTTTAATTACAATTGGAATCTTCGAATTACTATTGATCTTTTTCGAATTACAATTAAACTTTTTCGAATTACAATTGATCTTTTTCGAATTTAAATTGCTCTTTTTCGAATTCCAATTGATCCTTTTCGATTTTCAAATGATCTTATTTGAATAACAATTGATATTTTTCGAATTACAATTGAGCTTTTTCGAATTAAAATTAATCTTTTTCGAAATACAATTGATCTATTTGGAATTACAACTGATATTTTTCGAATTACAATTGATCTCTTGAATTGCAATTGATCTTTTTCAAATTACAATTGACCTTTTTTGAATAACAGTTGATTATTTCGAATTACAATGGATCTTTTTCGAATTACAATTGATGTTTTTCGAATTAAAATTGGTTATTTTCGTATCACAATTGATCTATTTCGAGTTACAAATAGAATCTTCGAAGTACAATTGATCTTATCTTATTGAAATATCGGTCTAGGACCCCATAAAGTATATATATTCATGATGCCCGATCGATTCTAAGACATTCTAGCGATGTCCGTCTGTCTGTGGAAATGGTGATCACGGCCAAAATATAACACGGAGATGACTGAAACTTAACATATTTATTGGAAGTTCTTCCGAGAAGTTTGGTATTGCATTTTAGCGATATCGGTTCAGCGGTTCAAAAGTTATGAACGAAAATGTAAGGACACCTCAAAAATTTTAGTACATTCAACATAACCTAAAAATACAAAATGCTTAAATTTGACTGCTGGTTGACATATGTGAACAGAATTGAACACCAAATGGTATTTAAACAAGCACGAACATATTTTTTGCAAAAAAAAATAAAAAAATCGCGGATTTTTTTTTTTTTTTTAATTTTCAAAAGTAATTTCCTTTTAAAAAAAGTTTTTTGCAATAATCTTTTTGAAATTGTGGAGGGTATCACTACATTCGGCAAGGCCGAATTTAACTTTTTTACTTGTTTGAATTTCAATTGATCTATTTCGGATTACAATTGCTCTTTTTCGAATTACAATGCATCTTTTTCGAATAACAATTAATCATTTTCGAATTACAATTGATCATTTTCGATTTACAATTGATCTATTTCAAATTAGAATCTTCGAATTATAAGTAGAATCTTTGAACTACAAATAGAATCTTTGAATTACAAATAGAATCTTCGAATTAAAAATAGAATCTTCGAATTACAAATGGAATTTTCGAATTACAATTGATATTTTTCATCTGCAAATGGTGTTTATACATAAACATTTTTAAAGTGGAAGAAAAACAATTTGTTTTGTTAAATAAAATTTATAGATTTTTTTAATGGTTAAGAGATTTTGGGGATATTTTGTATATTTTTTTGAGACAACGCTAGGCAACACAACACGGTTTTGGAGATTTTGGGGATATTTTGTATATTTTTTTGAGACAAAGCACCTGGCAACACAGCACAGGCAAAAAAAAGGTTTTTAGGTTTTTTTTACTGACCACATTTAAAAATGAGTGTAAAAAACTGTTTTAAGAAGTGAAGAATTAGGGTTTAAAGTTAATTTAAAACTAGAATTAAAATTAATGGGGAAAATTTAATGAAAAATGCTTAATCATATTTCTACGATACAAAACTTTGCGCCCTTGTTATGTTTGTTCTTTTAGGACATTTTCTATGTCATGGCCATGATGTGATATTCCTTCGACTACAACAAGTACATTTCATTAAATTTTCTTTACTTTAAAGAAAAAATGTCTCTAATTTTTTAACACATTTTAAATTGTCCTTGGAAAGGAAGAAATCGTATAATTTTGTTTAAACACTTTGTTTTTATTACTGACATTTTTTTTTTGCAAATGTTAATAGATGACCTTTTTTTTGAGTAAATTAATAATTGACCATTTGGCAAAAAATACTTTATCTTTATGATCCAAAGATATTAATAATTTTTTTTTGTTAAGCCAAAAAATAAGAAAAAATACATCTACGTGACATCGTTTCATCAACAAAAATTTCACGATAGACGCCTACATAAAACTTTTACTAATACACTTAGAAAAAGTTTTGTAAAAACGTTTCATTTTAATTGGATTAAGTTTTATTCAACAAAAAAATTTAGAAAAGGGTGTAACCGTCAACTTTGCCTTTGCTATAAATGAAAACAACTCTTGGCGTTAATTTTAAAGCTTATAAAAATAGCTTTTAAAATCAGTTTTTTGTTGAAGGGACGTCCTACATACTTCCCAATTTGTAAAAATATAAAAATAACACCGCTCAAAAGGTTTGTCGGTGCGTTTTGGATGAAACCAAAAAACGTTGATAGGTTTTCGTGCCCCGTATCCAAAACGGTAACTATCATTTTTCTATCACATCACAATTTTGAGAAAATCACGGTACAAATGTTAAAAGGTCCCATTTTGACCATTTATGAACGCCCTTTTTAAAAGCTTTTAAAATAAGATCTTGACATGAAAATGACTTGGTATCAAGCTCATTCAGACAAAGAGAAAATCAGAGACTTTCAAATGAGCTTGAGACAAAGTCATTCGCATGTCAGGATTTTATTTTAAAATCTTTTAAAAAGGATCAAAAATGCACTTTCGGCACTCTAACCGCGAATTACTCAAAGTCCTGACGTTATAGACAAATTTTGGATCCGGATTTGAAATTAGCGCAACGCTATTCAAACGCTATTCAAATCACGTACCATAATCCAATTTTTGTTTAAATTATTTTATTTTTTATGGAAACATTTTTAACATTTTTTAATTTAGTTTCTGGAACCGATAAAAAGGTTAATCTTTTTATAAAAATATAATTTTCTTTTTTATCATGGGATCCTTATGGCTCTCCTCAGAAGTGTCCTAAATGGGTCATTGAATTCACCATAAAGGCGATTGGAACAGAAATTTAAATTAAAAACTTATTACACTGACAATCTGGTGAGAAATTAAATGCACTATGAACGTCATTCACAACAGAATTATGTACAGATCTGATGTGTAGTTTCTGAGATATGAAATGTATTTCCTGAAAGGATCGACCTGCCCAATTTAAGCTAAAAAATTACGACCATTGAAAACATTTTTTGTAATTTTATATTAAATTTAATTTTAATTTGATTATGTGCATTATGATCCAAAATGATCAATTGTAATTTATAAAAGATCAATTGTAATCCGAAGATTCCATTTAAAATTCGTAAAAGATCAATTGTAGTTTGAAAAATATAAATTGCAATTCTAAATGATCAATTGTAGTATGAAAAATATATATATGTAATTCTAAATGATCAATTGTAATTCCAAAAAGATCAATTGTAATTTGAACAAGTAAGAAAATTATAGTCGGTCAAGACCGACCATATAATACCCTACACCAGAGTTTCCCGGAAAATGGGTCCCAAGTTCAAACATGGACTGATTAGATCTATATTTTGTCAAATCTTTAATAAGTGTAAAAAGCACTCACTAATCAAATTTGAGTGGAATAGGCTTCTTCTTGTTGACAATAAATCGCTTCAACTGAATATCGGGTAAAATTTCCACATGGGACCTAAGTCCAAAAATGGTCCGATGATAATCAGATTTGATAAGGTTATTAAAGTACGCGTTTAACATACACAAACCGAATTTTAATTAAATATTTTCTATTTTCATGACTTTTGAGACATTTATGCGAAAATCGGGAAGGTGGTTTGTATGGGGGCTACAAGAAGAACTGGTCCGATTTCTTTGAAATTCGGAATGATGATTTGTGAAGACAAAACATGTTTACCTTCCAAATTTCAAAACGATACCTTCTATAATACGGTTATTAGAGTCATTTGAGCCAAAACTAAAGAGGACCTTTGTATGGAGGCTAGGTCTAAATATGGACCGATTTTTTCCAATTTCAATAGGCTTCGTCCTTGGGCCAAGAGAGACTTAAGTTTCAAATTTCAAGTCAATTGATCAAAAATTGCGACCTGTATCGTGTTTACACCGTTTACATGGACAGACAGACAGACAGACGGACGGACGGACGGACGGACAGACGGACGGACGGACGGACATCGCTAAATCGACTCAAAAAGTGATTCTGAGTCGATCGGTATACTTAAAGGTGGGTCTAGGACCAATATTTCGGGTAGTTACAAACATCAGCACAAACTCATTATACCCTGTACCACAGTGTGGTGTAGGGTATAAAAAGATCAATTGTAATTCGTAAACAATCAATTGTAATTCTTAAAAGATGAATTGTAATTCATAAAAGATCAATTGTAATTCATTAAAAATCAATTGTAATTCGAAAAAGATCAATTGCAATTCGTAAAAGATCAATTGTAATTCGAAAAAGATCAATTGTAATTCGTATAAGATCAGTCGTAATTCAAAAAGGTCGATTGTAATTATTAAAAGATCAATTGTAATTTGAAAAAGATCAATTTTGATTCGAAAAAGATCAATTGTAATTGGAAGATTCCATTTGAAATTCGTATAAGATTAATTGTAATTCGAAAAAGTTCAATTGTAATTCACAACGGATCAATTGTATTTTGAAAAAGATGAATTGTAGTTCGTAAAAGCTTAATTTTAATTCGCTAGAGATCAATTGTAATTCATAAAAGATCAATTGTAATTCAAAAAAGATCAATTGTTATTCGTAAAAGCTCAATTGCAATTCGAAGATTCCAATTGATATTTTTTAAATTACAATTGATCTTTTATGAATTACAATTGATCTTTTACGAATTGCAATTGATCTATTTCGAATTACAATTGATTTTTTATGAATTACAAATGATACAAATGATGATAATTTAAATTGATCTTTTATGAATTACAATTGATCTTTTTCGAATTACAAATGATCTTTTACGAATTACAATTGATCTTTTACGAAATTCAAATGGAATCTTCCAATTACAATTGATCTTTTACGAATCAAAATTAATCTTTTTCAAATTACAATTGATCTTTTAAGAATTACAATCGACCTTTTTGAATTACGATTGATAGGGGCATGTCACAGACTTAATTCCGTTCGGATTTAAAAAATCCGAATTTTTTGATTTTTAAAAAATCAAAGTGGAATTGAATTGCATAAAAGTGGTTTCATTCTGAAAAAAATTATTTGCTTTGCGTTTTACGAGTAAACCACTTTTTTCAAATCCGAACGGAATTAAGTCTGTGACATGCCCCATATTTTAAGAATTAAAATCGAGCTTTTTGAATTACGATTGATCTTTTACGAATTACAATTGATCTTTTACGAATTACAATTGATCTTTTACGAATTACAACTGATCTTTTTCGAACTACAATTGATCTTTTTCGAATTACAATAGATCTTTTACGAAGAACAATTGATCATTTTTGAACTGCAATTGACCTTTTACTAATAATAAGTGATCTTTTAAATTACAATTGATCTGTTACGTATTACAATTGATCTATTACGAACTAAAATTTATCTTTTTTGAATTACAATTGATATTTTTTGAATTACAACTGATGTTTTTCGAATTACGATTGATCTTTTACAAATTACAACTGATCTTTTACAAATTTCAAATGCAATCTTAAAATTACAATTGATCTTTTAGGAATTACAATTGATGTTTTTCGAATTACAAATGATCTGTTACGAATTACAATTGATCTTTTACAAATTACAAGTAGAATCTTCGAATTGCAAATGGAATCTTCGAATTACAAATGGAATATTCGAATTGCAAGTAAAATCTTTGAATTAAAGTAAATATTTTACGAATAACATCTGTAAATGGAGTAGTAGTCTACTTTATTATACCCTACACCACTCTGTGGTACAGGGTATAATGAGTTTGTGCTGATGTTTGTAACTACCCGAAATATTAGTCCTAGACCCACCTTAAAGTATGCCGATCGACTCAGAATCACTTTTTGAGTCGATTTAACAATGTCCGTCTGTCCGTCCGTCCGTCCATATGTCTGTCTGTCCGTCTGTCCATGTAACGGTGTAAACACGATACAGGTCGCAATCATCAACCGATTTGACTGAAATTTGAAACTTAAGCTTCTTTTGGCCCAAGGACGAAGCCTATTGAAATTAGAAAAAATCGATCCATATTTTGACCTAGCCCCCATTAAACCGTCCCCTTTTAATTTGCCTCTAATGACTCTAACAACGGTTTTAGAAAAGGTATCCTATCGAAATTTGGCAGGTAATCGTATTTTGTATTCACCAATCACCATGCCGAATAAGGCAATCGGACCAGTTCTTCTTGTAGCCCCCATACAAACCACCTTCCCGATATTCACAAAAATCTCTCAAATTTTATGAAAATCAAAAATACTTTATTAAAATTTTGTTTGTATGTATTAAACGCGTACTTTAATAACCTAATCAAATCTGATTACTATCGGACCATTTTTGGACCGAGACCCATATCAAAATTTCGTCCGATATTCAGTTAAAGCGGTGTATTTGCAACAAATAGAAGACTAATACGCTAAATCTTGGTTTTTACACTTACTTAAGCTTTAACAAACGATAGATCCCATCGGTCCATGTTTAGACTTGGGACCCATTTTCCGGGAAACACCGGTGTAGGGTATTATATGGCCGGTCTTGACCGACTTTAATTTTCTTACTTGTTTTTTTTTTTTTTTTGGTTTTATCTATGATAGAAATTTGTGTTGCGCTGTATTATTTGAAAGTAAATTTGTCATTTCTGCAAAGTTTTTTTTCTCAGTGTATTCTCTATTACTGTCACTATGAATGTACAACATAGTTAAATACATATTTTTCTAGTATGTTATATGAATATTTTTTTAACTTAATTCCCTTAAGTATATATTTTTGTCGTTGTTTTTTAACGAATGAAATTTGTCACAGTTCATTGAAGACATATTGGATGGCAAATAAATTAAGCTTGTTGCTTTTTATTTTATAAGACCATTTTTTTCTATTTTTGCTGAAACTGAAGCTTTCTAACAAATATTCGAGAAGAAAACAAAAAAAAAATAAGAAGAAAATTGTTGCCTATCAAAATAATATGCCAGGCACGTAAAGCAATTTAAACCAATAATTTAAATTGTCTCAACGACACAAAATAACAATAACAGTAATAAAATAGAAAAAAAAAAAAACAAGTCAAAAAGTTAAATTCGGTCTTGACGAGTTTGTCGATGCCATCCGCTATCTAAAAAAGATTGTTGCCAAAAACTTAGTTTGAAAACAACTTCTTGAAAAAAAAAATTAAAAAAATGGGTAGAACAAATTTATTTTAAGAAAAAACTATTTTGGAATGAAAAATTTCCGCAAAAAAAAATTTATTGAAAAAAAAAAATTCCGCGAAAAAAAATTTTGGTGAAAAAAAAAAATCCGCAATTTTTTTAAAATGTTTGTATTTGTTTAAATACCATTCGGTATTCAAATCTGTTCCATATATATGTCAACCAGCAGCCGAATTAAAGCATTTTGTATTTTTATGTTATGTGGAATGTACATTTTCGTACATAACTTTTGAACCGTTCAACCGATATCGCTCAAATGCTTAATCAAACTTGTTGAGGAAACAGCCAGAAAATATTTTAAGTTTCAGTTATATCTGTGTAATGTTTTCATCGTAGTCGTCATTTCAACAGACAGACGGATATCATTAGGTTGTCTGAAAACCGATCACTGATCAATAAAATATACATATACTTCGATGAGTTACAAACGGAATGACAAAGTTATGTTTACCCTCTCCCACAAACTGGAGGGTATCAAAAAATCAACATTAACCTAAATATCATCAGTTAAAAAAAGGTTTTACTTGATGGTTGTACCGTACAATTACACTCCTTGCCAATTCTATCAAGTTTGGGTTTTGTTGGTTGGTTGGAAAATTGTTATTGGCTTTGACAGTACTTTGCATAATTGCCAATTTTAAATAATTTCCTAAAGACCGAAGGAAAGTTTCGTTGTTGTTTGTGTATTTTGCTTTGTTTTAGAAAAAAAAAATTAGAAAAAATGTATTTATTTTCCAAGTGTTTGATTCAATTTTATTAATTGAAAAAATACATTGAAAAACAGAAATTGAGAAATTTATTCATTTTGTAAGTTGTGTTGTTTGTGCTTGGATTTCAATTTTTATTAGAATTGATTTTTAACGGTTAGTTGTTTTTTTTTTTTCAATTCAATTCTATTAGTTTTTCTTTATATTGTATATTTCACTTGTATTTTGAGTTGTTCATGTGTAACGTTTGAAATTCAATCAACTATTCAATGAAATGGATTTATCTTTAGAATAGTTTATTTTTTTTTATTTTTTTTTTGGTTGGATGAATGGATTTTTGTGTGAATATTTTTGGGAACAATATTTGTAATATATGTTTAAAGTTTGAAGGAAATTTTTAAAATTTTATTAAGAACAAGTAAAAAAGTTAAATTCAACCTTGCTGAATGTATTGATACCCGCCACAATATAAAAACATTAAAAAATTGTTAAAAAAAAATTCGTAAAAAAAATTGTAAACTAATTTGATTACAAAAAATAATTTTTAAGACAAAATTATTTTTTAAGAAAAAAATTAAAAATTTATAAAAAATAAAATTTTTGAGCTCGAGGCCAAGTTTTTGAAAAATTCTGTGTTCTTCTATTAATTGTAGCTGAAAGGTCAAAGAAAAGAAAAACAACACAAATTTTTAGTGTCCGACCGAATACACCTTTTTTGGCCGAAGCCGAATATTCGGCCAAATTTTCACTATTCGGCCAAACCGAAGCCGAATATTAAAAAAAAATATATAAATGTAGTAAAAACAAGAAAAAAAATAAAAGTCGACCCGGCGGCATACTCAAATGCATGAGAATGCTGTCTAGAATGATTTTATTTTAAGCAAAAAATTTTTTGGACATTTTTGTAAAAAAATATATTTTAGAGTGTAAATTTTTTTCGATCGAAAATTTTTTTTGAATTTTAAAAATGTTTTTAGTTGCAAAAACACTTATTAAAATGTTTTTGTGCCTTACTAATGTGATTCAAAGTTAGTTTAGTATGTTTTTTAACACGTGATCACAAATATTATACAATTATTCAGTATTCGGCCTATTCGGCCAAAATTGTGGCCGAAGCCGAATAGTGCTTTTTGGCCGAATAGTGCTTTTTGGCCGAAGCCGAATATTCGGTCGGACACTACAAATTTTATTAAAAACAAGTAAGAGTGTTAAATTCGGCTGTGCCGAACCTTTTATACCCTCCAACACTTTTAAAATTAAAAAAAAAATTGCGGGGGGTCAGCGAAATCGGTGGGGGCACCTTTACCACCGCTATATATGTTTACAAATTATTTGTTTATGATATTTACGCTTAAATAATACATTTTTATCGTTATTTTTAATTAATTTCTATAACCGCGCCACCAAAGGGGGGGCGGCCTGAAAAAAAATCGAATTTCCTATCCCCCTTGGTCCAAGCGCAAGTCTATGAAAATAATATGGTATAAAAATGTTACATTTGTTGAGCAAAAAAAGCTCGTAAAAATATTGTATTTTTCAGGGGTCATTTTAGTTCTTCAAGGGGAACTTTTTCCCCTGGTCCGATTTTGCCCATCTTCGAACTTAACCTTTCCAGTTACATAAGAGATATTCTTGCCCAATTTCAGGAGTATAGCTCTTTTGGTTTGGACTGCATCGTTATTTCTACAGACGGACGGACATCGCTAGAATGTTTCGATGCGTTACTCACGGAATGACAAAGTCAGTATACCCCCATACTGTGGTTGGAGGGTATAAAAAAAAATCGCGGAAAATAAATCTGAAAACTCATGTAGAAAACAAGTAAGAAAATTATAGTCAGTCAAGCCTGATGAAAATGGGTCCCAAGTTCAAAGATGGATCTATCTTTTGTCAAAACTTTAATAAGTGTAAAAAACACTCACAAATCAAATTTGAAAGAAATAGGATTCAATTTGTTGCCAATAAAACGCTTTAACTGAATATAGGGCGACATTTTCATATGGGTCCTAAGTCCAAAAATGGTCCGATTATAATCAGATTTGAAAAGGATTTTAAAGTATACGTTAAACACACACAAACAAAATTTTAATAAAAATAAAATTTTTTATTTTCATGAAATTTTAGAGATTTATGTGAATATCGGAAAGGTGGTTTGTATTGGGGCTACAAGAAGAACTGCTTCGATTCCTTTAAAATTCGAAATGGTGATTATCTATATAAATAAAAATCAATTGTCGTTCGTTGGTAACCGCATCAGTTGAGAACGGCTGGACCGATTTGGACAATTTTTTTTTGAAATGTTCGTCATAGTCCAACTTAGGTTCTTACTTAAAGAAAAATTGACCACGCCCACTTTTACGCCCACTTTCTTCGATTTATCTTAAATCGGAAAACGGCTGCACCGATTTGGGAAATTTTTTATTTAAATGTTCGTAGTAATTAAATTTAAGTTTTTACTGAAAGAAAAATCGACCACGCCCACTTTTTCAATTTATCTAAAATCTGAGAATGGCTGGACCGATTTGACAAAATTTTTTTAAATGTACTTTCATTATATTCCAACTTTGGTTTTTACGAAAAAAGAAATTGACCACGCCCACTTTGGCTAATTTTTGTTGAAAATGTTTGTCATAATTCAACTAAGGTTTTACGGATAGTAAAATTTTCCACGCTTACTTTTTTCTATGTATCGAAAGAGCTATAACGGCTAGACCGATTAGGTTATAGTCCGCAAAAGATTTTTAAGGAAAGCAAAATTGACCACTCCTACTTTTACGCTCACTTTTCCCGATATATATTTTAAATCATGGCTGGATCAATTTCTCTAATTTTGTTTTTAATGTTCGTCATAGGACTTTCGGAAAGAACAATTTTCCATTTCTACGCCCACTTATGAATGAATGGACCGAGTTGGTTAAATTCAAATAAGGTTTTTACGGTAAGAAAAGTTGTCCACACACTCTTTTTTTCGATATGTATAAAATTTGCTCTATAGAAAAATAAAATAAAAAAAAATCAAATGTAGTTCGTTGGTAATCGCATCACTGGCCGATTTGGATAATATTTTTTTTAAATGTTCGTCTTATTTCTTTTTTTATGTTCGTCTTAGGTGTTTTCGGCAAACAAATAAATCACGCCCATTTTAGCGCCTCCTTTTTTGAATATATCTAAAATCGGAGAACGGCTAGGCCGATTTGGCTATTAATAGTATTTGTTGACGTTTGTGATAGTACAACTAAGATTTTTACGGAAAGAAAATTGTCCACTCCCAATTTTTTTTAATAAATCTAAAATTGGAACACGACTGGCCTAATTTGGTAAATTTTTTTTTAATGATCTTCATTGTCCAAGTAAAGATTTTACGGAAATAATTATTGTCCTCCCCCACTTCAAAGCCCACATTTTTCAATATCCATAAAATTTGCAACTCTTGAGAACGCCTGGACCGATTTGGCTAAGTTTTTTTTTAAATGTTCGTAATAGTCCATACGGTTGTTCGGAAAGAAAAATTGATACATCTAAAATTCATATTTAATCTGATCCGATCTATTAAAAAAAATATTTCTTGATATATTTCGCTTAAAATTGGTTCAAATGATTTTAAATCCTTGGGTATTGTTAACAGATGTACAAGTTTAACTTACCACACAAATTTTAACGCCCACTTTTGTCTAAATATGTCGACTACTAACGACCGGACCGAGTTTTGTATGTTAGTAGTAGTTCTAATTAGGTTTTGAGGATAAATGAGAAATTATGTATAAATGAGAAAAGTGACCCGGAAATTTGAAAAATTATGGAAAACTTTAAGGGTGTGTTTGAACTCAAGATAATTGCTCACGATAAGAACGAATGATATGCTTAATTTATTTTTGTGTTGTTCATAATGAACCAAAGAAGTTTTAAATTTGTACATTTCGCAAAGTCGATGATATGGTAATTTTTTTCTTAGTTTCTGAAATATAATTTGAAGATAATTGATCTGCCTAATCGGGTATTTAAAACCACGCCCACAAATGTTTCTAAGCCAAGAAATTCACATATTTGAAGAGAGACGAAATATAACACTGGTCTTATATTTGGGCCAGCAACGCGGACCGGGCCAGCTAGTTGAATATAAAACACGTTTGCCTGCCAAATTTCGAAAAGATATCTATTATAATACGGTTATTAGAGTCATTTGTGCCAAAATAAAGCGGACCTTTGTATGGGGGCTAGATCTAAACATGGCCATCGTCCTTAGCCAAACGAAGCTTAAATTTTAAATTTCAGACAAATCGATTGATAATTGCGACCTGTATTGTGTTTAGCTGAATTAAAGCATTTTGTATTTTAAGGTTATGTGGAATGTACCAAAATGTTCGAGGTTACATTTTTTGTCATACTTTTTAACCTCTGAACCGAAATTGATCAAATGCAATACCAAACTTTTCGAAACAACAACAAGTAAATATGTTAGGTAACAGTCATATCTGTGTAATATTTTGACCGTGATCGCCATTTCAACAGACAGACGGACATACGTATGTATGATCCAGTAATTTATGCTAGATTTTTTTTGCTATACAAATTTGAAGTAATTTTTCCGTATATAATTTAAAAATGTCAAATTTATATGAAATAATTGCAATGGAAAAGATTTGATTCTAGTTCGAGGTCAATTTATGTTCCCCATTATGAATTAACATAACAAGTACTTATGTAACTCTACTTTCTTTATTAGGGTATTCTACCAACAAATACTCATAGCAGCGACGTATCCAGGAATTCGAAAAGGGGGGGGGGGGGCACAAGTCCCAAAATTTTTTTTAGTCATCGCCGATTTATATTTATTTCAAACTAGGACTACACTACTTCTTATGTAAATAATACACATTTTAGATGTTCAGATTGCACATCTAAAATCAGCAGATTTTTCTGCTAAATTCAGCAGATTTTTCTGCTACCTTGACACCTTGTTTTGCTGGCTCGACCTAGATTTCACAGACAGAAATTTAGCAAACCGCGTCTGCTAAAATCATCTGGTTACAAATATGTCTAGTAATCACGCTGTTTTAGATTTAAGCTTGTTCCATGGTTCCATGTTAGGATTTTTCTACAAAAATGTTTCAAATTTTAAGTTTTTTTATAGAAAAAAGTCTCAGCACCTAAAAATTTTTTATAGAAAATTTGTTTCTGAATGTGATACAAAAATATAGCTTAGAATCTGATAGTTTCTCAATAAAATAAAGACTAAGAATTTTAAAGTTTTCTATGGCGAAAATATTTCAGAATCTAAAAATTTTTCAATAAAAAAAAAAAAAAATATTTAAAATATAAAGTTTTTCTGGCGCAAAAATGTATTGGAATCTGAAATAATTTTTTTAGAAAAAACTTTAGTGTCCGACCGAACAGTTCGGCCAAAAAATGGTATTGGCCAAAAATTAATACTTTCAGAATCGGAGAATTTCCTATAAAAATAAAAGCTTAGAATCTCAGATTTAAATATAAAAATAGTGTCTTAAAATCTTATAGTTTGAAATTTTTTATAGAAATTTATTTCCTTGATCCTGATGCATAATTTTTATTGGATAAATCCAATATTATGCGTTTTTTTTAACATATTTTTTAGATAAAATGACTTTTCCGAAACCAAATTTGCTTAAACTCTAGAGTTTTTATAAAAAACTAAAATCTTTTCTTTAAAAACCAAAATATTTAGAAAATTGTGTATTTTTCTAGTATAATGCGTTGTTGTGCATTAAATTTTAAAAATTTTCAATTCGAAAAGGGGTGCCCCCTGTGCCTACCCCCTGTATACGTCCATGACTCATAGGGTTTCCGCTTTGGTAATTTTCTGAAATAAGGAAGTTTAAAAATGCGATTTCTTCCCAACAACACAAACATTTTTTTTTTTTTTTGGGAGAACTAGCTGATAACTGAATAAAAATAATTGGATCATTTTTTAAATTTTTAATGTTTGAACTTGGAAAAAATCGACTTAGAAATATTTTTAAATAATTTTATAAGAAATGTCTAAAAATAATTTCATTTTCCAACGCGACCCTCTTATCTTATTTAATATTTGCTCAATCTGGACGCTATTAAGCTTAAATTAAAGCTTGGAAAATTTCCTATATAGAATTTTTTTTATCAAAAATAGTCGATTGATAACAATCTGGTCTAGTATTGAATACTTTTCCTTTAAAAAACTGCTATGAAATATATGCTGTTCCATTATTAGTTTGAGTTTGTTTATTTCCTTTTTTTTTTGCTCAACTACTTCTTTTTTTGCTCAACTACTACTTTTTACCACAATTTTTAAATTAATTTATATTTTATAGTCTTCTTAAGGGGTAATTTTCATATTAACTAAAGCAAAAAAAAAAAAATAATTAAGTCATAACATGAAAATGAAATTAAAGTCTTTTAAGTTTGTTTTTTTTTTTGTATTGTTTTGTAAAATTTAACACCCATTACAAATTGTTTTGATGCAGTTATGTGGGTTTTTATTTTGTGCACTCTTCCAAGACTTCTGGTAATTTAAGTTTTAAAAAAAAGACTGTATTAAAAAAGTTTTGTATTTTTGTTCTGCCACAACATTTTCTAGGAATAGTTTTTTTTTTTTATACTTTGTTTTATAAGGGGAATTCGCAATGAAAATTTTACTCTGGCAAAAATGCAAGAAAGCAAAATTTTACTTTTTTGTTAACAGAGCGACTACATAGAATTTCATTTGGCATCAGAAATTTTATTTTTGCAAAAATGTAAGATTGCAAGAAGAGCAAACAGATGAAAAATTATTTTGCACTTTTGCCATGATTTTTGAAAGACATGCAAATTAGCAAGAGTTTTTATTTTTTATTAGCACTAATGCAAATTTGTAATGAAATGTTTGTCAAATCAACTGAAAAATCATTAAAGAAAGTTAAAATTAAGCCAATCGGAACAAAATATTGGGGAATACTTAATTTATGGTTTGCTGAAATTTATTACACCGTCCGACAAAAATGAAAAAAGTCGTTAAACACGAACTGGATAATATACGTTTTAAACTAGAGACTAATGTCCAGTTTCTCTATTACGAATTTTCATTTTCGTTCGTCCAAATGACATAAGAAAACCAATTTGAGGTTCTGAATTGCGGATATCATTTTAGTCGAACGAAAACGTAAAAGTTGTCATTTTTCTTCATATTTTTCCGTTTCTACAACACGAATTGAAATGTCAAAAACGCCAAAACCACACGAATGAAAAATACCATTCGTTAAGGAGTTTTTGTGTAATATTTAACAAAATAAGTGAAAAATGTGAATTTATAACAAAAATAAGTAATATTAATTTATAAAATTAAAAAATGTGAATGTTTTATAACTAAATGCTTTGAAAAAATGTATATTAAAACAAATCAGTGAAAAAAATACGGATTTGACCAATTTATATTAACAATTTAAAAGCCACGGGTCATCATACAAATTATTGTTTTCATTTGTTTTTTATTAAAATTGTGTTAACTTTTTAGCTATAATAAATAAAAAACTCTGATTTGATTATAATTTTATGTTTTTTTTATAAACATGAAATTTGATCAGCTGTTTTCTTTAGCTGATGTGTTGATGTTGCCACTTCGTTTAGTTTAGATAATTTTTGTATGAAAAAAATAAACAAAAACTAAAAAAAAACTTTGTGGCAATACTGTAATTTGACAAATGGTCAAGCCAAACGTAACTAACGAAAAAATAACGTAATCAAACGAAAATGTTATGGAAACTGATATCATTACGATTTCGTACGGGTAGCGTTCGTTCGTGTATTGTTTCGTCCGTTTAACAGAAACACCATATAAATGTAGTAAAACTGCATTTGCAGTTTTTCATTTTGTGCTCCTGTTTCTTTTTAAAAGGACTTCAAAGTTTTAGAGGAATAAGTTTTATGAAATATTTTATTATATTATTAAAACTGTATTTAAAGTTTTACATTTTGCGATCCTGTTTCCTTTTAAAAAGACTTCAAAGTTTTAGAGGATTAAATTTTATAAAATATTTTTTTAATATTTGTATTTGTCCTAGGATGTCACTAGTGATTGCAAATGAAAGAGGAGGATCTCGCCTAATTTTCCTTTTTTATTATTTTTACATATCAGGAAAAATGAGGTAAGTTACGTCCTTTCAAAACTTTATCTTTCAATATCATTCACAATTTTCAAAAAAATATTTCAAGTTTTCAAAGGACGTTATTCACAATCCTTTTACCCTGATATGGCAAAATGGAAAAATTAGGGGAGATCCTCCTCTTTCATTTGCCATCACCAGTGGCATCCTAGGACAAGTACAAATATTAAAAAATATTTTACAAAAAGTAATCCTTTAAAACTTTGAAGCCCTTTTAAAAGGAATCAGGATCTCGAAATGGAAAACTGTTAATGCAGGTTTACTTCATTTGATCTCTACTTTCAGATGTATATCATCCTGTTCATGTTCAATATTGGCTGTCGGATGGTGTTATAATTTCTAATTAAACTTTTAATTTCCACAATTAAAAATTTAATTAACGAATTGTTTGTATTAATTAAATATTTAATTGAAACAATTAACATTTAATTGTATTTTTTACATACAGTTGAACCTCGATTAACCGGGTTGCACGGGACCGGACTAAGCACGGATAATCGAAAAACACGGTTGAAAGAGGTTATATATTTTTCTACATTTGTATATGTTCGTGAATATATTGCACGGATAATAGAGGTAAAGCACGGTTAATAGAGGTAAAAACAATAACAAAAAATACAATATGCACGTACATGTATGAATTGCACGGATAGTAGAGGTAAATCACGGATAATAGAGGTAAAAAACAAACACACAGCATGCCGGTTAATAGAGGCACCGGTTAATAGAGGGCCGGATAATCGAGGTTCAACTGTATTTTATGGAGTTTTTCGTGTGTGCGAGTATGATTTGTTTTAAAATAGTTTATAGTAAAGTTTCCCACATGAATCCCCTTATTATTTCGTATAAATGGAATAAGAGTTTAAACAGTAGTTTAGCAAAATCACTATTCTATTTATTTTTTGTTCCTTTTCCAACTTGAAGTTGATAAAATGAATTTCTTGCTTTAAAACTAGGGGCGTGCTAACGATACCTGGGCATCATCGACAATAAAAAAAGAATTCTACACTTTATTTATAAATTGTATCGTCGAACTATATTCAATAAATGCCAACTCGAAAAAGCTTACTGTTCAGGAGAGCTAAAAAACTAGTTATTTCGCATATTATTGCAAAAATAAACAATGTAACTTCCACAAGATGGTTTAAATATTCTAAACAATTTTTACCTATGCAAAAATTTTCATATTTTGCACTTGTTTGCGTATTTTTCAGAGATGGCATTTATTACTATATCAAAAAACAAATATTTTGTTAGAGTTGGCATATTTTGTCGGAAAATAAAAATACATTTTTTTTTGGAAAAATTTAAAATTTTTTTTTTTTGGTTTTTGTTATCCTTAGTACGGTAATTGCAAAAACTGAATAAAAAATTAAAAATCTTTGCATATTTTTAAAAGTTACTAGCTCCGAAAGCCTTTTAATCTCAGGTTGGTCAACTTTGGCACTCTGTAACTCACGCTGTATTGCAATAGGGTCACTCCAAACCAGCTATTTTGAAAGCTTATATCATTGACTTTATTTGCCCCATTCATAATGTTTCAATCTGATAAATAGTTTGAAAGTTACATAAATATAAGCAATTTTTTTTTTTGCAAACACTATTTACCGATATTTTTAAAATGGCAATATCTCGAGAACCAGTCATTAGATATCAAAATCTTTACAAGATTCGTGTTTAGCATGGCAAATGCAATAAGATATATGGTCTAATTTTTTTTTAAAAAATTTTTGAAAATTTTTTGGAAATTTACAATGGGAGTTGGCATTTATTTCCAACAAAAAAATATGTACTTTGAGTTAGCAGAATAACAAAAATGGATGTAAAACGACAACAAATTATTTTTTTGCTCTGAAATTTTTATGGCAGATAGGTATTACATAGGGGAGCTATTTGCCATCGGAAACTCCTTTCCGTCAAATTTGAGTTGGCATATTTTGAATATAGGTTCACGGTATGCAGCATTAAAATTATGCACAATTCATAGTTTTTATGGTAAAATTGTTGTTAGCAACAAATAAAAATAAACTTTACTACTACAATTTACAACTTGACTCACTATTCCAACCAAACCAATGTTTATAAATTGTTTATTTTTTTTTTTTTTTTGCAAAAAAAGTTGTTAAAGAAAAATTTATGTAGCATGAAATTTCTGTTGTTGGAAGTTTATATATATTTTTTTTTGGTTTGCTATTAAAGGAATTGTTACGAATATTTTACTGAGTTTTTTTTTTGTTAGTAATAGTTATTATTTTGTTATTGTTGTTGTTTGTAAACTCTATGGTATCTAGTAATTTTTATTGTACCATTGGGTTATTAGTTGCAAGAGTTTAAAATATTTTGGTTAAACTTTTTTTTTTTGCATAAAATAAACATTTATTTATAAACTGTTAGATAGGTAGTAGGTGTTTTGTTTTACTTTTTGAAATATTTTTCAAATAAATCATACAAAAAAGTTTTTTTAAATAAAACTAAACGCTTAAGATTATAATATTTATTTTAATACACATTTTATAAATTCAATTTTAATTTTTAAAATAATAAAAAAAATGTTATGCGATCTTTAAATTTTAATTTTGAGAAAAACTACTCTAGCTCGAGGTCAAATTTCTTTATTAATCATTGATATTGGCAAAGTTAAATTTTTTAAGAAACAATTGAACAGTTCATGCGAATAAGGACGAATAGACCACTTTTTCGCAAACACGTTTTTTTGCATAAATGCATTTTATTAGCAGAACCCTACAATCCTATGCAGAAATTTTGGGACAATTTTGACTTTTAAGGCTAAAAAAATGACTTTGAAAGTGCAATAATTCGTATACAGTAGAATCTCGCAAATTAGAACCACTTTGTTCCTCGGGTAGTTCTAATTTCTGAAAAGTTCTAATTTCTGGACATTTTTTTTTCAAAGAAAATGATAAAATAATAATAAAAATAGTTACGACTGCTTTATTTTAACATAAAACTATCTTTTTGTTAATATTAAATTACTATAACACATTAAATTTGTAAAAAAAAACACTTTTAAGGGCTTTGAAATGAGAAATAACAGGCGTTACATCGATTATATCATCGTCACTGCTATTTGATCCGTCATTAAACTAATCGTCATTCCATTTTTCGATTTCTCTTACACTTATGGAATTGTGAAAATAAAAACAAAAAAAAAAAAGTCCAGAAATTAGAACCACTGGTTCTAATTTTAGAGCGTTAACTACATACAATTCGGGTTTTCCCCTATTTAGTTAAAAAAAAACTATAAAAAAAATATTTGGTAGTGTAAATAAAAACAAAAAAAAAAAAAAAAACTTCCAGAAATTAGAACCACAGGTTCTAATTTTAGAGCGTCCAATACATTAAAATAGCCGGTTCTAATTTCTGGACAGTTCTAATTTGTGAGAGTTCTAATTTGTGAGATTCTACTGTATTTTTATATTTTTGTTTAAATTGGGAGTGAACTAACGCACAATTTTGATTAAATACAACACAAAAACATACAAAAATTTTAGTTTCGGTAACAATGTGTTAAAAGAACATTACGAGGAACAAACCACACTTCTTATATTGGCAAAAAATTTTACCGATCTTGAGTTATAAGACTTTAAAGTGTGGAAAGCAAAAAGGGCGAATATCCATCCTTAACAAAATATTACATAAAAATTATTTAGCTGCGAGCTTAAAATTGATATTAGCTAAAATTTGAAATTGTACACAAAGAAAACAATCTTAGCACATACAAACAAATTAACCAGATTTGCAAAAAAAATGTCATGTCCTTTTATGTTACGTCGTAATATGCAGTTAAGGGTTAATATTATAATTCCTAAAAATGTATTTAGTGTCATAAAGAATTACTACTGCATCAAGTGGCAGGAATATTAAAAAAAAATTAACAAAAAAAAATTTTTTGCATGTCCTTGCAATCCTTAAAAAGTGTATCCTTGAAGTCCTTAAAGTGTTACAAACAAATACCAACCATAGTTCGTCAAGTTTTGCAAGTCTCATGAAAATGTAGTCAAAATCTGCTGCAAAATTACACAATTTTATTCAAATTTCAATACATTTTTTTGGATATTCGCCCTTTTTCCATTTAAAGGTGGGTAAGTTGCTCGGTTTTCACGTGAAAATCTGTCAAACTCTATATAAAAAAAACATAAATTCGTAAAAATTTCGCTGAAGAGGTATTCTGTTCACTGGTGAAAAACCGGCAAAATAACCCGGTATATGTTGCATCAATACGCATCAACACTATAAGCAACATTTTTTTAAATTGTACAGACCATTTAAAAAGCGGTGAAATTTAACATTCAGATGTAAAATGAAGTAATTATAAGTGTTTGGGACTGTAAACATTAATTATATCACATAAATTACCAAAAAATATTATTTAAAGTTATTTTATGAATTCTGACGCGCGAAACATAACCAAACATATGACTGTCAAATTTTCGCTACAAATTAATTGATGTTTCGAAACATTTTTTTTCACCGGTGAACAACTTACTTAGCTTAAGTAAAAATTGAAGTCCAATTTTTGGCAAGTTCTCTTTCAAATACCTTACTAAAATTTTGTATATAGGTAGATGTGACTTAAATCTTTAAGCTAATACCAAAAAGTTGACAAAAATATTATTTTTTAACCGTTTCCTGCGTTTTTATTGTCCCCTGTAAAATTCTACAAATGGTATATTCGTCTTTATTCGCATGAACTGTTCAATTAATTATTTCGACAAGTCAATTTCCACAATATGCAGTGGGCGACAATACATTGGAAACTTTTATATAGTAGACCCAATTTGTTGAAGACAAAGTTAACAATACTAAACGTTTTTATTATCAATCGACTATTAAAAAAAATGCTATATTGCAAATATTCCAAGCTTCAAGTTAAGCTTGAACTTTTTTAAAAATTGTCCGATTGAACTCAAATTTTGTTTTATGCGGGTCTTGCAGTTACTGAATAAGAATTGTTACTACAAATTTTGAAAAACAAAATGGCGGCCTATATATGCTTCTTAAAGTTTAAAGAATGATCCAACTCCGGGCAAAAGTCTTTATCGTTGTTGGATCCGGCTGAAAATGTGCTTCTAGAGTATTTCGGGTCACTGATTTCAAAATTTAAAAAACTAAAATATTCAAAATGGCGCATCCAATATGGCGGACAAATTTTTTTAATAATTGTCCGATTTAACTCAAATTTTGTTTTAAGGGGGTCTTGGAGTTACTGAATCAGAATTACTGGCGTGAATTTTAAAAAAGCAAAATGGCGGACTAAATATGCTAAGTAAAGTTTGTTACAAGTATTTAAAAAACAGTTATATTCCTTTTCTTTGTTGAAGCAAGCTGAAAGTGTGGCCTAGTAAATTTCCGGGTATGTTCTCTTAAAATCGAACTGATAAAGTTCAATATGGCGGAAACAATATGACGCCTAAATTTTTTAACTTTGTCTGATCTAACTAAAAATTAGTTTTAAGAGTATTAAGAGTGTCTGAAGTTAAATCTACGCACATAATTTTTATATATATTTTCTTTTTTATTTTAGATATAAATATGGAAATGGTGTAAATGACTTACTTAGTTTCAGAAAAGCTTTTGGAAATGGTGACGACAAATTATTCACATTTTTTCTTTATTTTGGAATTTCAATAAAAAAACTTTGAATTTAATTGGAAATGGTGTAACTAATGTTTTCCCCAATTCTTTAAAAAATACTGAAAATGTATCCTAAATTTTATTTCCTACATTTAAGACACTCTCTGGCGATAAAAACTAATTAAAGCCATAAAACATTATTTTTATTCAAATTATTTTTTCAAAAAATAAATCTAGCACCACTATCAAAAATAGCTGTAGTTTTGCCATTTATCATTTCGAGCAAGTTTGGGCAACTTTTTTCGAAAGATTTGGATCCATTCTATATCAAAAAAAATATCGTATCGAACTGAGGATCGCTGAGGATTTTTTCGGCGCTCGTTTTTGATTGAAGGGCACCACGAGTTTATATTATCCGATTTGACTCAAATTGAGTTCTATAAGGAGTGAGATCATAAAAATGTTAACACACATAAAGTTAAATAAAAAACAGACTACTGAATTTTAAGACTTCAAACCAAATTTTTATTAAATAAAATTTAATACAAAATCATAACAAAAAAACCGCATGGAACTCTAACCACTACGAACAAAGTTATCCACTTTTTCCGGAAACCCTCCCATTAAGGCTTTTATGGTAGTTTCTGTCACCTTTTTAGAGCAGGTGGTCCATCTACGTTTGAAATCTTGCATGTCCTGGGAGACCTTTTTTGTGCCCTTTAATTCTTTTTTAACAAGAGCCCAATATCTCTCCACTGGCCTGAGCTCCGGGCAGTTTGGTGGATTTGCCTCTCTTGGTACAAAAACCACATTATTATCATTATACCACTCCAGCGCTTTCTTGCTGTAGTGACAAGATGCTAAATCGGGCCAAAAGTAAGTGGATACATTGGGCTGACTCAAGAACGGAAGAAGTCTCTTCTGCAAACACTCCTTGATATAAATTTCGCTGTTTATAGAGCCAGATGTCACAAATGACTGGCTTCTTTGGCCGCAGCTACATATGGCTTGCCATACTAGGAATTTTTTGGGGAATTTCGTTTGCTTTTTTGACCGAAATTTTTCCGCAACATTTCCTCGAACATCGGAAACATAAAATTCTTGACCAGGGAGCTGCGCAAAATCAGCCAGGACATAAGTTTCGTCGTCCATTACACAACAGTTGTATTTTTTTATAAAATTTGATTTCAATTTTCTAGCTCTGGTTTTGGCCTCCAAATTTTTAAAAGCGTTTCTATCGGGAACTTTTTGAACTTTGTAGGACTTTAGTCCCGCCTTACGTTTCACTTTACGTACAAAAAAGTCTGAGCATTGGGCTAACCGAGCTGTTTTTCTGCCAGATGTGTTAGGAGCTCTCTTAAGGATGCTTTTAACTTTATATGCCTTACCAATGTTACGATAACCAGTCGTTGTTCCTGTTCCCGGCTTCCTTTCAATTGTTAGGTGTTCCAGATACCTTTTTACCACTTTTGAAACTGTTTGGCGGCATACATTAGTTTCTTTGGCAATTTTTTTGTATGTCCATGTTTGGTTTTGTTGAAAATATTTAATTATTTTTGAACGCACTTTTCTTTCATCGTCCATTGTGTAAAAAATTGCAAATTAAAACTCATGATGTAAATTAATTTATTAACTGACATATTTTTAAAATGTAAACTGCCGAAAAAAAAAAAATTTGGAAGCTTTACACCAAAGTTGTAGGCAAAAATGTGTGTTAACATTTTTATGATCTCACTCCTTAAAAGTGTAAGGGAAAATAATTTAATTTTTTTTTTAATTCTTAAACATAGGAAAAAACGACATTTTTACAAATTTCAAATAGCGAATATCTCAAAAACCGTTCGACCGATTTTTCCATGACTTAGTCAACACGTGTTTCAGAATTTGTCTGACAAGAAGCAAAGGGAATTTAAATGACAAACCGATAATGTTACAAGTAAAATATTAATACATATTCGACTCTACTCTCCTTGAGAATCAGAAGAAGAAAATTGTACCACGTTAGTAAGATTACGATCGTCAAATAACCAACAAAAAAATATTAAAAACAGATTTACATATTATTTTAATTAGTAAAGGAAATAATGACCTCGAGCTAGAATAAATTTGCTGAAAATATAATATTTTAAAGGTCGAATAAAACAATTTTTATTTTTTAATAATAAAAAATTTAAATACAAAATATGCCAACTTTTCAAAACAATTTCAGACAATATTTTTTTTTTTTAATTTAGAGATCAATAGATATTCAATGTGTATACTTAGGTTATTTCTCCCGGATATATATTACACAAACAATAATGTAAAATGACAAAATCATCATTAAAGAAGTATTTAAATAACTACAACTAAAACATCTGATGCTAGCTGTCAATTTTAAAATACCAACAACAAGTTATAATAAGGAAGAAAGCAACAAAATCAAGTAAAAAAGTTAAATTCGGCCCTGTCGAATGAATGGATACCCTTCACAATGTAAAAAAGATGATTGCGAAAAAATTAGTAAAAAAAAATAATTTTGAAAAAAATCAATGTTGGCAATCGATACCTTTTCAATACCGTTATCCGTTTCAAAACCCTTTAAATTGAATACCGGTACCAATACCAATACCGAAACTCAGTTTTGGTATCGGATACCGGTATCCAAAAACCTTTTCCTTCGGTATCGGTACGTACCGGTATTGAAACGGTTTTTTCTTAAAAACCATGTTTTTTTACAAAAAAAAAAAAATAATAGAAAGTTTGTAAATGAAAAATCGTACTCCAAATGCCTCACCGAAGTCTCATGAAAATCAAAAAATCTTTTGGCACCCACATCGTGAATTAAGCATCATTTTGACTCCCAATAGAAACTTTCTGGACCCCTTTCGTTTAGTATAGTTTTTGTGGGGATTTTTATTTAATCCGTGATTTGGGTGTCCAAGGATTTTTTTTGATATTTACAGGACTTCGGGTGAGGCATTTTGAATACTAGCAGGAGGTTTTCCACCATAGTATAATTTTTTGAAGTGGCTTAACTCGTAGAAATTGTCCATAAAAGTCCCATAATTTGCGAAAAAAAATTGTTTGCAATATTTTTGAATGTGATCTTGTCTAGACAGGGAAGATCTATTTTTCAAATAGATAACACCAACAAAAAAAACTTGGTTGCCCAGAAATAAGATGAAATATGTAATAAGTTGGGTTTTTTACTTTAACCGCAATGCGGGATGGAAATAAATTTTATGGAGTCATTTTGACACCCAATAGAAACTTATTGGACCCCTTTCAGCTCAAACATAAAAGAAAGGTAAAAATCGATACGGCCTTATATTTATGTCCTAAAAACATAGGATTTAGGACAAAAGCGGTCCAGTGCTTTAAAAGTTATGAGCAAAAGACTGAATTTCGGCAAGGGTTTTTCGTGAATTTTCGAGATAAAAAAACGCTAACTTTCGAAAGCCAAATCGGTCCAGTGAGTCAAAAGTTATTAAGAAAACCGTAAATTTCAGATTGGTTTCCCCTTAACCTTTAATATCCTGACTTTTTGTTTTGAGCCGAAAAAAATATATGTTATTTATAATGTTTTAACTTGCAATTCTAAACAACTTTTGTTCTACGACTTTGTTTATAGGTTACATTTACCCGACCTATGTAAAGAAAGCCTGGTTGGACCCTTGCGAATCAATCAGGCACCCGGAAGACAAAATTTGACCAAAGTCTTTTTCTAACACATTCTTTTTGTTTTAAACATTCTGAAAATTCAAAAAATTCACGGAAATATTTTTTTCAGCTTCTATTTCGATGTATTTAACACAAAAAATAATTTTTCGGAAAAACGTAATTTCACCAAATTTTTTGGTTTTTTTTGAGGTTGGGACCATATTGACATAGTAATCCATCGACCGTTTTGTAGATCTGGCATCACCAAAGATAATTGGAAAATTCTGGCAATGCCAAACTAAAGTTCAAACGCAAAGCAAAGAGAGACAAAAAAGTAAGTAAGTAAGTAAGTAAGTAAGTAAATTTTTTTTATTGAGTCTTCTTTTCTTTTTTTTGACAATGTTAAAATGAAATACAAATCGACAGTATAACATGAAATTCTTAGAACTATTATTGTCTTGTTCTAATACACACTAAAAGTTTAAACTACTTGCTAAATTATTTTGGTTTACATTTCAATGAAATGTTTCTTTTACATAGATAAACAATGCTTGCTCACGGCATTTATTATGACATACAGAGCGAAAGTCTGTTAAATAATTATAATACTAAATAAAAACAAAACCAACACTTAAAACTAAGTAACAGAACTGTTAAACAAAAGTGTCAAACAGAGTTTACATACATATCACAGGCATGTTAATGAAAGTCGAATGTTCACAAAATTATAAGTAAACAACAATGTTTAATATGTACTATGAAAATTTTATCGTTAAAATCAAAGATATATGTAAAATTTAAATTTTTGTACTTATGTGTTCTAATATTAATAGAGAATCATATAAAATATACTAAAAAAGGTATATAAATTATCACAGTTCGTTAATACAACATATAAAGGAACACAGACTAGCCTCTATGAGAGCCAGGCTGCACCCCCTGGTAAAAAGCCGGAAGGGCGTGTAGATCCGGGTCATCCTCCAAATTCTCCAAGACCACTCCAATAGGGGAGAGGTAAGAGCTTGATGACCAGTTAGTATTATTTTCCATATCTACTATTTCATTCATTAAGACGTTCTCGTGGATGGAAAGTCTGTCCACAAATTTTTTTTGTAGCTCCAATGCGTATCTACAGAGTGGCGTTACGGCTGAGTTTACGTAAATGTATTTATTGGAAAATCTTTTTGAATAGGACTCGAAGTTTTTGTTGATACACTTCCTCAGAATCCCCCGCTCGAATATTTCCAACTCCTTGGCCACTATTGGCGAAATAGAGAACCAGATTGGAAAAGCATATACTATAGTTGACCTTATGGCTACTTTGTACAGCAGTAGCTTAGTATTCTGAGGGAGATATTTACTATTCAGCAAACTGGAAAGCATACCCGAAATTCGCCTTGCTCGGTTCAAAATAGATCTACCATGCTCGTTAAATTTAAATAACTTGTTGAAGTTGACCCCAAGGTATTTTATTTTTGATTTAATGGGAATTTCAACGCCATTAAGAGAAAGTTGTAAGAGTTTACTCTGTGGCACTACATATCTAGCGCATTTGCCGGAGGCATTCCTTATGCATATAGCTTCAGATTTGGCAGCATTTATCTTTATGCCCCATGTTTGATAAAAAACGTTGATTAAGCCCAGATGAAAAGCAGCATTATTTAATGCCTGAATGGGTGATTCATCATGGGAGTATATTATACAATCGTCTGCATAAAGAATAGCATTTGAGTTACCAGAACTATGTGGAAAATCATGAAGGAACAAGTTGAATAAAAATGGCGCTAGAACACTCCCCTGAGGGACCCCACTTTTCACAACTCCGAAGCTGGAAGATGAGTCGTTGATTTGAACGCTGAATTTTCGATCCGACAGATAGCTGAGGAACATTTTCACCAAAAACGGATCAGTGCCAAGATCAACTAGTTTGTAAAGGATTCCCATATGCCAGGCCGAATCAAACGCTTTTTCGATGTCAAGTGATATAGCGACGGTACATATCCTGCTCCTCAAATTATTGACTATATCACTTTGAAATTTCAAAAGTGCATTTTGTGTTGAGTGAAAGCGTTTAAAACCAAATTGGAAATCCGAAATTGGATTGATCACAAATTCATCCTCAAGTTTCATCTTCAAAATATGTTCAAATATTTTACCAACATTGGATAACATTGATATAGGGCGGAAGTCCTCTACTCTGTTACTATTCTCCTTTTTCTTGAGAGGCAGAATCTTTGCTGATTTCCACATGGTGGGAAAGTAGCAGTTGTTTAGGCAGTTATTGAATACGATGGTCAGAAATTTAAAGGAGATGTCCGGCAGCTTCTTAATCATAAAATTGGAGATACCATCAAAACCAAATGATTTTTTGTTGTTTATAGTTTTTACTATTGACTTTATTGTTTCAACAGTGGTAAAGTGATATACATCATTACTTTCCAGGGAATTAAAAGAGGAATCAAAAGAATAAATTTGATGAGGAGTAGCACTGACGCACGCAGAGACTCGGTCCTCCAAACCGTTGAATGCTCTTTCAGGCACTTTTTCTGAATAAACGGACGAATAATATTCACGAAAGAGATCCGCATTTTCTGCGTCATCAGATATAAGTCTGTTGTTAAGTATTATTTGTTGACAAAATGGAGATTTTCTTTTGCCCACTACTTTATACACTTCTTTAAAAGCTGAAGGACCCGGCTTTATATTTTTTAGCCTTTCATTAAATTTCTTAGCTTGCTCTATGTTAACAAGCTCCTTTATAATAGTCTTTAACAATTGTATTTGCTTTGATAGAATGTTATACTCAATGCTAAGTCTATTTCCGGTACGGTGGTAAATTTTTTTTAGCTCCTTTTGCCATCTATGTTTTATAGAATAAAATTTTTTTACATTTTCTGACAGTGGTATCTTATTATTTTTTAACTCTATTGTCTTTGAGTGCATATTATGAACTGTTTTAAAATTGGAATCAAACTCATTTATTAAATCATCTATTTCAACATTTTGCAGACTTCTATTTTCAGATGGCATAAAGCTTAGTAAAGAAATTTCCATATCCCGCTTAAAATGGCTCCAGTTAGTGGCATTGTAGGAAGTATAAAGACGAGGACTTCGCAGGATAAGATCGGACGAATCCAACTGCAAATCAAGCATCACTGGAAAGTAATCAGAAAACGATGGAAGTGTTGATGTTTTAAAGTTTTGATCACTGTTGTTTATCAGGCTAGCACTAACAAGAAAATGGTCTAGGAATGATGAACCATTGGGATACGATGGTGTACTATCACAAAGACGAAATATCTCCATAGAATGGTCCTGAAGCCAATTGTGTAGTGTTTTACCATTCGAGTTTTCTGCGATATCTCCCCATTCGGCGTGCTTAGCATTTAAGTCCCCGCCTAAAATAAAGCCGTCAAAACTGCTTGCAGCATCTACAATTTTATTTAGTCCATTGTACAAATCTGTAATTGGAAAATTGCAGGGAATGTAAAGTGACCCAGTTAAAATTTGTTTACGTATGTTGTTTGAGTTTAATTCAATTTTAATAAAACTACCAAAGAAACCAAGACCGCTTATATTGAAATGATTGTATGAAATAGTTTCCTTTATGGCAATACCAACTCCAATGGGAGAGTTGTCATATAGAAAATTGTACCCTTTGAGAGTTACTTTTTTATTTTTTTTTTAAATGGCATTCCTGGATAAAACCAAAGTCAATTTTGTTGTAAAGCAATGTGTTATTTAGATCAATTCGTCTACTGGCGTCTACAAGTGATCTCACGTTGAATGTCATAAACTTTATGAATTTAGGGATAAGATTTTTTGACTTTGTAGAAAAGGCGCAAAAACTCTGCTTTGGCGTCGATATCAGACATGTTGTTACGGTTGGAAAGAAAATTTTCTATTTCTTGTTCTAGAGTTAGTTCAGGTTCCAAATAGGAATGAGCTAAATTCATAAACTCCTCCACTAGCGAGGGCCTTTGTTGTAGTGTCTGTTGCGTTTTAAAATGACTGGCATATGACGTACCGGGAGTAACTTGGGCTACTGGTATAGCTCTGTTGACGTTATTTGACGCAATAGTTTTTGCTTCACGTGTCTTAATTATACGCTCTTTTTTGTTGGCGACGTATTTTTTGTAGTACGAACAACCTCTCCAGTTAGCAGGATGACCAGATTCACCACAGTTAATGCAACTTGGATCAGTATCTTTGAGTGCATTTCGAGGACACTCCCCTGGCAAATGTTGTTGATTGCATTTAACACACTTATACTCAGCGTTACAATTTTTAGCTATGTGTCCCCATAATTGACATCTACGACACTGTATTTCCTGTTCTTTTTTCTTTGGCTTTTCCCATATTATACATTGGTTAAGCAAATATTTAATGTGGGAAACGTCATTTAACTTTTTACCCGGTAGCAGGGAAATTAGAAATAGGCCCGTGTCTACCTTATTTTTGGAAGAAAATGTTGTGTTAAATTTAGAAACTTTTGCCACAACGCCTGGAATTATCACGTCTATTGCCGACTGGATTTCAGTAACATTTGTACCATGATACATACCACGTAAAACCAGTGATATTTGCTTGTGCTCCTTTGGAGTAAATGAATATGAATTTATCTTTTTGTCTCTCAAAAGAGCCATCATTTCCAAATGCACATTTACATCTGACACGTACAACTTACTTTTGTGTTGGTTGACATTTTTTATTTTAAATAAAATTTTTGGAGAAATATTCTCCAGTTGTTTTACCAGGTGTTGAATATTTACGTTATAAAGAAAAATAGGTGGACAGAATGTCTTCCCGGCAGTTTTTTCTGTGTTTTTTGACCCAGAAGTATTGTCATTTAAGTTTCGGCCGGCATTTCCATTGCTTTCAATCTCTAGATCTGCGAGGATTGCAAATCTGTTTCTCCTGTTAGGCTCATTTAGGCCTGACACATCAACATTAACTGGTGAACAAGAACCATCCACCCTTCTTCTCTTGGTACAACTGTCTTCGTCCACAACACCGATTCTTTCGCCAGGAGGCTGGCTACCAGAAGGTAGGTCGTCATCACCATCCATCTCTATGGAAGGACAGTAAGTCTCCACGTAGAATCAGCAATTGCAATAGCAATTATGCTTTTGTCGCCGTTTATCAATTAAATAATAATATTAAAAGAAATTATAATAAAATTTGCAAAATAGTTAATATTTTTTTCCGCTTTTTATGTTGTATCCCGAGAGACAAAAAACAATCTGCATTCTCACTGTAAAACTGGTATCTTCCATCTCGCTCACATTTCGATTTGTGATAAAATTTCGTAAACAATACCATATGGTTTTTGTTTACTACTTTTTCAAACGCCATTTGTTGGACTACTCTATGACTCTGGTTGGGACACTGTGATGAGCATACGGGTGTCAAAAAACTGTGCTTATAAGTGGTGAAAGGCGAAAATGTTAGATATTGTAATTATTTACATTGTTTAAGTCACAGAAGGAAGTTTCAACAAAATTTGTTTAACAAAGTTACCGATTTTTTTGGTTGGTTCCTTGCGGAACCAGTAGGATATTAAGGGTTAAATTCACTTGTTGAAAAAACCGTTAAACCAGCTTTAAAAAAATGATGAGTCAGGAAAATTTTTTACAAAGTATTCTTGTCACTCACAAAAAATTGTTTACTAAAACAAAAAAACTTACACTCGAAAAAAAAATTTCACTAAAAAAAATTTCAATTTTTTTTTTTCAAAAATAAATTTTTTACTCAAAATAAAATATTTCTAAACAAAATTGTTAATTTGATTCATGTTAGAAAATTGACTATCTCTTTAGCAGCGCATTGTGGAGTGTATTGATGGATTCGTCCAAGTCGAATTTAACTTTTCTACTTGTTTTTACAATTTTTTTTAAGTTTTTATACGTTTTTTTATATTTTTAGCATTTTTTCGATAATACCGGTACGTACCGGTATTGACGTTTCGGTATCGGTAATACCGTAACTGATTCAACTCAAATACCGTAACCGATACCGATACCGAAATAAATAAAAAACGATACCAATACCGATATCGATACCGTTATTCGTTTCGATTGCCAACCTTGAAAAAAATATAAAAAACTTTTAAAAAAAAAGAGAAAAAAGTAATGTTTGCATATCGCTCCTTTACTTGTATAGTGTCATAACTCAAAAAATGCGTTTTTTGAGTTAATGATGCAGAATTATTCGTTATATCGTGCTTTATATTGTGTCAAAAATTCGTAGTAATATCTTTTAAACTCACCGTTTGAGGAGAGTACACGCCATCATTACATTTTCTATGTACCGGCCTTTTTCAATTAAAAACCAGTTTCAATAGTAAACTTTAAACGTGTTTTCTGCAAAATCAAATATTTTGAGTTGTGACACTATACAAGTAAAGGAGCGATATGTAAACCAGCAGCCGAATTAAAGCATTTTTTGTATTTGTTAGTTATGTTGAATACACCAAAATTTTTGAGGTGTCCTTATAATTTCGTTCATAACTTTTGAACCGCTAAACCGATATCGCTTAAATGCAATACCAAACTTCTCCGAGCAACAGCAAGTTAATATATTAAGTATCAATCTTATCTGTGTAATATTCTGGCCGTGATTGCCATTTGAACAGACGGATATCGCTAGAATCTATTATAATCGATCACAAATCGACATTTCAATGAGTTACAAATGGAATGACAAACTTTTAAAAAATAATGCATTTAGAAAAACAAATATATACAAATTTTTAAAATAAAGAGAAACAGGAATTTAATGTTAAAGAAAATAAAAAAAAAAAAAAAAATAATTATTATATTTAATACGATATTAAAAAAAAAACTTATAATTGTTGTGAACATGATGATAATCAAGCTATATAAAAAACACAAAAGTGCCATAAAAGTAGAGTTTATTAAAAAATAAATTATATTAAAAATAAAAAAAGTAATAATAAAGAAACACCTTGTTGCTAATAAGGAATATACGGAAAACGTGTTGTTTTCACAATTATATATTTTCTTTTGTTGAAAAAAAAATTAAAAAATATATAAAACTTTTTCTATTTAATTTATTTTTAACAAAGAATTTGAAAAAAAAATGAAGTTCAAGGAACATCATGAAATAGAAAATAATATTCAAATGTATATATTTTAAATATTTATTAGTTAGTTGCATTGACAGTTTTATTTTTAAATTAGTCACACTAAAAACAAAATACACTTTAAAAATCTATATGTACATACAAAATTAATTATTTGTTGTCTTTTTCGTCAAATAAAAATATTTTAAAATAAGCCAACGAAAAAAATGATTTTTTGAAAAATTAGTTTTTATCATATTAAAAATAATCATAAATCTTTTAAACGTTAAATTAAATATTTTCATTATTTTTTATTTTTCTTAAAGAAAAAAAAAAATGTACACGAAAGTTTTTTTTTTTTGGTTTGTTCATTTATAAAAATTTTCAATGTCATGAGTTTTTAAAATTTTTCTCAAAACTAATTTATTATTTATATAAATTTATGTGTACAAATTAAAAAAAAAAATCATGCCTAAACTAATTTTTTTTATTTAGCAAAAGTAATTTAGAAAAAATAACAAAATAAACAATTATAAAAATATGTAAGTGTTATTTAAACATGTGAAAAACATCTTGTAAATGCAGCCGACTGTGACCTCAACTTTAAAAACAAAATTAAAATTAAAAATTCTCACGAAATGACTTTGACCAAATTTTTATTTTGTTTAAGTAATATTAACAAAAAGGAATTGTTTACACTTGTTTGGAAATTATGAAATAATGTGAATTTTTAAAACCTCCGAAACATCTGTCAGGGCCCCATAAAGTAAATATATTATCGATCCTTGATTAAGACATTCTAGCGATGTCCTTCCGTTTGTAAAAAGCACGATGTAGTCCAAACCAAAAGAGGTAGACTCCTGAAATTTGTCACAAATATATCTAATTATCATAGGCTGGTTATGTTCGGAAATGGCCAAAAGCGGACCAATGGAAAAAGTTCCCTTAAAAAACCTTGAAGAAAAGCGCCATTATTTTTGTAAGATAACTTAAATTTTTAAGGTCAAAAGAAGTTTAAAAACTGCTCTTGGACCAAGAGTATTAAAAAATATTTTTTTTATCAGCCCCTTTTGTGAGCATGGATGTATATTCGGGTAAAAATTTTCTTGAGCCCTTATATCGATACGATAACCATGTGAAATAAGGAACTTTTAAATGAAAAAATTTTACATTTTTTCATTTCTTTCCCATTTGTTTCACGTTCTATTCCATGTCGTTCCCAGTTAAATCTCATTTCGTTTCCCGTGTAGGTTTTATTTCTTTGCATATAAACTTTTTTACCACCCAGAAAAGTTGTTTGAAACATATTCCTACTGCAATAGGTTCTACACCATTTCCAATTGTATTTTAAAATTTTCCAAATGTATTTTAAAATTGTTCAAATATATTTTAAAATTGTCCATGTGAATTTTAAAATTATCCAAATGTATTTGAAAATTGTGCATTTCAAAATTGCCCAAATGCATTTCAAAATTGTCCAAATTTATATTGATCAAAATTATTTTAAATTGTGCAAATGTATTCAAAATTCTCCAAATGTACACTAAAAAAAAAAAAAATTGTAATGTTAGTAAAAAAAGCTTGTAAACCTACAAGAAAATTTGCTGATTTTGAACCCACATTTTTTTTTTTGGTAAAATTAGCAAAAATGTTTTGCCAAAAATTAGTTAACTGAATTTTTTTTTATTTCAATTTAGTTCATACACATTTGAGGACCCCATTGGGTTCGGACCCGACGGGTCCACCCAGTTGGAAAATGTGTCACTGAGGAAATTTCCACAGTGATTTCTTGAGGAAATGTCTTCGGGTACTGACAAATCATAGGTAATCCTTAATGACATGTCCTAACATTGTCAGCACTGAATGTTTGCTTTAAGAGTGTGGACAATTCCTCTAAGACGTCTTAAAGGAAATGTCTTCAGAATAGCAGTATATTAAATTAGAATTTCAAATCTGAGCAACTCTTCAATTTCCAAAAAAAATGGCAACATTATTGATTTATTTAAAATAAAATCAAAATCTAGTATAATAAAAGTAATAAATAGACAAACAATTTTCAAAATAAAGTTTAGAACAAGTAGTTAGGTGTCGGACTAATAAACTGGAGGTTCCAGGTTCAAATCCGGTTGAGACTAAAAAAGGCGAAAAGTTTTTTCTAAATATGAGAAAGATAATTTATAAAGGAAAATTGATAAAAGTAAAAACTAAAGGAAATACGAAAATTTGTTGTATTTTCGCATGACCTAAGTCAGACATTTCCCCAAAGAAGTCTTAGGTGACATGTCCCCAGAAGGTCAGCCCTGACCACTGCTGACTTTGAGTGCAGACATTTTGAAAATTTGTATGAAACTGTCCTCAACCCAGTACATAGAGATGTCTTGTGAATGTCAGCAGTGACTCTGACATGTCACCGCTCCGTCACTGAGGATGGCTCGAGGACGTTGCCAACTGGGCAGACCTCGATGGGCCTAGACCTAGTTGGGTTCCTTAAAAATCGTTATAGTTTTTGATCCAAAATTTGTGTCCGTTTTTAAGATACGTTATTTTAGGGGTTTTGAAAATTACAAAACTCGATAACTTCAAAAATATTACTGGGAGAGCTCTTGATTATTTTGCGGTCTTGTTCTACGTGTTGAGAGCTACAAAAATGCTTTCGGGCTTTTTGTTGTGTCGGCAATATTTACCGAGATATGATAATTTTTTTGGATCCAAAGTTAGGACCCATTAGGGTCCACACATGTGAAGAGGGCCGCCGAGAACCAAAAATGGCCTCCATTTTGCTCTATCTGGCTTAGTTTCCGAGATAGCGGAATAGATTCTGAAAATAAAAAAAAATTTACCATTTGTTTTTGCTAATATTAGCAAAAAAGCTTGTAAAAATTTGGTCAACTCAATTTTAAATTTAGCAAAAAAAATTTGTTCAAATTTTGTTTCAAATTGCTAATGCGCTAAATGAAGTTTACAAGATATTTTTGATAACATGCTAATCCCAACTAAAAATTTGCTAAGAGTTAGCTAACCAGCATTAGCAAAAAAAATTAGTAAATCTACTAATGTATTATTTTGAGTGATATTTTAAAATTGTCCAAATGTATTTTTAAATTGTCCAAATGTAGTTTAAAGTTGTCCAAATTAATTTTGAATTTTCCAAATGTATTTTAAAATTATACAAGTATATTTTAAAATTGTCAAAATGTATTTTGAAATTGTCCAAATGTAGTTTAAAATTTTGCAAATGTATTTTAAAATTGTCCAATTGTATTTAAAATTTTTTTGGTAGAATTTACTGCTGGATAATATAATGCGTTCTGCAACTGATTATTTGGATCGGAAAATTGTAATTTTGCTGGCCAATTGTTTCCCGCTTTTTACCTTAAAAGTTTTAAATTTCAAAATATGTCGTTCTCTTCGATGTTAATTCTGCTGGAGGATAGTAAAAAAGTTTAGAATAGTAAAAAAGTACCAATTTTCTGCATTTTGCTGCAATGTATTTTTCGCTGGCTGATCCTACATTTCACATTTAAAGTTTCTAGAACCAGTAATTCAGGAGATAAAAAAAGTACCATTAAAATCTGAATTTCCAAAAGGTATTTTTGTCAAATGTTTTTTGTTTTGGCTAAGTAATTTTTCAGAAGATAGAAAAAGTACTAAAGCACACTTTTTTACCCCTTTATGTTCCCTTAGAATCAGAATTACCAAAAAGTACCTACATTTTTCAGAATGTTTTTCTGCCTAAGGACCCTACATTTCAAATTCTATGACCATTATTATTAACTATAAAAAAAAAGTACCAATTACACTTTTTTACCCTCTTTAAATTGGAATTTCCTAACACAAATTCCCCAAAAAAAACATTCAAATAAAATATTTAGTAAGTAGTAGTTTTCTACTAAATTATGACAAACAAATAAGAAAAAAACTTTTAAAATAAATAAACTATAAAAAAGTAGTAGAAAATAAATAAACACTGTAAAGGCGGGTATGTGTAATTCATTTGCATGCGCAAATACATATAAATGTAATGAATGTACAAATGTAAAATATTTTTATGTTTGTCAACAATTTACTAAACAAATGAACAAATATCTAAATTAATTTTACCACAAGGAAAAAATAAAATCTACAATATTTAAATTCTCTTTACCAAAAAAAATATTAATGGTATTCACTTCAAAACTTTTTACCCTTGCAAAGTGCAAAATACAAAATTTTGTACCTAATTTTGTGACAAATGTTGCATTTCACAATTTGCAAGGGTAAAAAGTTTTGACGTGAATACTATCATAAAAATAATAAACGAACGAAAAATTTTAATCACACTCGAACTTTTATTTTGCTCACGCTCAGTCACGCTCACGTGAATATCGTGCCCTACTCACGTGAGAGTGCATGACCGTGAGGAAAATACAAAATTGTGCGTGATTAAAATTTGTCCTTCGTGAACGTGCGTAAATAAGTTTGCTAATAAAATTTAGACCCGGTAGATGGCGCTATATATTATTAACAAAATTCTTCATTTCAGTGACATTTTACGGAACTTTGCTTGTTTCGTCACGAGAAAATTATGTGTGTATGAATGGACCCGATAGGTGGCGCTGGGGAGAAGCTATTTAGATATTCATATCTAAGTCGATCAATGGGCGCTTCAGCTAGTTTAAAATGAAAATTCTTTTATTCCACACTCAAAAAAAAAGTGAACTAAAATCTGGGAAAATTAACTCAATTTTGAGAAAAAGAGGGAATGATTTGGCTCCAAAGATTTTTTTTCTTAGTTTTAGTTCATAATTTTCCCAAAAATAAGGAAAACAAAGTTATTTAATTTTAAGACATTTTTAACTAGAAAATGGGAAAAATTATACTTCAAATTTTAGAAATAGATTGGGTCTAGACCCTGGACCCATGGGTTCGGACCCCATTTAACTCGAGACCCCGTTGGGTCCCTTAAGGGTCCCCATAGATTTTGAACCAAAACTTGTGTCCGTTTCGCTCTAACTTGCTTAGTTTTTGAGATACGGTAATAAGGGGCCTGATAGGGTCTTGAGAATCTTAAAAACCGGCTAACTCAAAAACTATTACTCGGAGGGCTTTCGGGTATTTTGCGGAAGTGCTCTACGAGTCAAGAGCTACTAAAATGCCGTTGGAACTTTTCTCGTGTTGGCAGTATTTACCGAGATATGTGCATATATAAAATCTCGGGAATTGCAAATTTTAGATCTATAATTAGGGTCTTGAGACCCCGACAGATATGCAGAGCTAGGCTATTCCATATTTTTCTTTGTAGTCTTTCTTTTGAAAATTTCGTCCGTTTCGCTCTATCTCGCTTAGTTTTCGAGATATCGCCATTTTGAATTTTTAACTAAATTCTAAGAAGTTATTTACTAAATTCTCAGAAGTCATTAACTAAATTCTAAGAAGTACACTTCCTCAATTCAAAGAAGAGAAATACGATGATGTTTTTTTTAGTAAATTTTAACTAAACTTGAACTAAATTGTTTTTTAAGAAATATGTCTTAAAAATAAAGATACGTTTCTTAGATTTGTGGAAAATTTCTTTGGCAGTAAGAATTTTTTTCCTAATATTAAAAAAATCGATTCAAAGAAAACTATGAACTAATTTTAAGTAAATGAACTAATTTTTTTCCTCATAGTTAAGAAAATTTCTCATTTTTAAGTTAAATTTAACTAAATTTTAGGAAAATTCATGATAAATTTTCAAAGACATTTTTTCCTTAATTTTAGTTATGTCTTTTTTTCAGTGCACCTTTAAAATATTATATTTTGAGAAGGGTTATTTCAGCTCGAGGTCATTTTTCTTTATTAACAAGATTTTTACGAGATCGAAACATAAATAAAAATTTAAAACATGATTATAATTTTCTTGAAAATTATTCTATGAGAATATCATGGTTGTAATTAGTAAAGAAAAATTACCTCGAGCTAGGATAACCCCACTCAAAATATAATATTTTAATGGTCGAATAAAACAATTTTTATTTGGTTTTGCTTAAAAAAAATATAAGGTTTTAAAAAAAAAATAAAAAATTAATGTCCAGTGGACATTGTCCACTTTCGAAACAATAACTTCCCGATTTGTACCTTTTTATACCCTCCACTTAGTGATAGACGGTATATATAAGTTTGTCATTCCGTTTGTAACTCATCGAAATATCGGTCTGGGACCCGATAAAGTATATATATTATTGATCAGTGATCGATTCTAAGACATTCTAGCGATGTCTGTCTGTCTGTCCGTCTGTGGAAATGGTGATCACGGCCAAAGTATTATACATATATGACTGAGACTTAGCAAATTTACTTGTTGTTGTCCTAAGTAGTTAGGTATTGCATTTGAGCTAAAACGGTTCAAAAGTTATGAACTAAAATGTAAGAACATCTCGAAAATTTTGGTATATTCTACATAACTTAAAAATACAAAATGCTTAAAATTGGATGCTGGTTGGCATATGTGAACAGAATTGGACACAGAATGGAATTTTTACAAGAACAAACCAATTAAAAAAAAAAATCGAGGAATTTTTTTCAACCAAAAATTTTTTTCCGCGGTATTTTTTTTTTTCAACAATTTTTTTTTTTTGCAAATAATCTTTTATTACATTGTGGAGGGTATCAATACATTCGGCAAAGCGGAATTTAATTTTTTTACTTGTTTTATTTTACCTGTAAATGTTGAGAATTAATTTCCTGACATCAATTTAAGATCCTCAAAAACCAACAAATTTAAAAATAAACGGAAATATTATGTTGTTGAACTTACCTAAAATGAAAAAGAAAGAAAAGAAAAACAGAATTTAGTAAATTGATATTTAAACAGACAATTCTAAAAATAAGTATGATTTGTAAAAATAAAGAAAAAATTAAAAAATGATAAAAATTAGCTTTAGGTCATTTAAAAAAAATATAATGTAAACATAATTGCAACATGACAGGAAGAAACTGAGATGAATAAACAACAACACAGGCCGACAAAATATATATTTTTATAGAATACAGTGTTTAATGATGTTCACATCTGTCAATCAGCAGTCGAACCTAAAAATTTTGTATTTTTAGGTTATGTTGAATGCACTAAAATTTTTGAGGTGTCCATACATTTTCGCTTTTAACTTTTGAACCGCTGAACCGATATCGCTCAAATGCAATACCAAACTTCTCGGGAGAACTTCCAATAAATATGTTAAGTTTCAGTCATCTCCGTGTAATATTTTATGCGTGATCACCATTTCCACAGACAGACAGACGGACATCGCTAGAATGTCTTAAAATCGATCGAGGATCATGAATATATATACTTTATGGGGTCATAGACCAATATTTCGATGTGTTACAAACGGAATGACAAACTTATATATACCCTCTATCACTAAGTGGAGGGTATAAAAATCCAGGCCTCGAGCATAAAATTTAATTTTTATTATTTACAGAAAATTTACTGAATTTTTTTTTAAATTTACTATTTTTCTCAGTTAAGTTAACTTAACAGATTTTTAAAAAATTACAGTTTTAATCAGTCGATCACAAAATTTCAAACTTTTTTCAGTTTTTAGTGTAAAAACCCCAGTGTTGAACTGTGTAATCCCATACAACCACGAAGCTATACAAACACTTAAATAAAAAAGCTAAAAAAAAGTTAAGTTTAGCCTTAGAAAAATATAACGGTAAATATAATTTACGAAAACCAAAAAAAAACCTTACGAAAAACAATCCAAAAAAAAATAATAACAAGATTTGTTAAGAAATTATGAGAAAAAATTGTGTGTGATACCAAAAATAATTATGAAATAAAGATTAAAATAAAAAGATAAACATTTATTATGTGTTTTTCTGTATTTCGGACAGATTAAATTATAAATACAGAAGAATGCTGTTAATATTTATACAAAAGGGAATATACAACAAATTCATAAGAAATAAAAAAAATATAATAGATGAAAATATTTGGGAAAATATTTTTCTTTTAAAATCTTTTCTGTGCATAATTACATTGTATTCAAAATTAATGTTTAAATAAGGTAACAGAGCATAAATTAAATGTAGTACTTAAAGCTTAAATAAGTGTTTTTTTTATAAATTCAACACCATTAAAATTAATATTTCATGTCAAAGTTAAAAATTTAGAAATGGCTAAATATTTAACAATTGTAATTTATTTTATGGTAATCTTAAGAAAATAAACAAGTAGAAAAGTTAAATTCGACTTTGCCGAATCTATGAATACCCTCCACAATGCATTTTTTTTAAAGGGTAGTACATTTTTTAACGTGAAAAAATTAACAATTTTGATTAGAAATATTTTATTTTGAGTAAAAACTCTTTTTTTGCCTTTTTTTTTTAAAAAAAGAAAAATTACTAATTTTTTTTTTTTTTTTTAGTGTAAATTTTTTTTCGAGTTTATTGTTTACTTTACTGTAAAAATATTTCTGAATGAATGCACGTACGTATGTATACAAAATATTGTCATTTTTGTAAAAAAAACATTTTTTTTTGTGTAATTTTTTTTGAGTGTAAAATTTTTTTTGAGTGTTAAATATTTTATTTTGAGTACAAAACTCTTTTTTTTGCCTTTTTTTTAAAAAAAAAGAAAAATTATTATTTTTTTTTTTGAGTGTAAAATTTTTTTCGAGTGTAATGTTTTTTTTTTACTGTAAAAATATTTCTGAGTGAATGCAGGTACGTACATATGTACACAAAATATTTTCATTTTTGTAAAAAAAAAACTAAATTCTTTTTTGTGTAATTTTTTTTTTAAGTGTAAAATTTTTTTTTGAGTGTAAAATTTTTTTTGAGTGTAAAATTTTTTTCGAGTGTAATTTTTAATTTACCAATGCTTTTAGAACTAAACAAGTTTAAAAAGCATTGCTTTAAAATTAAACAAGTTTGAAAAGTATTGTTTAGTTACCACCAATACACTCAAAATAATTCTACAGTAAAAGGTTTAGTAAGTGATATTGTACCAAAATCTACTAATTGGTTACTAATTTTAGTATCTTCAAAGTACTAACATTAGTAATTTTTACTGGTTTTTACTAATATTAGTTAAAAATTTTAGTATTGGTTACCAATTTCTGCACTAGGTCCTTTTGGACTAAAATTAGTTAAATTTTTAGTATTGAATACCCACGTTTTTTTTTTTTGGTGTACTTTTCAAACTTGTTAAAACACGTGGCATTTTAGATGAAACTAATTTGAAATTCAGGGTTTTGCTTATAACTTTTGAACCACTGGATCGATTGAGCTGAAATTTAATACTAAACAGACCCGGGAAACGGCAAAGATACATGACAAACTTCAGTAGTCTCATTATTGTCTTTCGAAAGTTATCGTGTTTTTTATCTCGTAAATTCGCGAAACACCCTTGCCGAAATTTACTCTTTTGCTTATAACTTTTGAACCACTGGACCGATTTGGCTGGATTGCAATACCAACCTGACCAGGTAAATGACAAACATATATGCCAAACTTCAGTAGCTTCTGTAAAGTCTTTCAAAAGTTAGCGTGTTTTCTACGCACAGACAGACAGACGGACGGACGGACGGACATCGCTAGATCGACTTAAAATCGATCGAGGATCATAAATATATATACTTTATGGGGTCCAAGACCAATATTTCGAGGTTTTACAAACGGAATGACAAACTTATATATACCCTCTATCACTAGAGTGGAGGGTATAAAAAACAATAATTAAAGTAAAAAGTTTGAGGCAGTGAAAATTTAAACCTCTAAAATAAAATTTATGAAAATTTTAATTTGGTTTATGCGAACCGAAAGTCCAAAAATTCGTGTCAAATCAGATAAATCCGCGGGGAGTTCACCGTGCCTGATATTTTTCAATAGACTTGGTTTTCTAATATTTTTTTTAACTGTGTCAAATCGGGTTTTTATACCCTCCAACCAGAGTATTGGGATATACTCACTTCGTCATTCCGTGTATAACGCATCGAAATATCGGTCGGGAACCCCATAATGTATATGGGGCATTCCATGTGAAATCGGACACTTTGGAAATTTTTTTTTTTAGATTTTCCCAATTTGTTCACAGTTTTTAGTACCCTTTGAAAACTCCTTTGTGGTAAATTTTCAGATTTTTTTGATGACCCGTTCAAAAGATATCGAATTTTTAAAAATTGGTAACTTGTTTCTTTACTTAAACTTCTTTTACTCTTAACTTCAATAATGGACCAAATTTGAAATTTTTTTTTCTTCAAAATTTTTGTTTTTTTACGTACTTTAAAAAAAAAAAAACAAGTAAAAAAGTTAAATTCGGTCTTGCCGAATGTAGTGATATCCTATTTCAAAAAGATTATTCAAAAAACTTTTTTTAAAGGAAACTACTTTTGAAAAAAACAAAAAAATTTTGAAAAAAATCCCGCGAAAAAAAAATTTTTTGGTGAAAAAAGTCCGCGATTTTTTTTTGTCAAAAAACATGTTTGTACTTGTTAAATACCACTTGGTGTTAATTTATGTTCACAAATGTCAACCAGCAGCCGAATTAAAGCATTTTGTATTTTTAGGTTATGTTGAATGTACTAAAATTTTTGAGGTGTCCTTACATTTTCGTTCATAACTTTTGAACCGCTGAACGGATATCGTACAAATGCAATACCAAACTTCTCGGGAGAACTTTCAACAAATATGTTAAGTTTCAGTCATCTCCGTGTAATATTTTGGTCGTGACAACATTTTCCACAGACAGACAGACGGACATCGCTAGAATGTCTTAAAATCGATCGGGGATCATGAATATATATACTTTATGTGGTCCCAGACCGATATTTCGATGAGTTACAAACGGAATGACAAACTTGTGTATACCCTCTATCACTAACAAGGGAAGTCTCCCTGGTGTCACCCTCCGATCTTCATGAAATTTGGATATGTTAAGAACGAAAATTAATTCGACACGTATTTTTTTTAGCGGCCCAAACTCATTTTTAGTGGGGGTCGATTTGTATGGGGGGAAATTGACCTTTTTCAGTTTTTTACAATTTACGCCTATTTAAACAAAATTAGTATAGGCATGTGTGGTATCAGATTAAAGGTATTAAAAATACCTATCTCGTGGTGCTAACAACGGGCCGAATAAGCTAATATTTTTCGACTTATTAACAAAAATGTCCTAAAATTTTGGTATTTTACTCAATATGACGAAAAGTTGTGCATTTTTGGACACCTTCTTAGCACACGTAGATAGGTTTTCCAAAGACCTTTCATTTGGTATGTAACATGACTAGGTTTCTTTGCGTAATTTAGGAGATAAACGAAAAAACTGAAAAATGGCCTTGTCTTCCCCCTTCCTTTTTACCCCCTAAATATGAATTTGGGCCGCTAAAAAAAAATACGTGTCCCTTTATTTTTTGTGCTCTACAAAATAAAACCAATTCCATAAAGATCCACGGGTGACACTAGGGAGACTTCCCTTGTAAGTGGAGGGTATAAAAATCCCAAAAAATTCTTAAAAGCACTCTATCATGAGATTTTTAAGTTTTAAAATTTAAATCTCATTTTTGAAAATGTTTGTACCCTTCGTTTTTTTTTTAATTTTTTTGGGTAAAACTTCTATCGATTCTACAAATTTTTTGCCCAGGAGGATCGTGGGATAACAATTATTACTATTTTTTAAAAATTTTTTAAAAAAATTTATTGTAATTTTCCAATCTTAAAATAATTTCTACTGCTTCAATGGTGCGTCTTAGAGGGGTCATTTATAAGACCGACCCCCATTATTTTTTACGTTTTAACATTTCTTTGGAACAAACTAATACCCTATTTCCAATTTCTAAGGGGGCTCCCACACAAAACGACATTTTTTCAAATTTGCTCCAACCGCTCTAACTGTTCTAATAGTGCCCTTAGAGCAACAAAATGTATCACCGACCCACAATATTTTTTTAGTCTAAACATTTTTTCTGAACACACCTACCCCCTATCATTAACTCTTAAGGCGGTCCCCATACAATTTTTTTATTTTTTGTAAATTTGTTTTATTTAATCAGCTTCTACCAGTTCAATGGTACGTCCGAGAGGGGTCATTAGTGAGACCGACCTCCATTTGTTTTTACCCTACAACATTTGTTTAAAACATACCTACGCCCTATCTCCACTCCCTAAGTAGGCTCCCATACAAATAACAGTTGGAGCAAATTTTATAAAAATGTAATTTTGAATGGAAGCCTAGTTAGGGAGTGGAGATAGGGCGTAGGTATGTTTTAAAAAAATGTTGTAGGGTAAAAATAATTGGGGGTCGGTCTCACTAATGCCCCCTCTCGGACGCACCATTGGATGTATTCAGAGAAAATGTTTGGACTAAAAAAATATTGTGGGTCGGTCATACATTTTGTTGCTCTAAGGGCACTATTAGGGCACTTAGAGCGGTTGGAGCAAATTTTAAAAAATGTCGTTTTGTGTGGGAGCCCCCTTAGAAATTGGAGATAGGGTATCAGTTTCTTCCAAAAAAATGTTAAGACGTAAAAATTAATGGGGGTCGGTCTTATAAATGACCCCTCTAAGACGCACCATTGGAGCAGTAGAAATGATATTAAGATTGGAAAATTACAATAAATTTTTTTTAAAAAATTTAAAAAAATAGTAATAATCGTTATCCCACGATCCTCCTGGGCAAAAAATTTGTAGAATCGATAAAAATTTTACCCAAAAAAAATTTAAAAAAAATCGAAGAGTACATCATTCAAAAATGAGATTTAAATTTTAAAACTTAAAAAGCGCATACTAGAGCGCTTTTAAAAATTTTTTGGGATTTTTTTTTTAAAAGTACGTAAAAAAACAAAAAAATTTAAAAAAAAAAATTGAAATTTGGACCATTTTGAAGAAGTTATGAGTAAAAGAAGTTTGAGTAACGGAACAAACTACCAATTTTTAAAAATTGGATATCTTTTGAACGGGTCATCAAAAAAATCTGAAAATTTACCACGAAGTAGTTTTCAAAAGGTACTAAAAACTGTAAACAAATTGGAAAAATCTAAAAAAAAATTTTCAAAGTGTCCGATTTGACATGGAATGGCCCATATATATCATTGATCAGTGATCGATTCTAAGACATTCAAGCGATGTCCGTCTGTCCGTCCGTCCGTCTGTCTGTCTTTCCGTCCGTCTGTGGAGGACACGATACAGTCCAAAATAAAAGAACTAGACTTCTGAAATTTGAATATGTCTAACGGTCATAGGCTGGTTAAGTTCGGAGATGGGCAAAATCGGACCACGGGGGAAAAAGCTCCCCCTTTAAGAACTAAACCAACCTCTGAAAAAACGCAATTTTTTATAGAATTTTTGTGGTTTTCCTTAGCAAACGAAACATTTTTTTATCTCAGAAAAAGTTTAAAGTCCTGCAGTTGGATCCAGGAAGGTTGTATCTTACCACCGAAACCCCCCCCCCCCCCCAAAAAAAGGCCCCTGTTTTTTCAACGTGTTGGAGGGTAACACTCTCACTTGTTTTAAATAAAAATACTTCATTTTTAAGAACCGATCGGAGCATTTCTTATTAAGGGGGGAGGGGGGGGGGGTGGTTTTTTAAAGAAAAAAAAACAGCCTTCATGTGATTTTTTAACCAGCTATAAAAAAAATATTTAAAATTTTTTAACACAAAATGTGGTCAACAAGAATTGCCAGGGTTGCCACTTAATTGTAGAATTCTTTTTTTAAAAGACAAAATCTGCTGCAGTTGTAAAGCTAAAAGCTCTGGACCGATTTTGATGAATTTGTTTTGTTAATTTGTAGATTATTAAATTCTCTATTAATTATCGTGGCCATTTTTGGAAATTTTTACTTAATTATGAATGAAATCATGAACGAAAAAAAGTAAATTTTTTAAGTTTATATCAGCATAATTTAAAAAAATGGCCACGGTAAGTACTAGAGAATTGAATAATCTACAAATCAAAAAAAAAAAATTCATCAAAATCGGTTTAGTAGTTTTTGCTGTACAACTGCAGCTGATTTTGTCTTAAAAAAAAAATTCTGCAATTGACAATGAGTGGCAGCCCTGGCAATTCTTGAGGACCAAATTTTGTGTTATAAAATTTTAAAAATATTACAATAATTCATCTTTCAAACAAAAGAAAACAAAATTTAAAAATTCTGCGTATTTATATTTTTATAGCTTTTTGAAAATTGCTTATGTTAAGACTGTTTTTTTTTTTCTTTAAACCCCCCTTAATAAAAAAAACATAAAAATGTGTATCCCTTTAGAGGGTTAATAAAGAAGAAGAAAAAAATTATGATAGCTGCTTTTACCATTAACAAAAATATAAAAAACAAGTTAAGAGGCTTTTGTTGTTTTAAGAAAAGCCAAAACAAACAACAAGTAAAAAGAAAATATTGAAATTTTCTAAAAAAAAAAAAAAAATATATAAATTTTTTTTAAGACTTTATGACAGTTTTGTCATAAGGAAGCAGTGTTGGTATTTGAGAATTTTTGATTAGTGCCAAGTTGAAGTCTAAAAAGGGCCAAAATGGATTGAAAAGGGCCAAACAAATTTTACCATACATTTTTGGCCAAAGCGAGTTTGTTTTTCTTTTTATTTCGCTGTTGTTATTAAGATCTATTCAAAAATTGTTATTCTTTAAATATCGGATCTCTTAACCCGCTTCTTGAGCTAAATTTCGCTTGACAAGTAATGATCCTTTTGTCCCTAAGTATCGATTTTAGTTTACAAACTTTGCGGACTTAGAGTGGGTAAGGGGATCGAATGAGAGACTTTCTGAACACTTCTTACTAACACCGTTCACAATTCCTATTTTGGAACTTATCTTTTACCGGAAAAATATTAATCAATCAAGTATACTCGCAAGTGGTCGTTAAAGGGTTAAAGAAAAATAAAAAGTAGGATTCTATGGGGGAAATTTGGTACTTTTTGACTTTTGGGAACTCATTCAATTTTCCTAAAACAAATTTTTTAATTTATTTAAAAAAAATTTACCAATATTAGGTGAGAATGAAAAAAAAAATTGTGCTAATAGTATTTTTGATGTAATTAACAAGTTGTGTTTTTAATTTTAGCATTTTAAGCAAAATGAAAATTAGTAATAATTTCATTCAATACAAGAAGTGAAAAATTCATTTATTTTTAACATAATTTGTATTTTTGTTTTTGTTGCAAAGGCCACTTAATTTTTTTTTTTAGTAAATCAACACAAGACAAAAACAAATGATCTCACATTGGACCATTGTCAAGTTCATAATCATTTGGTTAATTAACATTATGAAATTTGCTAATGATCAACATTTCAAGTTGCGATGAGATAGATGAATGTGCCAACAAATGGTTTAAATTGATTTAATTTAAAATTTTAGAATACGACAAAAAAAAACACAAAAAACAACAAAGAACCACGACTGACCAAAAAATGTCGAAAACCTGCTGAGAACATTTAATTAATATCATACGAAAACAAATTAACAGGAATTAAAGATGAAATAATATTTATAAAAAAAAATTTTAAAAAAATTTTTTTTTTGTTTTAAAAATATATTTAAGAAATTTTTCTATACGGAAAAATTTCTGAGAGTCTAAGAAATTTTTCAAAAAGGAAAAATTTTTTTAAAATCTGAGACATTTTTTTATACGCAAAATGTCTTACAATTTGTGAAAATATTCTATAAGGAAAAATGTCTCAGATTCTGAGAAATTTTTTTATACGAAAAAATATCTGAGAAATTTTTCTATACGGAAAAATATCTGAGAAATTTTTCAATACGAAAAAATGTCTGAGAAATTTTTTTTTTGAGAGTCTGAGAATTTTTTTTCTTAAGAGTCTGAGAAATTTTTCTATACGAAAAAATGTCTTCGAATCCTAGAAAATTTTTTATATGTCTCAGAATCTGAGACTTTTGTATACGGAAAAGTGTTTAAGGAATTTTTCTAAACGGAATAATGTCTTACAATCTGAGAAATTGTTCTTTACGGAAAAATTTCTCAGAACCTGAGTAATTTTTGTATACGAAAAGTGTTTCAGAATCTTATACATTTTTCTATACGGAAAAAATGTCTAAGAATAGGAAACTTTTTCTATACGGAAAAATGTCTGAGTCTGAGGCTTTTTCTATATAGAAAAATCTCTTAGAATCTGAGACTCTTTCTATACGAAAAAATGTCTCAGAATCTGAGAAATTTTTCTGGAAAGTTTTCTATATGGAAAAATGTCTTAAAATCAGGAAAAAAAATTTTATACGGAAAAATGTCTAAGAATATGAGAAATTTTTCTACACGCAAAAATGTCTGACAATCTGGGAGATTTCTACATTAATCTGAGAAATTTCTCTATTAAAAATGTGTTAGAATCTGAGAAATTTTTCCATACGGAAATATGTCTCAGAACATGAGCATTTTTTCTATACGGCAAAATGTCACAGAATCTGAGAAATTTTTCTTACAGAAAAATTGGCAAAATGTCTCAGAATCTGAGACTTTTTCTATTGAACAAATGTCTCAGAATCAAAAACTTTTTCTGTACGAAAAATGTCTAGGAATCTGAGACATGTTTTCGTAAAAAATGTCTGAGTTTCTGAAAATTTTTCTATAAAAAAAGTATTGGACAATTGTCTCAGAATCTTAGACTTTTTCTATAAGAAAAATGTCTCAGAATCTGAGACTTTTTCTATAAGAAAAATGTCTCAGAATCTGAGACTTTTTCTATAAGAAAAATGTCTCAGAATCTGAGACTTTTTCTATAAGAAAAATGTCTCAGAATCTGAGACTTTTTCTATAAGAAAAATGTCTCAGAATCTGAGACTTTTTCTATAAGAAAAATGTCTCAGAATCTGAGACTTTTTCTATAAGAAAAATGTCTCAGAATCTGAGACTTTTTCTATAAGAAAAATGTCTCAGAATCTGAGACTTTTTCTATAAGAAAAATGTCTCAGAATCTGAGACTTTTTCTATAAGAAAAATGTCTCAGAATCTGAGACTTTTTCTATAAGAAAAATGTCTCAGAATCTGAGACTTTTTCTATAAGAAAAATGTCTCAGAATCTGAGACTTTTTCTATAAGAAAAATGTCTCAGAATCTGAGACTTTTTCTATAAGAAAAATGTCTCAGAATCTGAGACTTTTTCTATAAGAAAAATGTCTCAGAATCTGAGACTTTTTCTATAAGAAAAATGTCTCAGAATCTGAGACTTTTTCTATAAGAAAAATGTCTCAGAATCTGAGACTTTTTCTATAAGAAAAATGTCTCAGAATCTGAGACTTATTCTATAGGAAAAATGTCTCAGAATCTGAGACTTATTCTATAGGAAAAATGTCTCAGAATCTGAGACTTTTTCTATAGGAAAAATGTCTCAGAATCTGAGACTTTTTCTATAGGAAAAATGTCTCAGAATCTGAGACTTTTTCTATAGGAAAAATGTCTCAGAATCTGAGACTTTTTCTATATAAAAAATGTCTTAGAATCTGAGACTTTTTCTATGTAAAAAATGTCTCAGAATCTAAGACTTTTTCTATAGGAAAAATGTCTCAGAATCTGAAACTTTCAATAGGAAAAATGTCTCATAATTTGAGACTTTTTCTATAAAAAAATGTCTTAGAATCTGAGACTTTTTCTAAAAGGAAAAATGTCTCAGAATCTGAGACTTTTTCTAAAAGGAAAAATGTGTCAGAATCTGAGACTTTTTCTATAAAAAAATGTCTCAGAATCTGAGACCTTTTCTATAGGTAAAATGTCTCAGAATCTGAGACTTTTTCTATACGGAAAAATGTCTCAGAATCTGAGACATTTTCTATACGAAAAATGTCTCAGAATCTAAGACTTTTTCTATACGGAAAAATGTCTCAGAATCTGAGACTTTTTCTATATGGAAAAATGTCTCAGAATCTGAGACTTTTTCTATAGGAAAAATGTCTCAGAATCTGAGACTTTTTCTATAGGAAAAATGTCTCAGAATCTGAGACTTTTTCTATAGGAAAAATGTCTCAGAATCTGAGCCTTTTTCTATAGGAAAAATGTCTCAGAATCTGAGACTTTTTCTATAGGAAAAATGTCTCAGAATCTGAGACTTTTTCTATAGGAAAAATGTCTCAGAATCTGAGACTTTTTCTATAGGAAAAATGTCTCAGAATCTGAGACTTTTTCTATAGGAAAAATGTTTCAGAATCTGAGACTTTTTCTATAGGAAAAATGTCTCAGAATCTGAGACTTTTTCTATAGGAAAAATGTCTCAGAATCTGAGACTTTTTCTATAGGAAAAATGTCTCAGAATCTGAGACTTTTTCTATAGGAAAAATGTCTCAGAATCTGAGACTTTTTCTATAGGAAAAATGTCTCAGAATCTGAAACTTTTTCTGTAGGAAAATGTCTCAGAATCTAAGACTTTTTCTATAGGAAAGATGTCTCAGAATCTGAGACTTTTTCTATAGGAAAAATGTCTCAGAATCTGCGACTTTTTCTATAGGAAAAATGTCTAAGATTTTAAAACTTTTTCTATAGAAAAAATGTTTCAGATTCTGAGATTTTTCTAAAGGAAAAATTTCTGTGACTTTTTCTATAAGAAAAATTTCTTTTATTCTGCGACTTTTTCTATGGAAAAAAAATTTGTCAGATTCTGAGATGTCTCAGATATTTGGTCCTAAACCCATGTTTCGATACATTTCACAAGGAATACCCCTATATTGTGGTTAAAGGTATTAAAAACTTTTTAAATTAGAAAAAGTTTTATTTTTACATAAATTATTTAAAATTTTTACTAACATAACAAAATATATAAAACTTAAGTCATTGTACAAAATTAAAACCACATATTTTGCGATAGTTTTTCATTTTCATTCTTAAACCTTATATTTATGTATGAATACTTAACCATGCCGGAAATTTACGGTGACTATTTTTTATGAACATTTAATTTTCTCCAACAAAGCATGAACATTTTAAACAAATTGTAAAATGTCACCATAACTTTTACAACAATTTTGTGACACAAACAAAAAAAATCTAAGAAATTCAACAAGTTAATGTGATTATGAACGTTAGAGTGGGGTAAAATAGCTAAAAAAAATGGTTGCCATTTATATTTTTTCACTCACAAAATTTATTTATTATTTTTTTCATTTACAGAATAACCATATAATTACAAATCATATATGTACTAAATTTAACCTATCCGAGAACTGGTAACAACGACCTTCGTTTCGCTATAGCGAAACAGACCAAGACCTCTTGTGGGAATTGAACCCACAACCCCCAGACTCATAGGCTAGTAACTCACAAAATTTTAAAATGTCGTTTAGATAGTAAGAAACACTATCTGTTTTTTTTTTGTTGGAAATTCAATAATTTTTAAATTTCAGCCCACTTTAAGCTATATGCTTGGCTAGCTATTTTGTTCCTACTTTTGTTCTTTTAATGCTTTTTTGCTTTTCTCATACATAATTTCCTATACGAATTAAAAACACTGCAGCCCCTTTTTAATTACTATCGCTTTTTTGCTTTTAGCCCTTACTTAATATTTATTTATTAAGTGGATAAAGATTTTCCATGGACTTTAACTGCAAAAATTTTCTAACATCAATTCTCATGAGGGTGTTGAATGAATGAATAATTTCCGTAGTTAAGTTTAATTGTGTGTTAAGTGTTGGGGTGGTATCAAGAAAATTTTCTAATACTTTGCAAAATGTAAAGCAAAAAGAAAATCTATTAATTTTTTTTTTGTAAATCAGTGAAGAATTTTTTTTCTTTTTTTGCACAGATTTCAAATTGATCTATAAAAAAAAATATATATTAATTCTTGTAATTGTTGAGGTCAGAAAAAGTTAAGAAAATTATATTAAATTGTGGTAGAAAGAAGATTAATTAAATGTAAAGTTTGGAAAAAGTTTGTTAGGATTTTTAGTTTTAAGTTTGACAGCACAAGAACAAATGAAAATGTAAGGCAATAATGTAAATGGAACTTAAGGGAAATAGGAAATTTTGCTTATAGAAAAATTGTAAGAATTTAGATTATTTTTACTACAGAAAAAGTTTAAGATTCTGGGAATTTTTTCTCATAACAAAGTTCTCAGAGTTTGAGGCATTTCTTCTATAGAAAAATTCTCAGATTCTGAAATATTTTTCCTGTAGAAAAAGTATCAGATTTTTCCTATAGAAAAAATTTCCGATTCTGAGACATTTTTCGGTATAGAAAAATTTTTCAGATTCTGAGACAATTTTTCGTATCGAAAAATTTCACAGATTCTGTAACATTTTCTTTAGAAGAAGTCCTAGATTCTGAGACATTTTTTCTATAGAACAAGGTCCAGAATCTAGCCTTCAAATTCATAAAAGTTAAAAGAGGCTAATAAGAGGTTTATAAAACAAATTTTATATGGAAATTCGATTAATAAACCCGTTATAAAATGCTTTTATTTTTTATGAATTCGAACGTAAAACATTTACCCTAAAGAATAAGTCTAAGAATCTGAGACATTTTTCATGTAGAAATCTGAGACATTTTTCATGTAGACATTTTCTCAATAGAAAGTCTCAGAATCTGAAATATCTTTCCTATAGAAAAAACTTCAGTATCTGAGACATTTTTCCTATAGAAAAAGTCTCAGATTCTGATACATTTTTCCGGATAAAAAAGTCTCAGATTCTGAGACATTTTTTAGAAAAAGTCTCAGAATCTGAGACATTTTTCCTATAGAAGAAGCCTCACAATCTGAGACATTTTTCTATAGAAAGAGTATCAAAACCTGAGACATTTTTCCTATAGAAAAAGTCTCAGATTCAGAAACATTTTTCCTATAGAAAAAGTCTCAGATTCTGAGACATTTTTTAGAAAAAGTCTCAGAATCTGAGACATTTTTCCTATAGAAGAAGCCTCACAATCTGATATATTTTTCTATAGAAAAAGTATCAAAACCTGAGACATTTTTCCGTATAGAAAAAGTCTCAGATTCTGAGACATTTTTCCGTATAGAAAAAGTCTCAGATTCTGAGACATTTTTCCGTATAGAAAAAGTCTCAGATTCTGAGACATTTTTCCGTATAGAAAAAGTCTCAGATTCTGAGACATTTTTCCGTATAGAAAAAGTCTCAGATTCTGAGACATTTTTCCGTATAGAAAAAGTCTCAGATTCTGAGACATTTTTCCGTATAGAAAAAGTCTCAGATTCTGAGACATTTTTCCGTATAGAAAAAGTCTCAGATTCTGAGACATTTTTCCGTATAGAAAAAGTCTCAGATTCTGAGACATTTTTTCGTATAGAAAAAGTCTCAGATTCTGAGACATATTTCCGTATAGAAAAAGTCTCAGATTCTGAGACATTTTTCCGTATAGAAAAAGTCTCAGATTCTGAGACATTTTTCCGTATAGAAAAAGTCTCAGATTCTGAGACATTTTTCCGTATAGAAAAAGTCTCAGATTCTGAGACATTTTTCCGTATAGAAAAAGTCTCAGATTCTGAGACATTTTTCCGTATAGAAAGTCTCAGATTCTGAGACATTTTTCCGTATAGAAAAAGTCTCAGATTCTGAGACATTTTTTCGTATAGAAAAAGTCTCAGATTCTGAGACATTTTTCCGTATAGAAAAAGTCTCAGATTCTGAGACATTTTTCCGTATAGAAAAAGTCTCAGATTCTGAGACATTTTTCCGTATAGAAAAAGTCTCAGATTCTGAGACATTTTTCCGTATAGAAAAAGTCTCAGATTCTGAGACATTTTTCCGTATAGAAAAAGTCTCAGATTCTGAGACATTTTTCCGTATAGAAAAAGTCTCAGATTCTGAGACATTTTTCCGTATAGAAAAAGTCTCAGATTCTGAGACATTTTTCCGTATAGAAAAAGTCTCAGATTCTGAGACATTTTTCCGTATAGAAAAAGTCTTAAATTCTGAGACATTTTTCCGTATAGAAAAAGTCTCAGATTCTGAGACATTTTTCCGTATAGAAAAAGTCTCAGATTCTGAGACATTTTTCCGTAAAGAAAAAGTCTCAGATTCTGAGACATTTTTCCGTATAGAAAAAGTCTCAGATTCTGAGACATTTTTCCGTATAGAAAAAGTCTCAGATTCTGAGACATTTTTTCGTATAGAAAAAGTCTCAGATTCTGAGACATTTTTTCGTATAGAAAAAGTCTCAGATTCTGAGACATTTTTCCGTATAGAAAAAGTCTCAGATTCTGAGACATTTTTCCGTATAGAAAAAGTCTCAGATTCTGAGACATTTTTCCGTATAGAAAAAGTCTCAGATTCTGAGACATTTTTCCGTATAGAGTGGTCTCAAATTCTGAGACGTTTTTCCTATAGAATGGTCTCAGATTCTGAGACATTTTTCCTATAGTAAAAATGTCAGATTCTGAGACATTTTTCCTATAGAAAGTGTCAGATTCTGAGACATTTTTTCCTTATAGAAAAAGTCTCAGATTCTGAGACATTTTTCCGTATAGAAAAAGTCGCAGATTCTGAGACAGTTTTCCGTATAGAAAAATGTCTCGGGTTCTGTATCATCGATGATGGAGAAAAACTCACTGTTTTTTATCGCTTAAAATTAAATGAATATATTCTAAATTTCATCATTTAGAGCATTAACAAAAAATATCTTTTAATGCTCTGATGATGCAACACGAAGTTAAGCGAAATTTCAGGAATAAAGAATTTTACAAGCACTTGACCTCGAGCTCAAATATGTTATTTGTTTTTATTTTTTCCCTATAGAAAAAGTCTCACTTCTCAGACATTTTCCCTTCAGAAAAAGTCTCAGATTCTGCGATATTTTTTTTTATAGAAAAATCTCTGATTCTGAGACCATAGAAAAACTCTCAGCTTCTGAGACATTTTTCCCTTTAGAAAAAATCTCAGATTCTGAGACATTTTTCCTATAGAAATTCTAAAATTCTGATGTTCTTTTTCCCCATTTCAGATTTTAAATTATTATTTTTTAAAAAAATGTGAAAGATTTTGAGACATTTTTTCATTAGAAAATCAGATTCTGAAATGCTGCAAAATATGTTGATAAAAAATTCCAAGAATACTGCGTCATTTTCCTAGATTTTTGCTAACTTGATAAGATTTGAAAGTGTTATCTGCTACCAATATTGTACAGAATTTATTTTTATATTTCTACTGATATTAAAATCCTGTGTTAAATTGTTTGTGGTAAATATTACAAACAATTCTAGTTACTAATAGTGTTCAAGATAAAATCAATAATCGATTAAGATTGTTTCTTTTCATTGTTTAATTTGTTTAGCAATATTATCATAAATAAATAAAAAAAATTTATGTATTATTGACATTACAAACATATACAGTCGAACCTGGTTATAACAAACTCTAAGGGACCAGTAAAAATAGGTCGTTATAAGAGAAGTTCGCTATAAGAGGGGTATATTTTATATCAAGAAAACATTAAAAATATAAATAAATTTCATCAAAATTATAATATTAACAAAAAATTTCTAAGTTTTTGTGAGTTCGGTAACCATAATTGCCGCACATTTCAAAATGTTTATGGGAGTTCGTTATAAAAAGGTAAATAAACACGAAATTGTGTTCGTGGGACCATAATAAGTAGTTTGTTTTAACCGAGGACTCGCTATAACCGAGTTCATTATAAAAGAAGTATTTTGTGTGAAAATTTTTGCCAAAATGTCGGGACTTTGGAATTAGTTCGTTATAACCGAGAATTCGTTATAACCGAGTTCATTATAACCGAGTTTGACTGTAGCAATATCGAACAAGAAAAAAAAAGTGAGGATGATAATATTATTAACAATTGGGGCAAATAAAAATGACATCAACATTATATATTGAATGATAACAAAAAAAAATATTGGCTAACAAAAATTTGGCTAAAAACAGTTACTAAAATAAATATTTATTGGTAATAAAACAAAAATAAAAAGGAAATGAGTTATAAATATTAAATAGAAACCCACCAACCAAAGAAATAAAAAAATTTTAAAGTTTTTAGTCAATTTCAGGAATTAAAAAAAATCATAGCAGTTAATCTGATTTAATAACTATTAAGTATTAAATCTTGTTGATTAACTATTATTAAAAATGATATTTTAATTATATAATAAATTTTGAAATTTTATATTGATTTTAATAAGTATGAATAGATAGATTTGCATAAAATATATTTGTAAACCGCAAACTCTAAACAAAAAATACGAATAAAGAAAGTATAAAAAGGGGAATAAAAAAAAATAAAACAAATAAAAAAATCAACCAACACACATTAGTGACATAATAACAAATTAATAATAAATAGTTTGTACATAATTATTTATACAAACCGTCAATACAAATAGTGTTGCGAAATAAATAATATCAGACATTCAAAAATATAAGCACTATTCATAAATTTCAGTCGATAAATTAATTAATTTTTAATTTAAATCTTTAAAAAAAAATTTCAAATTGTGATCTGTTTTTGATAAATAACATGTCACACGGATTTAAATGACCTATCACAAACTTTAACTATAAAGTCGTATGACAAAAAAAAACAACGTTTTTTGGTACAAATTAAACTCATGTTTTATATTTTACACAAAAAAATCAAGAGAATTCCTTGTAAGTTACATAGCGTCAAAAAAGTTGTAATTTACAATTTTATTGGTAGAAATTTTGTAAAATTACAAAAAAGCTCGTAATTTTAACTAGGAATTCTCGTAAAATAGGAGGTTTTTTTTTAGTGTTCGAAAAATGCATCAGAATCTCAGATTTTTCTCGGAATCATAGACTTTCTAAATGAAAATTGTCTCAGAAGATAAGATTTTCTCTATACGAAAAAGTCTCAGAATCTGAAATTTTGCATACGATAAGTGTCTCAAAATCTAAGACTTCTTATTTTGGCAAAACTCTGAAACTTTTTCTGTAAAAATATTTTACAATCTGAAACTTTTTATGTAGAAAAATGTCTATAAATTTGAGACTTTTGATATAGGACAAATTTTTCCTATAGAAAAAGTCTCAGATGTTTACGAAAAATCTGTTAGATTCTGAGAATTTTTCTGTAAGAAAATGAGAAATTTAAAAACAAATTTAAAAGAAAAATGTTTGCTCCGTTTTCGTATAAGAGAATTTATTGGGGGCCCTGGGCACGTGCCCAGTGTGCCCTAATGGTTAAAACGGTACTGACTACACCCCTATTACATATCACAGACCTCCCACCTTTCATATAAAAACATCTAATTATTTTGAGGAAATGTCTCTTGATATATCACTTGTGACCTGCCACTGACTTTAAGGATACATCTCCCTCCGGTTTTTGCGTCCGGGACCAATTTTTTTAATTGGAAAGATTTTAACTCTACTTATTTCAAACGTTTTTGGTGAAAAACAATTTAACATTATGTGTTAAATAAATAAAGTGAAAAAAAAAGTGAAAATTCACAATTTTACTTTTTTAAGCATTTTGCACTTTTCGCACGAGCTTTTGGCCTTTGACAACCCCTAGTGAAATTTGATGCAGAACATTTTTTTGGTGACCCTAAAAATGCGAGATAGAGGGTTATTTCGAATTTTAGGCGATTTTGCTATCGTCATTCCTGGAAATTTCGATAGCGAAAACAGTATCACATTTTTATATGGAAACGATATCGTTATCGCCTGGAATAACGATAATTTTTCGATAAATTTTGGAAAATGGTGATTTTACTATTAATATGACTGGAGTTAACGATAGCGAAAACGATCTCATATTTTTATGGAAAAACGATATCATAAGGAAGGTACATTAAGAGCGAAAACACTATCGTTTTCGTATAATATGTGATAATTTGGTGATATTGCCTTGATATCATAACGGTATCGTTTGGTTTATTTGGTTATAGCATTTTTTTAAATGGTAGTCGATTGATAATAATAAGAGGATTTATTGTCGACTTTGTCGTTAACGAATTACATTTACTTTAGACCTGTACACTTTTGTGGCTCACTGTATATAAAAACCAAGCTTGGCAATCGAAACGAATAACGGTATTGGTATCGTTTTTTTATTAATTTCGGTATCGGTTACGGTATTTGAGATAAATCGGTTACGGTATTACCGATACCGAAACGTCAATACCGGTACGTACCGGTATTATCAAAAAAATGCTAAAAATATAAAAAATTTATTAAAACTTAAAAAATTTTTTTTTTCCATTTTAATACTAAACACTAATTTATTTGCTAAAATACCCTCTAAAATGTGAAAAAGAGCGTTTTTAGGGGGTCGGCGGGGGACGTAGCGGACCACACCTAGAAAAAGGGGCGGGCCGAGAAAACTGTAATTTTCCTATCCCCCTATGCAAAAACAAGTAAAAAAGTTAAATTCGACTTGCCCGAATCCATGAATAACTTCCACGATGCCCTCTTATAGTGATAGTTAATTTTCTAACGTGAAAAAAATTATCAATTTTGATTAGAAATATTTCATTTTGAGTAAAAAACTTTTTAGTCACTTGAAAAAAAAATGGACACATTTTTGTTTGAGTGTAAAATTTTTTCGAGTGTAAGGTACCGGTATTCAATTTAAAGGTTTTTGAAACGGATAACGGTATTGAAAAGGTATCGATTGCCAACATTGATAAAAACTTATTATACGTACCAAATGTAGGGTAAAAACAAGTAGAAAAGTTAAATTCGACTTGGCCGAACCAATTTATACCATCCACAATGCCTTTTTTTATACCCTCCACTCTAGTGATAGAGGGTATATATAAGTTTGTCATTCCTTTTGTAACACCTCAAAATATTGGTCTAGGACCCCATAAAGTATATATATTTATGATCCTCGATCGATTTTAAGTCGATCTAGCGATGTCCGTCCTTTCGTCCGTCCGTCCGTCCGTCTGTCTGTCTATCCGTCCGTAGAAAACACGCTAACTTTTGAAAGACTTTACAGAGGCTACTGAAGTTTGGCATATATGTTTGTCATTTACCTGGTCAGGTTGGTAGTGCAATCCAGCCAAATCGGTCCAGCGGTTCAAAAGTTATGAGCAAAAGAGTAAATTTCGGCAAGGGTGTTTCGCGAATTTACGAGATAAAAAACACGATAACTTTCGAAAGACAATGAGACTGCTGAAACGTGGCATGTATCTTTGCCGTTCCCCGGGTCTGTTTGGTTTTAAATTTCAGCTCAATCGGTCCAGTGGTTCAAAAGTTATAAGCAAAACCCTGAATTTCAAATTAGTTTCATCTAAAATGCCACGTGTTTTAACAAGTTTTAAAAGCATTGGTGGTAACTAAACAATGCTTTTCAAACTTGTTTAAATTTTAAGCAATGCTTTTTAAACTTGTTTAGTTTTAAAAGCATTGTTAACTTAAAAACCACACTCGAAAAAAATTTTACAATCAAAAAAAATTTTACACTCAAAAAAAATTTTACACTCAAAAAAAATGTACACAAAAAAAAAATTTTTTTTTTTTTTTTTTTACAAAAATTACAACATTTTGTGTACATACGTACGTGCATTCACTCAGAAATATTTTTACAGTAAAAAATTTTACACTCAAAAAAAAAAATAGTAATTTTTTTTTTTTTTTTTTAAATGCCAAAAAAAGAGTTTTTTACTCAAAATAAAATATTTCTAATCAAAATTGTTAATTTTTTCACGTTAAAAAATGTACTACCCTTTAAAAAAATGCATTGTGGAGGGTATTCATAGATTCGGCAAGTCGAATTTAACTTTTCTACTTGTTAGGATATAAATTTCTGTAACGTGAAAAAAATGAACTTTGATTTGATATATTTTATTTTAATTAAAACCCTTTTTATATCCTCCAACCATAGTATGGGGGTATACTCACTTTATCATTCCGTGTGTATCGCATTGAAATATCGGTCTAGGACCCCATAAAGTATATATTTTATTGGTCAGTGATCGATTCTAAGACATTCTAGCGATGTCCGTCCGTCTGTCCGTATGTAGAGGACACGATACAGTCCAAAATAAAAGAGCTAGACTTCCGAAGTTTGGCACGAATATGTCTTATATTCCTAGGCAGGTTAAGTTCGGAAATAGGCAAAATCGGACCAAGGAAAAAAAGTGCCCTCCTGAAGAACTAAACCAACCTAAGAAAAACCGCATTTTTTGCAGGGTTTTTTGTACTTTTTCTAAGCAAATGCAACTGTCTTGTCTCAGAAGAAGTTTAATATCGCAAGGGGAAGGTGTCCCATAACTTCACTCACCACAAAAAAAAAAAAACGCCCCTGATTTTTTTTTATATTGTTTTTTACATTTTGGAGGGTATAAAAGATTCGGTTTTTTCAACACGTAAATTTAAGGTGAAACAAATCTGAAATTCACGGTTTTGCTAATAACTTTTAAACCACTGGACCGATTCGGCTGAAATTCAATACGAACCAGGCCACGGGAACGACAAATATTTATGCCAAGCTTCAGCACCCTCAATTGTCGTTCGAAAGTTAGCATGTTTTTTATCTCGTGAATTCGAGAAAAACCCTTGCCAAAATTTATTCTTTTGCTCATAACTTTTGAACCACTTGACCGATTTCGCTGGATTGCAATACCAACCTGACCAGGTAATTGTCCAACATATATGCCACACTTCAGGAGCCTCCCTAGTCTGTCTTTCAAAAGTTAGCGTTTTTCAACAGACAGACGGACGGATGGACATCGCTAGATCGTCTTAGAATCGATCAAGGATCATGAATATATATACTTTATGGGGTCCTAGAGGTGTTACAAACGGAATGACAAACTTATATACATGTACCCTTTATCACTAAAGTGGTCGGTATAACAAAACTGAGAAACGACGACAACCACGAATAACATTACAATTTTATAACATTAAATTTAAATTATTTAGTAACTTTACAAGTTTATGTAGTAACTAATAATCACCTTTAATTAATAAACATTTAAAATTAAATAAAAATAAATACACCCCCCCCCCCTTCCCCTTTTTTTCACCTTTTTTTCAATTCCATATGACGAATTTTATCACCCGGTAAATGAAAACAACAACAACACCATTTATGTTTGTTTTCTTACTTCACAACTTCGTAAACATAAATCTATTAGTTGAAGTGAGACAAAAATATACAAAAAGAAATAGCATAATAAAGTAAAACTGACGTAATCCTGATATCTTCTACTTCTTTTTGGGTTATTTTTTAATTTGTGGGACATCATGTCGCCGCATAAAAAATGATGAGTATTTTTATTTTCATATGAATAAAAGCACAAAACTTCAATTAAAAACCAATAATTGATAACGATAAAAAATCTCAATTGTAAATTAAACAATTCTTGAAAATGTAATAATCAAAATTTATGACAACACTAACCTCCATTATGTTTTTTTGTTTAGATTCCTTTTTATCAATTTGTTCTTGAATGGATTTTTTTTTCTTATATTTCTTTATTAAAATGACCTTTCACGCACTTTTTTGTTATTAAACTTTACTTGTATTTAATAAATAAGGTATATTTTCTAATTAAAATATATATTGCACTAATAAATGTTAAAATATTTAACAAAAATTCTTGTTTTTTTTGGGCGTCGTCACTTTTTTTTACGTTTTTTTTTTGCACGTATAAAATTTTTGACACTGTCGTTTCACTAGGTTTTTATTTTCTTTTGTGCTTCTGGCTTTTATCTTTTTTAGTTTACTCTATTAACAGTTAATCGTAATTAATAAATTATTTAATTGTGAAATTCTAAATGATTAAATAAAAAGAATTTTTTTAATAAATGCACTCGTTTTATTTTATGCGAATAGTGAAAAAACCACACACAACACGCGAAACAACCGTTCAAACCGAGCTCAAAAAATCAATAACAAATAAACTTAAAAACTCTGTTTCATTTTTTTGGTATTTTTACTAATTCCTTTTTATGTTTATTTTCTTCATACTTTTTTTTAATTCAGAAAGGGAAATTTTTTGTTTTCCTTACACCAGTTTCGCCGGGGAAATTTTAGAAAGAGAGAGACAGGAATGCTTTTGTTTCATTCGCACGAATAGTTAAACGAAACAGAGATACATGCCGACCCCAAATAATTGGAGGCGCCGTCAAAGTATGATTGGCGCCGCGGTGATTATTTATATTCCATTGTTCGTTTTCAGTGTTGCCAGATAAGAGGATTTAACTTTATTTGCTACCGATATTCGGGGGGAGCGGTTTGGGGATTTCACAAAATGTTGGGGACTTTTTTGCAAGTCATGTTTGAAGTAACTCCAATTAAATAGATTTTCTTAAAATCCAAAATTTCGAAATCTTGGAAATTGTTTGGATGATTAAGAGAATAATCACAATTTGAGCGGGAAGTGTTTTTCCGCAACTGTTTACATCAGAGCTTCGAAGAATGAAATCCTTTTCAAATTAATTCTCCAAAAAATCCAAAAAATTTTCATAGTCCAATAAATTTTCATGCATTCGATTTTATAAATCGACATTTAATGCAGTTCTTGGAATGAATTCGATTGAATGGAAAAAAATAATGCATTCGATTTCAGAAAAATCGATGGCATTCGATTTTTTATCATTCCACTGCGAATGCAAACGATTTTTTAAATAGATAGAGCAAAACGGAGCAAAATTTTGGTCCATAGTATCGTCGACCCCCTTTAGTGTGCAATTACAATTCTGGCGTTGGCCTTGAATTTTGCTTGTTCCCATACATTTTGTATGTAGAACAAAATTCAAAGCCAACGCTAGCGTTTCAAAGCCAGAATAGAATCAATTCTATTTTCTTGGCTTTGCTCTCTCGTGAGTATTTTTTTTGCTTTGGCATTGCCAGTCATTTACAAAAAAAAGGGTTGATTTTGTTTATGAAACACGTCTTGTTTATGAAACACATCTGTGTATTGCAAAATTATAAGAAAAGTACATGTAAAAGAAAGTAAAATATAATTTACCGCCAATTATTATAAAAAAACAAGTATCAAAAAAATATCAATAAAAAAACCAAAGCAGTTTTATTATGTTTCACCGAAAAAATATAACTTTCAGGAAAAATTTATTTTTCTTCCACCAAATAATTATATTTCTGTTATTCTTTGTGTGTGTGTATACAAACAAACGCCAGAACAAAATTCAAAGCCAAAGCCTTTGTTTAAATCAAAAGCCCTCTCTTTACACAAAATTCAAAGCCAACGCCAGAATTGTAATTGCACACTAACATGTGATGACCCTACACGCAAAAAACACTTACACTCAAAATTGAACTCACCTAGTGCTTTTGCGTAATTTAACCAAGTTTTTGTTCTAAAAAATTTTGCTTAATTACGCAAAAGCACTTGGTGAGTTAAATTTTTGCCAAAAATTTGGTAAATAAGTGTAAGTGTTTTTTGGGTGTAATGGGCCCTAATTTTGAATCCAAAAAAATTGGTATTTCCGAAAATTAAAAAAATGCACATATTACACAGTATTTACCTGCCTACACACAAAAAGTCCAGAACCATTTTTGTAGCTCTTGGCTCATAAAACATGACCGCCAAATACCACCAAATACCCGAAAGCCCTCCCAGTAATGGTATTTAAGTTATCCAGTTTTTTTAATTCTCAAGACCCTACAGGGCCCTTTAATTTCAGTATCTCAAAAACAAAGCAAAGTAGTGCAAAACGGATAAAAATTTTGGATCAAAATTTAGGGGCCCAATAGAGTCTTGAGAATTTTAAAAACTGCGTAACTTGAAAACGGTAACTCAAAGAGCTTTCAGAGCTACAAAAATGATTTTGTTTTTTTTGTCGTATCCGCAGTATTTAGCGAGATATGCAAATTTGAAACTTTTCGGAAATGCCAATTTTTTTAGATTGAAGACTTATGAAGAGTGTCGGCGATACCAAAGTCAAAGTTATAAAGTAATCCATCGACCGTTTTGTAGATCTGGCATCACCAAAGATAATTAGAATATTCTGGCAATGCCAAACCAAAGTTCAAACGTAAAGCAAAGAGAGACAAAAAACAATATGCATTCTCACTGTAGAACTGGTATCTTCCATCTCCTTCACATTTCGATTTGTGATAAAATTTCGTAAACAATACCATACGATTTTTGTTTACTACTTTTTCAAACGCCATTTGTTAGCCTACTTTATAACTCTGGGCGATACCACAGACTAATACAGACTCGACATAAGTGACAGGTGTCAAAAAAGTAGTTCTGAACCATATGGTTAATATTTTCAAATTATTCTACGAATTAGGTTAGAAAGAGAAAACTGATATAACGCGCCATAAGAAAAATGGATGCCAGATCGGTTTTTGTTGTCTCACTCACTCCTAATTCGTAGAAAGTGTTGCCATGTTAGCGTAAAACAGGCTAAAAACCGCTGTGTTTTCTCCTAAAATCGCTTATTTTTTCCCCATTTTTTCTTGTAAAACTCTACTGTCGAGTCTGTATTTAGTCTGTGGCGATACTATGTACAAAAAATTGGCTCCATTTTGCTCCATCTTGATTAGTTTTTTTAAGTTTTAAATGCAATGAATGAAAAAGCCGTTAAATTTTTCAAATTAAATGAAAATAAAATCGATTGCATTCGCAATGGAATGCATTCGATTTTTAAAAGTCGAATGAAAAAAAAATCGTATTCATTCGATCTTTGAAAGTCGAATGAAAAATAAATGAAATGCATTCGATATTTTTTAGTCGAATAAGTCTAAAGTAATTTCATTCAATTCGCTAAAAATGTGAATGCAATCACTAAATTATTATTCCGAATGCTAAATCGAATTAAGAAATGAAATCCTTTGAAGCTCTGGTTCACATACGTTTTATATGAAAACAAAATTAAGCCGCGTTTTTCCGCCAAACTAGATTAAAAAAAAATTACTTAAACCATGACAAAATTGTATTACTTAAATGAAAAGAATAATAAATGAATTTGAAGACATAAACCGCGGGGGGAAAATTTACCCCAAATGATCCTGAAAATCCACCCAACCTGCCTCCCTCGCAAAAAAAACGCCCCTGTATTTTTTTTTAATTTTTTTTACATGTTGGAGGATATTAAAAATTCGGCTCAAAATCAGTCGAATTTAAAACTCGTACTTTCGTTAGCAAAAATATAACACAAAAAATTTGGCGAAACGTCCCAAAATTAAGCCTTACGGCATTAAACTCATAAGTTACCTTAATTAAATACAAATTTTGGAGTTTGCGTATAACAGCTTGTGTACAGGGATGCATTTCACTGTACGTTCAATAATCTTAAACACGCAAAAAGTTAGTTTTCAAACATTCACCTTCACCCTTTTACCAGTTTTTTAGCCCTGTCACAAAACTGTGTTTTAGCTAAAACACTATTTTATTTAAAAAAATAAATTTTCTTAAATTTTTACTGGGCTATTCATAATGAGTAAATTAAATCTAATGTAGGTTTATTTGACTGATATTGCATGAATATTTTTCAAATAAACCTACTTTAAGTACACTTTAAGTATTATGAATAAAGGCCTTAAAATGCAAAGAAACCAAGGATCACCTTTTTACTCAATACCTGTTTATTTCAAAGTGGAATTTTTGAAAATGAAATATACACACATGTTTCATAAAAATACAGGTAGAATGTAATCCTTTTGGATTTTTTTTTTCAATCCCTTTTAAGGATTTGGAATATTTTATATTATGCCATTGTGTACTCTTTTCATATTTTTAATATTCTGCGAAGTAATTATGAAATGTCAATTTACAAGGAAGAAATGTCAATTTACAAGGAAGGTCTTCTCTGCATTCTCACTGATCTTCTCGAAATTTAAATATGAATATACAAAAATCCTCAGATTCTAAAACATTTTTCGTAAAAGAAAATTCTCAGACTCTAAAAAATTTTATGTTTCTATATTTTTTGATAGTATTCATATTAATATTAATATTCATTTGTTTTAACCAACATCAACATTTATTTTTAATTGTTAAGAAAATTTAAAATAAAAAATAACGTCACTTTCATTTGTTTACCAACAAATTTGAAAAAACTAACCTACGAAAACATTAAAAATTAATGATTGTTTTGTTATTTTTACTAACAAATTAAAAAAAAATACGTACGAAAACAGTAAAAGTTAATGATTTTGTAGGTAATTTTTACAAATTTCTATTGAATTTTATTTTAAAAAATGTTTAATAAAATTTTTGGGCAATCGATCCCACAATCAACTACATTCGGGCCAGACACTCTACCCATCGGGCCAAAGTTACTTGATACAAACATGTTTTTATAACTCCATAAATATTTCTTTGAATTATTTGTCTACAAATAAATAACAAACACAAATAGGTAAAAACTAATGACTTCTCTTTAAAAATTAAAAAAAAAAAATAACTTACACAAATCAATAAAAACTAAAGAAGAATCACCTATTTTTACTTTCAGAACAAAAATAAATGACCTTACAAATTGAATGCTAATGAAAGTCTTTATTTTTTATGTTGCTATTTTTGAAACAAAGAACATAATTAGTCATTTCAAAAAACTGAACATTGAACAAATCTTTTTTCTTTTAAAAACGACAAAACGTAAAACTTTTTAAATAAACTGCAAACAGTTAATGACATATTTTTTGAGTGTTGGATTCCAAACCAACTAAAACGCAGTTTGCACATTTATTGACGAACCACTTACTTACACTCAAAAAATTATGTTAGTAAAATCAACTGAAAATGTCAGTTAAAATAACTACTTTATAAGTTGTTTTGGGGTCAACTACTTTTTCAGTTAAATCAACTAACAATGTTAGTTATTTTAACTGACAAAAAGCAACTGACTTATGTAGTAAAAACTACTAACATTTGTAGTCAAAACAACTAATATGTAGTAAAAATTATATAATCAATATATAATTTATTTTTTTCAAAAAAAATTAAAAAAAAAAATTGAAGACCAAACTTTTTTTTTTCAAAAAGTTGTGGAAATAAAAAAAACGAAAATTTATTTTTATTTTTTGAAAAAAAAACTTTAAAAATTTTTCATATATAAAAAAAATAAAATTAACTACTTTAAATAACTGTTACTGCATCACAGTACTTTTTTGTTAGTTGTTCAAAAAAACGACTTAAAATTACTAACAGAAATAGTTGTTTGATATTTTTCATACAAAAACAACTGACTTTGTAGTTGAAAACAACTGAATACTGTAAAATATACCAATAACTAGCATGTAGTAACTTACATAATTTTCTGAGTGTATTGTAACTGCAATACTTTTTGGAGTGTAAGAGTCCCCGCACAACAATGTCGGAGCGGTTGACGTTTTCGGTCATGAGAGAGTATAGGCGCAAAACAAAGACGGCAGCGGAAAATTCTGTCATATGTTTATTTTTTCACTTTTTCGTCACTTTTTTATTTAAATTAATTGTATTTATAATAATCAATATGATTTTTTCATATTGATTCGTTTTTTTTGATCTTTTTTTTTTCAATTTTAATATTTTTTCTTTTTAGAGATCATATTTTTTTGTTTACTTTATCGAAAAAAATCGAAATATTTGTAAAAAAGTGGCAACATTTTCATTTCAAAAATTAAGGAAGAGAGAGAAACCGACACAAAAATAAAATTGATTTTATTCTAGCGGATTTCGGTCGAGCGTTTTTTCATGCCAAATTTGTATGAAAAATACGTCACCGACATTGTTGTGCGGGGACTCTAACAAACAATGCTGCCAAGTTCATAAAATCAGTTATATTAACATGTTAACGATCAGTTAAAAACGGTTAACAAGTTAAAAATGTTAAACTAACATTATTCTGTTAACATTTAGTTTTACTAAAATTGCCGTTAAATTTAAAATTAAACAATAAACATTAAATTTTTTGTTTTTAATTAAACAATTTAAATTATATAAAACTTCTTTGCACAAAAGCAGAAAACACATTATAAAGTTAAATTATGAGCAATTTGTGCGATTTATTAAAATTAATTAAAAGTCATTACTAAATACCAGGCTATTACCGAAAATTAAAGCTAAAAAAAAGTACCTGTACAAAAGCAAATAAAACGTTTATTATACCTGACAAAGCGTACGACGAAGACGATGGGCTTATAAAAAACCAGCACATACACAAAAAACAATTTACATTCTTCTAAAGAAAAACAAGTACATCCATTCCATTGACATAATAAGATTTAGCGGAAATGGAATACAGACACATATTCTTCTCTTAGGCCTATTTACAAAAAAAAAAAAAATAAAAAATCGTGTACTACCACATACCAAAAATTACAACAAAATATAATAAAAAAAATAAATATAAAACATCAACAAGGTGTTTGAGTGGAAATATTATAGAAAGGACTATTAACCATGACAAAAAGGTGGAAGAAGTGGAACGCCATAAAAATACCTGATGTATAAAACGTTATTACAATGATGTTAAATTTAAAAGTTGATGATTTGAAGTTGGGTTGAAGATTTTTGTGAGGAGTTATAGTGTAATACGTACTTAAATGATGTTTTTTTTTTTTTTTATTTTATATGTATTTTTTTTTTGTTTTGTTGGTAATATAGCAAACAATTACCGTTATATTATATTTTTTTATGTTAATTACACGGAACGGCAAACAATTTGGTTTTGTGTTTAAAAATTGTAAAAAATGTTAAATCATGAAGATACTTACAAATCAGCTATATTTTGACCTTTCGCGGTGCTTTAAAACAATTTCCTATGTGGTGGAAATCGATCGTTTTTGAAATTTCAATATCGATTATTTTGAAATATTTACAATTAAAATGAGATACAATTGTATAAATCCATATATTTGATTCAACTCAAGCTTTTAAAACAAATTCAAGTAATTTTGGCTTTTCTATTCACTTTTCAAATTTCGATTTTTGGTGAAATCGATCGAAATTGAAATCGTTCGTATTCCATCACATACCAGAATATCTCTGAAAAGTTCCCCTTGTAACATTGGCCCAAGTGCTGTCTTTGAAAAAAAGTTAATTTTCAGAAAAAAGTAAAATTTTTAAGTGCTAATTTTTAAAAAGGTGTTTTTTTTTTTTTTTTGTGAAAAAGTTAAGTTTGATTCGGCCAATTCTATGGTATTCGTGGAATTGGCCCAACAATACCTTTTCTATACGAAAAATGTCTCAGAATCTGACACCTTTTTAATACAAACAAGTAAGAAAGTTATAGACCATATGATACCCTACACCAGTGTTTTCCGGAAAATGGGTCCCAGGTCCAAATGATCGATTGGATCTGTCTTTTGTTAGATCTTTATTTGGTGCAGAAAATACACACAGATCAAATTTTAGTGGAATTGGTTTATTTTTTTTGTTAATAGACCGATTTAACTGAATATCGGTCGAAATTTTTATATGGGGGACTAAGTCCAAAAATGGTCCAATTATATTCCGATTGGATAAGGTTACTAAAGTGCACGTTTAACAATTAAAAATTAATTTTTTTTTATCAAATATTTCCATTTTTATGAATTTTGAGGGAATTATATGAATATCGGGAGGGTGGTTTATGTGGGGACTACCAGAAGGACTGACCCGATTCCTTTGAAATTGGGAATGGTGATTCGTGCATACAAATTTTGTTTACCTGCTAAATTTCAAAGCAATATCTGTTATAATACGGATATTAGAGTCATTTAAGCCAAATCCAAAGGGGGCGTTTGTATGGGGGCTAGGTCTTAACATGTACCGATTTTCTTCAATTTCAATAGGCTTCATCCTTGGGCCAAATGCTTAAGTTTCAAATTTCTTGTCAAGTGATTGAAAATTGCGATCAGTGTCGTGCTTAAACCGATAGATGGACAGACGGACGGACGGACGGACATCGCTAAATCAACTAAAAAAGTAATTCTGAGTCGATCAGTATACTTGAGAGAGGTCTTGGACCAATATTTCGGGCAGTTACAAACATCAGCACGAACTCATTATACCCTGTACCACAGAGTGGTGTAGGGTATAAAAATGTCTCAGAATTTGAGACCTTTTCTATACGAAAAATGTATTAGAATCTGAGCCCTTTTCCATATGAAAAATATCTCAGAATCTAAAACCCTTTCTATATAAAAAATATCTTAGAATCTGATCCCTTTTCTATACGACAAATGTATCAGAATCTGACAAGGGAAGTATCTCAACCCTTATGAACCGATTTGCCTGAAACTTAAAATATATATAAAAGAGACGATTTTAAGGTTGGGGCACAGACTAAATACAGACTCGACAGTAGAGTTTTATAAGAAAAAATGGGGAAAAACTAAGCGATTTTAGGAGAAAACACAGCGGTTTTTAGTCCGTTTTACGCTAACATGGCAACACTTTCTACGACTTAGGAGTGAGTGAAACAACAAAAACCGATCTGGCATCCATTTTTCTTATGGCGCGTTATATCAGTTTTCTCTTTCTAACCTAATTCGTAGAATAATTTGAAAATATTAACCATCCCTGCAAAAAAAGTCATTACCACTTCTCAGTGGAGTGCTTTAAAACTATAACAAATGTAATGAAATACAACAAAAATAACAAAAAACACAAGACAAAAACACACAAACAGTTTTTTCTACTCCAGAATATATAGATATTCAGCTCTTAACTCATTACCTATCGCGACACCTCCATACAAATGTAAGTAGATATTCAGTAGATAAGAACTACTCCAGGGAAGTAGTTGGAAGTTGTTTGAAAGCTCGGAGTACTTCTTATCTACTGAATATCTACTTACTTTTGTATGGGAGTGTCGCGGAAGGTAATGAGTTAAGTGCTGAATAACAACTTTTTATGGAGTAGAAAAAACTGTTTGTGTGTTTTTTTCTTGTGTTTTTTGTTATTTTTGTTGTATTTCATTACATTTGTTGTAGTTTTAAAGCACTCCAAATAGAAGTACTCCGCACTTTTTTTGCTGGGATATGGTTCAGAACTACTTTTTTGACACATGTCACTTATGTCGAGTCTGTATTAGTCTGTGGTTGGGGTATCTCGGCTTATCGGCCATATCAGTGTTTAAAAATTTCGTTGTCCCCTTATGAAACAATGTGGACCTTCGTGAAAATTTTGATAGCTCCCGAACTAAAAAGAATATCGTGTAGAGAAAAAATACGCGTCGACTTAAATTTAATAAAGATTATTTCGTATTAGTACGGATATCGTAGGTCAAAGTCTTCATATAAATGCCCCCAAAATTTATACATTTTCATGAAAAAAATATTTAACAAAGCTGAATTTTTACAAGTGTATGCCACCGTTGGTTAGGCACTAAAAAACCCTTTCTCCTCATATGTAAACATCATATAGTTTCTTAGAAAGAAATGGCTGAAAAATCCAAAAAACAATTTTTTCCGCCAATTTTTGACCCATGTTTTGAACCCCTAAATACCCGATACGCCGAGACATCCCAACTTTAGAATTGTCTCTTTTATATATGTTTTAAGTTTCAAGCAAATCGGTTCATAAGGGTTGAGATATTTCCCTTGTTAAAATTTTTTTATAGGAAACATTTCTTGGAATCTTTAAATTTTTCTAGAGGAAAAATAAGAAAATTTTCTTCATGGAAAATTTGAGAATTTTTCTATTACAAAAATGTATTAGAATGTCAGACTTTTTCTATAAAAAAAATAGCACAAAATATGTGACTTTTTTCAATAGGAAAAATGTCTCGGAATCGGAAATTTTTTCTATTCAAAAATTTCTCAGAATCTAAGAAATGTGTCCTTGAAATATGTCTACACTCAAAATAATTACTCTGTTAAATACTCTGTAAAATTACTGTAATCTCAATTCGACAGATATTTGACAAAGTTATCTGTCGAAATACAGATTTTAAGAAAATACTTTGTATTTTCTTGTGACCGAAAAACAAAATTTTATTTGTAATTTTACTTTTTACTTTGTAATTTCTATTTTACAGATAATAAACAGAGTTTTTTTGTTAAAATACAGATTTAAGAAAAATACTTTGTTTTTTTTTCTCATAACCAAAATACTAAATTTTAATTTTACTTATTACTCTGTAATACAGTTTTCAAATAAAAATCTCTCCAAAAAACTTTCAAATATGACCGATAAACCCCATTTTAAAAAGTGTCTTAAATTACAATAAAACCTGGTTAATTTTACGAGGATGACGTGTAAAACTGGAGCTAAAAAAGTATTTACAATTTGGATGCATTAAAGCGGGCAAATTTACACGATGGCATTTCTTAATTGTCAACACTACTGAGAATGAGAAATTGATTAAAACTAAAAAAGTGACCGTTGTGTAAAGCCCATTAAAAAAATATAAAGGAAAGTTACAACATTCTTAGACGATTTCCCTTTAATTTTATAAGTGTTTATTAGAATGACCCCGCACAAATGTGGCACCCAAAATTAGAAGTTTATGGAAAAACAACATGAGAACATCTAGCGAGTTTATAAATAATTTCTACAAAGTTAAACATTCGCGTCCGAAACATTTAAGCGGGCACATTTAAATGATGGCAATTGCCTTTATTTTGTGACAAGTTGTTACTTATCCATGTTTCTTGCACATTACAGTCGAAGAAAATGAATAAGAATTCTTATAGTTGCCACTTAGAAAGTGATCTTAAACAAGAAATTAAAATATAACGTTTTGCGTTCGCATGGCGCAAAGTGGGAAACGCATTTAATCAGGATCATTTAAATTTTATTTTTTTCTCCAAGTTTATGAAACACAATTTTCATATTTAAATAGCCCCTGATCAAATCGTCATTTATTATTAATTTATAAAAACCTCGGTGAACATCTACCGCTTAAATGCATCACTAAATATGTGAATTTTAATAATTTAAAATATACGTAATACTCAAAGAATAATTTTGACGGCTTGTCAGACTGTTAATGTTTTTGAAGCAGAGAAGTTCTCGAGTTCATGCACGCACAGTTAAACAAACTTAAAAACGCCGTTGGAATGACAACTTCAGAGAATAATCACAATTGGAGCGCAATTTTTCCGCAACTGTTCACACACGTTTTGTATAAAAACAAAAAACCGTCGAGTTTTTCCGCCAAACTAGATTCAATTCTATTTTTATGAGGACATTGCGGAAAACCGCGCCGCTCCAATTGTGATTATCGTCTTAAGAAGTTTTTGTTTTTTTATTATTATAAATATGTATGTTGTTACTTTTGTTCTCAATTATTTCATGTGTTCAAGTTTGAAATCAAATAAATTTAACAAAAACTTTGTAAATTTTCAGAACTTTTTTGAAAGCTTCTGGTCTCATACCAACATTCTACAGATAATGCTGTAAATTTACAGTTTTTATCTATCTTAATAATTTTAAGAGTTTTTACAAATTTATGTAAATTTACAGAGTATTTATCTGTAAAATTATAATCCCATTTAACTAATATTTTACTAGAAACTATGTAATTTTACAGTTTTTTATTTGTCCAAACAATTTTACAGAGTTTTCTATGTAAAATAACAAAAAATCTTGCTGGTTGGAAATCTATGGTATTTTCTGCTGGCTCAGCAGAGTATCTCTGTAATTTAACAGAGTGATTATTTTGAGTGTAAGAATCTAAGACTTTTTAATAGGAAAAGCTGAAAAAAATCTCAGACCCTTTCGGTAGGAAAAATGTCTCAGTTTTTATATAGAACAAAATCTATAGGAAAAATGTGCCTCTGAATTTAAGACTTTTAGAAAAAATGTCCCAGAATCTGAGAAAATGTCTTAGATTCAAAGATTTTTTCTATTTGAAAAATGTTTCAAAGTATAATACTTTTTCTGCATTAAAATTTCTGTGATTCAGACTCTAAGACTTTTTCTATAGGAAAAAAGTCTCTGAAGCTGAGACATTTTCTGTAGGAAAAATCTAAAACTCAGAATCTAAAACTCTTTTGTAGGAAACATTTCTTAGATTCTTAGAATTTTCGATAGGAAATATGTCTCGGAAAAAATTTGTGAATCGTAGACTCTTTATAAGGAAAAGTGTCTCAGAAAACAATAGTTTTTCTTATAGAAAAATGTTGCAGTATCTAGAAAAATTTTAAAATGCATTAAATTATTGAACTTAGATGTTTTTTTTTGTAGAAAAAAATATTTCTTAACCTACGAAGATCCCTATAGTGAAAAAGTCCCAAGATCTAAGCATTTTCTATAAGAAGAATTTTTCTAAATATAGGATTTTTTGTTGGGAAAATTACCTAAGTATCTAAGAATTTTCTATATGAAAGTGTAGCAGAATTTGAAAATTTTCTATAGAAAAATTCTAAAAGTTTTCTGCAGCAAAATTCCTCAGAATGTCAGAATTTTTCTATTGGAATACTGTCTCAGAATCATAGACTTTTTCATGACTGAGAAAAATGTTGAAACAAGAAAACTGTTTTGGAATAAATATATATCTGAAATATGTCTTTTCTTTCTTTTGGAAAATTGTTTCAGAATCTGGATCTTTTGCTGTCAGAAAAAAGCTTTAGAAACTGAGAATTTCTTGAGGACACATTTTTCAAAATATCAAAAATTTTCTTAAGTTCTAAAATCTTTTTGTATAGGAATAAATTTTTAAAATTTGAAAATGTTTCTATACAAAAAATCATAATAAACAAGAGGTAAACACTGAAAAACTAAAGATTCAAGTCCAACCTGAGGTTCCCTAAAAAAATTCCCCTCCCAAACCCAAGAGCTGGACCCGCGCCTAATAAATCAGAGTTAAAAATTTTAAAAAATTGAACGAAATGTGATCACATCTCGAATTATGGCTTAAAAGTTGCGGAGTAGAATTTTTAGAATTAAAAAAAAACTAAGACTTTGGACGTTTTCAAAAAGTTATTTTTAATTTTTTAACTTTAAAAATAAGTGATAATCAGAGACAGGAACTTCATGCAAATGCATGTTTTTTCTCATTAGTCTGAGAACATTGTTAATGAGATATCTTTTCGAATCAACAAATTTGCATTAAAATGGCATTGATTTGTAAGTGCATATTTTTGCATATTTTAGTAAAAATGCATATATTTGCATATTTTTGAAATAATGGCATTTTTTAGTATTATTTTGTAATATTTAAGAAAAAATTCAAGTTTTTAAACATTTTTTGTTACATTTTTTTCGCAATAGTTTTTACATAGTATTTTTTCGAATTTTAGTTTTTTGCCATTTTGACGCTTTTTTGGTATTTTATGCAGATTTTTTTTTAATCGTACCTAGACGTACTTTTTTTGTGTCCTGTTGACGTACTTTTTTTTAAAGTTGGCAAAAGAGAACTTGGTGTTTCAGTTGTCTCTTTTTTCATATTAACACAAATTCCAAGAAAACACACTTCAAAAGGATAAGCCTCGCTAAAATATGCTTCAATCACATCCGTAGCTGTAAAACGATCATTTAAAATTTTTCCGAATTGTTTTAAATCGAATAGACTCATCTTTACTTTTGTTTTAGATAGAATAGACTCATCTTTACTTCTGATAATTTAAAGAAGTATTTACTTGTCGATAAAAATATTTTTTTTTGTAAGTTTTACTAAAGTAAATATTTTTTTTTAATCTGTAAGACTGAATTTTGCTGTTATATTTTTATTTAAATAAAATTAAAAAAAAATTTAAATGCATATTTTCTAAATTTTTGTTGCATATTTTACGATTTTTTATGCATATGTTAAGCGCTTAAAACAACGTTTTTAGATGCATAAAGTTCCAGTCTCTGGTGATAATACTTCAAATAATTTTTTCATATATTTTTTTTAAAACTGAATTTAAAAACCAACAAAATGTTGTCCGACTTTTTTTTTTATAACTTCAGTGGGCCATAAAAAAGAGCTCGAGCTAAGTTTTCAAAACCCTTCAGGGGGTTTGGTCTAATATTGGTATACTTTAATTTTTGTTTTTCCCATCTAAGATAGAAAATCGTGTTGCACAGAGTTATCAATTTCATACATATTCAGTAAAACTTTTCACTTTTTGCATCAAAGTTAAACAGTTGGTCCCGTTATGCATCACTGAAGATAACAGTGCTATGTTAAATTAAACAAGCAGTTATGTTAACGATCAAAGAAAATCGGATAAGTTAAATTATGTTATGATAACAGCACTATGTTAAGTTTTAAAGCAACAGAAAATCCGTTAAATTTAAAATTTATAACAAGGTTATCAGAATTTGAAATTTTATCGTGTAAAATATAAAGCAGAAATCAGAATGAAATTTTTAACAAAAAATTTACAGATGATAACAGGAATATTTCATTAACATTTTAGATAAAACTAAAATAATTAAAATTCAGAAACAACCAAACATAAATTGAAAATCATGATTTAGTTCATACTTGCTGAACTGCCAAGTTAGCGTATCGGTCTAGAGTGATCGAACCAAGGAAGTTAAGGTGGGTTTCAAAAATAAAATAGCCTTCATGTGAGTAAATTTAAAACAGCTATAAAAACAAATACGCAATATTTTTTATTTATGTTTTTTTAATTGAAAGATAAACTATTGTAATATTTTTAAAATTTTATAACACAAAAATTGGTCAACTAAAATTGCCACTTAATTGTAGAATGCTTTTCTCATAGGATAAAATCAGCTGCAGTTGTACAGCAAAAAGTACTGGACCGATTGTGATGAAGTTTTTTTTTTTGATTTGTAGATCATTTTTTGAAATTTTGACCTAATTATGTTTTTAATGAAAGAAGAAAAGTAAATTTTTCAATTTTTTAAGTTTACATAAGCATAACTTCAATAAGAATCAATATTTTTTAAAAAATGGCCACGGTAAACACTAGAGAATTTAATAATCTACAAATTAAAATAAAAAATTCAACAAAATTGGTTAATTAGTTTTTGCTGTACAACTGCAGAAGATTTAGTCCTTTAAAAAAAAGCTTCTGTAATTTAAAACCCTGTTTTTTTAAATTTTTTATTTCGACTTTAAGACGATTTTTGCAAAGAAAATGAAAATGAAATTTATGAAAATAAATTTTTGCAGCAAATTTTTCAAATCTTGATTAAATTTGTTATAAACATTTTTTACAAAAAATCCTTATGGCACCTGCCACTAAGTTTTTAAACGAAAAAAAAAAAAATTTTTGATTTAACGAGGCTCACATAAAAACTAATGTGATTTTTCCAAATGAAAAGTAACAAATTTGTTGCAAAATGAAAAAAATCATCAACAATGAACGTGAAGCCCATTCATTTAAGGTTTTAGTAGTAGTTTTTTTTTTTTTTGTATTTGTAGGAGTTTGTAGCCAAAGATAAATGTTGTGAAAAAATGTACAATTACCACATAAATTGTTAACAAAACATCAACGAACGATAAAGGAAAAAAAAAAACAAAATTAAACACCAACAAATATACAAAATACAAAACAACTAAACCAAAACACCAACATACCCACCACAATAAAATGAAACTACCATCAATATTGAGGCAGGTGTTTTGGCCATTTTGTATTGAAGTGAAACAAATTTAAAAACCGGCCGGTTTATGTTGCCAATACAAACATTTATATATTTTTGCTGCTATTTTTTTTTGGTACCTTCAATATCTTTGCTAATTGAAAAATCAATAAAAGGGCTACTTTATGGAGAACACCAACAAACACCCACCATAGCCATCCTAAACGCCGTACATGTTGAACATTCCAGAAAACACTAAACAAAGATTTGAAAAAAAGTACTTGCAAAAAATCTCATTAAATTAATATAAAATTTTGTTGTTAAATCTCTTTTTTTCTTTTATGGCCTGTAAAACCACAACATTACATTTTATTTATAATGATGATGATGACTATATTGAAAATATAAGGACTATAAAATAAGGACAACACCTGGATAATTTTTAAAAAAGATTTCTTTTTCATTACATGCTTCATTTTTTTGAAGAAACTTACTTAAATTATCTTTTCATTCAAGTTTTTAATTTAGATTTAAGTACATTTGAGTGCGATGTCAAATATCATAATGCCACTTAAATCATTATAGACGGAAGTTTGACATTGTTTCCTGTTTACCAAACACACACACACACAGACATACACTCAAAAAAAAACGTCGGTATTCATAACTAAAAATTTAACTAAAGTACTAATTTTTTAGTCCAAAATGATCTAGTGCAGGCGTTGGTAATCAATACTAAATTTTTTTACTAATATTATTCAAAACTAGTAAAAATTACTAATTTTAGTACTTTGAAGATACTAAAAAACTACTGTACTACTGGTAATTAGTAAATTATTAGTAGATTTAAGTATAAAATCACTTACTAAATTTTTTACTGTAGAATTATTTTGAGTGTATTTGCAGTTATTCACCTACACATTTATAAACTCATACAAATACATTTAAAAATTTATAAAAATAATTCTATATTAAAATTCACAGACAGTGATTGCAAAAGTCATACTACAATGGCAGTTCAATTCGTTTGTACAAAAATGTTTTAGAATTTTTGATTTTTTTAAATAACATCGTCCGACAAATTTAAAATTTTGGCTGTACCCATGAACCGAACCAAAAAATTCTGAGAGTATGGCTGAAAATAAAATACCTGTGTCTCCCAAATTTTCTAGATCAAAAATGCAAAAAACAAATTTTTGCACTGAAAAAGAAAAAATGTACTTCATCCAGAATGTGCACTAAAAATATTTTGTAAGTAAATTCAACTGAAAAAACGTTTAAAACAATCGTTTTTCCTTTTAAAAAACGGACTACTTATATTTCATTTGAAACAACAGACTTTTTCAGTTATTTTTAAACGTTAATAAATGACTAGACTTTCCGTAAAAACAAACGATATTTCAGTTATTTTAACTGTTTACAATTTTTCATTTTGTATAGTAAAAATTAAATTTTTTGAATAACAAACTACAAAAACCGTTCTTCTGTAAAATTATACGGAATAATCAGTCACAAATAATTTAACTGATAAAAATATTTTTCCGTAACTTTTGTAGTTTATTGTTTTAACAACTGTATAAATCATTCAATATTTTATTTTCTTTGAAAAACAAACGATAAAACGTTTAAAACAACTTTAACTAAAAACTTTTTGAATAACTGTAAAAAAGTTACTGTAAAACTTTTCTGGGTGTGGGTATAAAAATAATATTCCCGTGTCTCCCAGGTATTTTTAATCAATTCGCGTTTTTTGCGAAAAGTGCAAACAAAATATAATGTTAAATTGTGTTTCACAAAAGGAGTGTGAAATAAGTCGAAAGAATGTAGTAAACAGGGATGAGATTTTCGTGCACTAAAAAATCTAAAATATGCGCTAAAAATTCAAAATATGTACTAAAAAACCTAAAAATATGCACTAATAAATTAAATGTATTGCACAAAATCTTGTTTTCAAAGAAAATTTTTTTAGAAATTAAGACAATCTATAAAAAAAAATAAAAAGAAAAAAAAAAGAAAATCTTTCTTCTTTTCAATTTTTTTTTTTTAAATTTACAATAGTTTTTGAAACAAATAAATTTCCATTTTTTGCTTATTTTTGCAAAAATATGCACTTAAAAGTTGGAAATATGCACAAAACATGCATTTAAAACCAAAATATGCAAAAATATGCATTTTTATCAAAACATGCAAAAATATGGAAACGCAAATCGATGTCATTTTAACGCAAATTTCTTGATTGGGAAAGATAATTGGTCGAAATCGTCTTTAGACTACTAACAAAAACCATCCATTTGCATGAAAATCACATCACTAGTCGTAAATATACTTCTAACAGAAATAGAGTTAACAGATGTCTTCAGTAAAATTTAATGGCGGTTCTTTCCTTGAAACATATTAACCTTCCACCACCTAGTGTTAGGGGTCATTTAAGTCCTTATTTAAAAAATCTTCTGAATAACCATTAAATCGTGAGTTTGAAGGGTTGAGATGTTCCACTAGGGGTTGTCAAAGGCCAATAGTTCGTGGAAAAACATGCAAAAAAATAATATTTTAAAGTATCATATTTTATTAAATTGCGTTTCACCAAAGATTATTTACAATTTTACCTTTTTTAACATTTTGCACAAATTATTAGCTTTTGACAACTCCTAGTGAAACTTGATGTAGAACATGTTAACCGTTTAATTTGATAGTTTTCTAGAAGAGTATTAGAAATAAGGATCAAAATTAACCGTAAAAATGGCAGATAGAGGGTTAATATGTTATACGAAAAGATCCGTCTTTAAATTTCACTACAGAGATATTTAAAGATTATTAAGCTCACAAGTAGATTTAATTAATTTTTCGACTTATTTCACACTACTTTGTAAAAACACAACATTTTTTATTGGCGATTTTCGCGAAAACTCGAATTGATTTCGAAAAACTGGAATTTGTTTCAGAATTTGTCGGTCTGGTCCATGTGTACAACAGTATGTCAGCGGTGTAATAAAAGTTCTAGAATCAGACAATGGCTTCATAAAAAATGATTCAGAATCTAAGAAATTTTCTATGAAACAAATGCATTTTACTACACTCAAAAAAAAAAAAAACTGTAATATTAGCAAAAAAAAGCTTGTAAACCTACAAGAAAATTAGTTGATTTTGAACCCAAAAAATCTTTTGCAAAAAATTAGTAACTGAAATTTTTTTTATTTTTTATTTCAACTTAGTTCATACACATTTGAGGACCCCATTGGGTTCGGGCCCGATAGGTAAAGACCACGATGGGCCTAGACCTAGTTGGATTCCTTAAAAATCGTCATAGTTTCTGATCAAAAATTTGTGTCCGTTTCGCTCTTCCTTACTTAGTTTTTGAGATATGTGATTTTAGGGGACCACTGGCGTTTTGAGAATTAAACAACTCGATAACTTCAAAAATTTTACTCGGAGAGCTTTTGGTTGTTTTGCGGTCTTGTTCTACGTGTTGAGAGCTACAATAATGCTTTAAGACTTTTTGTTGTGTCGGCAATATTAACCGAGATATGAGCATTTTAATTTTATGTTCTGGAATGCTAACTTTTTTGGATCCAAAGTTCGGACCCGTTAGGGTCAAAACATGTGAAGAGGACCGGCGATACTATTGCGGAGCCCGCGAACCAAAAATTATCTCTGTTTTGCTCCATCTGGCTTAAATTCCGAGATAGCGCCATTTTAAGTTTTCTTAAAAGAAAAATTTACAATTTATTTTTGCTAATATTAGCAAAAAAAGTTCAATTTTCTCAATTTTAAATTTAGCAAAAAAATTAGTTCGAAATTTGTTTAAAATTGCTAATGCGCTAAATGAAGTTTACAAGATATTTTTGCTAACATGCTAATCTCAACTAAAAATTTGCTAAAGGTTAGCTTACTAGCACAGGTGCGGATCCAGCTCTTAGGTTTGGGGGGGGGGGACATTTTTTTGCAGGAAATTTAATCATTGGTTAAGGATTTTTGGTGATCAACTTTTCTTTATTATGATTTTTTCTATAGAAACATGTTAAAATTTTAAAAATTTATTCCTATAATAAAAAACAACTTAAATGTTTGATATTTTGAAAAATGTCTCTTCAAGAAATTTTCGGGTTCTAAAGTATTTTTCTGATAGCAAAAGATCTAGATTCTGACATATTTTTCTAATAGAAAATAAGTCGGGTTTGAGATATGTTTATTTACAAAAAGCTTTCTGATTTGGAAATTTTTCCGAGTCATTTTTGTAAAAAGTTTATGATTCTGAGAAGTTATCCCAATAGAAAAATTCTGAGGTTCTGAGGCATTTTGAAACAGAAAAGCTTTTAAAATTTATACAAAAATATTTTGAGTATGTTTATTCTAGCTCGAGATCATTATTTCCATTACTTATTAAAAATGTGATATTCTCATAGAATAATTTTCAAAAAATTATTCTATGAGAATATCATAGTCTAAATAGGTACACTCAAAAAAAAAAATTACTGTAATGTTAGCAAAAAAAGCTTGTAAACCTACAAGAAAATTTGCTGATATTGAACCCACAATTTTTTTGGTAAAGTTAGCAAAAATGTTTTGCCAAAAATTAGTTAACTGATTTTTTTTTTTCAACTTACAAGGGAAGTATCTCAACCCTTATGAACCGATTTGCCTATAACTTAAAATCTATATTAAAGAGACGATTTTAAGGTTGGGGTGTCTCGGCTTATCGGCCATATCGGTGTTTAAAAATTTTGTTGTCTCCTTATGAAACCATGTGGACCTTCGGGCAAATTTTAATAACTTCCGAACTAATAGGAATATCGTCTAGGGCAAAAATACGTGTCGACTTAAATTTAATAAAGATCATTTCTTATTTATATGGATATCGTAGGTCTATGCCTTCACATATATACCCCCCAAAATTTACACACTTTCCTGAAAAAAATATTTAAAGACTTCGAACTTTTACAAGGTTATGCCATTTCTTATAAAGAAATGACTGAAAAATCCAAAAAACGATTTTTTCGCTATTTTTTGACCAATATTTTTAACCCCTAAATCCTCGATATGGCCGATAAGCCGAGACACACCAACCTTAGAATTGCTTTTTTTATATATATTTTTAGTTTCAAGCAAATCGGTCCGTAAGGGTTGAGATACTTCCCTTGTGAGTAATAGTTTTTGAGTTATCCAATTTTTAAGATTCTAATTCCCGTATCTCGAAAACTAAGCAAGGTAGAGCGAAATAAACAAAAGTTTTGGATCAAAACCGAAAGGTTTTTTGAAAGAGCCAACGGGGTCTCAACAGGGGTCCAAACCCAATGGAGTCTGGACCTAATCTAGTCCTTAAAATTGGTATGAACTAAAGTATAATCAAATTTTTCTTATTTTCTAGTTAAAATTGTTTTCCTTATGTTTAAGAAAAGTTTGAACTAAAACAAAATTAAAAATCTATAGTCGGTCAAGACCGACCATATGATACCCTCCACCAATGTTTTCCGGAAAATGGGTCCCAAGTCCAAACATGGGCCGATTAGATCTATTTTTCGTTAGATCTTTAATTAGTGTAGAAAACACACACAAACAAAATTTGAGTGAAATTTGCTTATTTTTGTTACCAATAGACCGATTTTACTGAATATCGGGCGAAGTTTTTATAAAGGTATAAGTCCAACAATGGTCCTAACCCAATAAGCAATTTTAAAATTCAAGTGCAAATCAAGTATAAAACAAGTGTAAAGCCCCTATGACACTACATTTTTTTTTGTATTTTATTTTTTATTAATTGATAGAATGAAACAGCAAAAGAAGAAATGAAAAAGAAACATACAATAAACAAACAAATAGTGATGATTACTTTTATTTAAATAAAAACCCGCTTAATAAATACCAAAAACCGTCAAAAAAACAAAAAAAATCGCTTCATTTAATGAAAAACAGAAAAGTTGGCAACACTTGATATCATTCATGCGTAAATGTCAAAAAAAATGTAAAATTTTTACATTTTTTTTGACATTCAATCATTTGATAACCAAATTTATCGATAACACAAAAATAAAATTTGACGTTTACTGTTTTTTTAGTATGCTTTTACTATTCACACTTATTCAGATTTCCTATGGTGATATATTTGCACTGTTCACATAAATTCCATCAATATAAAAAAAATGTAGTGTCATAGGGGCTTAAATCAAGCCCTAAATTCCAGCCCCTGCTTGATTTATACTTGAATTACACTTGAATTCAGTACCATACTCCAGCAAAACGGACACTGGAATTCAAGCCCTGTTTTTACAGCCTTTTCACTGGTTTTCAAGTGTAAAAACAGCGCTTGAATTCAAGTTTCCGTTTTGCTGGAATTTAAGTGTAATTCAAGTATAATTCAAGCATAGACTGGAAATAAGGGCTTGATTTACACTTGATTTATACTTGATTTGCACTTGAATTTTAAAAGTGCTTATTGGGAATATATTCAGAATTGATAAGGCCACCAAAGCACATCGTCGAACTATATTCAATAAATGCCAACTCGAAAAAGCTTACTGTTCAGGAGAGCTAAAAAACTAGTTATTTCGCATATTATTGCAAAAATAAACAATGTACCTTCCACAAGATGGTTTAAATATTCTAAACAACTTTTACCTATGCAAAAATTTTCATATTTTGCACTTGTTTGCGTATTTTTCAGAGATGGCATTTATTACTATATCAAAAAACAAATATTTTTTTAGAGTTGGCATATTTTGTCGAAAAATAAAAATACATTTTTTTTTGGAAAAATTTTTAATATTTTTTTTTTTTTGGTTTTTGTTATCCTTAGTACGATAATTGCAAAAACTGAACAAAAAATTAAAAATCTTTGCATATTTTTAAAAGTTACTAGCTCCGAAAGCCTTTTAATGTCAGGGTGGTCAACTTTGGCACTCTGTAACTCACGCTGTATTGCAATAGGGTCACTCCAAACTAGCTATTTTGAAAGATTATATCATTCACTTTATTTGCCCCATTCATAATGTTTCAATCTGATAAATAGTTTGAAAGTTACATCTATATAAGCATTTTTTTTTTTTGCAAACACTACACTCAACCAAAAATCATTGTATTCCCAAAGAAAATCGCTGTAAATTCAACAGAAATCATTGTTGATTTTGACCCTACAAATATTTACGTTGATTTTAATAAAAATTGTTGTCAGTTTTTGTAAAAGTTGATCAACTCGTTTTTTTGTAAATCAATTCGTATTTTTTGTAAACTCAACTCATTTTTTTGTTGATATAAGAAATTTTATTAATAAAAAAAGGTGGTTGTTATTTGTAAATATTATTTTATTAAGTATAAATCACAATATTTTTTTAGAATTATCACCGGCTTTTAAGGCTGCAATATTTAAACAAGATTTTCACACACACTTCGTTTATTTATGTTATGCATTCGTACGCCATTCTCTCATTCTAATGACACCAAATCAAAAACCTAAAAAAAAACAAAAAAAATATCATATAGTATGAATACATAAAGAAACCAATGTATTTTATTACTTACCAAATATTTACAGATCAGAATCTGATCATCAGATCCCATTTTTATTTTTATAATATTAAATATTTTTATAAGAAACAAACACATAAAATAATTTTATAAGAGACAAACAAATTTCACATTGCAATGCATTGCTACCAACTTGATAATACAAAAATGAACGAACAGGGTTGTTTTTTCTTTTTTGGTTTTATTTATTGAATTCTTTATAAGCGTTGTATATAGTTGATTCAAATTTACTGATTATTCAACGATATCAACATTAATTTTTGTTGAATACGGCAATATTCTGTAAAACTTGATCTACAATGGGTTTACTAATTTTTCTACTAAGATATTTCTATGAGTGTATTAACCGATATTTTAAAAATGGCAATATCTCGAAAACTAGCCATTAGATATCAAAATCTGTACCAGATTCGTGTTCAGCATGGCAAATGCAATAAGATATGTGGTCTAATTTTTTTTTGTTTTTAAATTTTGAAAATTTTTTGGAAATTTACAATGGGAGTTGGCATTTATTTTCACCAAAAAAATATGTACTTTGAGTTAGCAGATTAACAAAAATGGATGTAAAACGACAACAAATTACTTTTTTGCTCTCAAATTTTTATGGCAGATAGGTATTACATAGGGGAGCTATTTGCCATCGGAAACTCATTTCCGTCAAATTTGAGTTGGCATATTTTGAATATATGTAGGTTCACGACATGTTTAATACCTACAAACAATATTTTTTTATCAAATATTTCAAATTATCATGAATTTTGAGAGATTTATGTGAATAACGGGAGGGTGGTTTGTATGGGGACTACAAGAAGAACTGGTCCGATTCCTTTAAAATTTAGAATAGTGCAAATATAAAACACGTTTACTTGTCAAATTTCGAAAGGATATCTATTATAATACAGAAATTTAAGTCATTTGAGCAAATAAAAAGATGACGTTTGTATGGGGGTTAGATCAAAACATGGACCGATTTTTTCTAATTTCAATAGGCTTCGTCCAAAAGGAGCTTATGTTTCAAATTTCAGCCAAATCGGTTGATAATTGTAACCTGTATCGTGTTTACAACGTTACATGGACAGACGGACTGGCAGACGGACATTGCTAAATCGACTCAAAAAGTGATTCTGAGTCGATCTGTATACCTGAATGTGGGTCTAGGACAAATATTTCTCATTATACACGTGATTCGGTTCCAGACTGGGGTATTGATGTTAATAAAAAATTAAAATACAAGAACAGCAATTACACTGTGCAACAATTTTTGGGTCATCGCCTTGAGCCTCAATGCCTTCAACGCCATATGAAAGTAGACCATCAAATGGACAAAATCACCAAAGGGTTTTGCAAAGTCAGTTCGGATTTCTTTTTCATAGCCCACTGAAGTAAAATTTGATGCAGAAAATATTTGTAGAACATTTTAACCCTCTAACAGTCTTTTTTTATAGACTTTTTTGTATTTCTTTTAAAAAAGGACAACAATGACCCCGATAAACGGGAGCTAGAGGGTTAATTTGGTCAAAGAAAATAATCATCATAAAATTTTATAAAACACATCAGAACATCATTTTTAGCTCAGAAGAATTTTTGCACTGTTTTTTGTCGATATATTTTAACACTGCTTTGGCAAAAAAAAATATCAAACATTGATTATTTATACTTAACCCTTTTTAAGCATTTTGCACATATGGCACAAACTTTGAATATTTGACAACCCCTAGTGAAATTTTATGGGGAAAATATTTGTAGAACATTTTAACCCTCTAAATGGACGTTTTATTAGACTTCTGTGTTTAGCTTTTGAAAATGGACTAAAATGACCCCTTAAAATGGCAGTTATAGGGTTAAAATGTTCTAAGAAAAGAACCGCCATACAATTTCACTGAAGACATCAAATCATATTTTGAAGCTCAGATGAGTTTTTATTATAATATTTTTGACGTTTTCCAAACGCCTTTGATAAAAAAATAAAAACTTCAGTGGGCTATAAAAAAGAAATCCGAACTGACTTTGCAAAACCCTTTGGTAATTTTGTCCATTTGATGGTCTACTTTCAAATGGCGTTGAAGCTATTGAGGCTCATTTTTCTTGTTGCACAGTGTTATCATTAAAAAACAAACTTACATTTAAAACCTTGCTGATGATAACACTAACTGGAGTGTTTGGAATCGGTATGGAATATCAACTGAAACCCTTATAACAACAAGAATAAGAGCCCGCTTTCGATCCGTACTAACAGAAAAAAACAACGAATACAAATATTAATTGAGTGTAAAGTTCAGCTGTTCCAAATCTTTTATGGCCTCCTAATGTAAATTTTGGGGATTTTGGGGAGAGACGACACCCTTTCTCTTACACTCAAAATAATTCTACAGTAAACGGTTTAGTAATTGATATTGTACCAAAATCTCCTAATTAGTTACTAATTTTAGTATCTTCAAAGTACTAACATTAGTAATTTTTACTGGTTTTGACTAATATTAGTTAACAATTTTAGTAATTTAATAATTTCTGCACTAGGTCCTTTTGGACTAAAATTAGTTAAATTTTTAGTATTGAATACCCACGTTTTTTTTTTGGGTGTACGATAAATGTTGGAAAATAGATTTTTGCAATTAAGTAATACAGTTTTATCATTATTTAAATATTTTTTTGTATCCACGCCTAAAAGGGGGGGGGGGGCGGACAAAAGATTTTTATTCCCATAGATCCAAGTGCAGGACATTGAACTTCTTCTGATTTAAAAATACCTCATTTGTTTTACAAAAGTACACAAAAAACTGTAAAAAATTTCGTTTTTCGGAGCTTTGCTTAGTTCTTCAAGGGAAACTCTTTCCCCTGCTCCAATTTTTCGTAAAAAAAGAACTTAACTAAACTATGAGCAAAAGAAATATGCGTGGCAAACTTTGGGAGTCTATTTTTTGATTTGGACTAAAGTGTGCTTTTCAATGGCGAACGGACGGACACACAGCATCGCTAGAATGTCTTAGATTTTATCAAGGATCAATAAAATATATCGATGACTTATAATCAAAACCCTCGATCCTTTGGAATCTCATAGCGGATGAACCCGATGTGATGAAGACTTCAAAATAAGTCGAGGGCAAAGCTTAAACATTACTCTTAAAGAGTAATGTTTGAGCTTGTTGAGCCCTTGACTTATTTCTAAGTCATCAGCATATCGTGTTCATTCGCTATGAGTTGTCAAATATTTTTGAAAACGCGATTTTTTTTGTATTAAAATTTCTAAAACACAAATTCTCACATTCTGAGATATATTTTCTACGCACAGAAAAATAAATTTCCAACTGAATTTTTCAGTTGCATCAACTCAAAATACGGTTGCTGCTACTATATTCGGTTGACACAATCTAATTTTATAGTTGTAACAATTAAAAGTCAGTTACATCAACCTTATTCAGTTGTGACTACTGATATTCAATAGTGACAACCTATATTTTCAACCGAATTTTTATTGCATCAACTGACTTTCAGTTGGAAAATGGCAAATTTGTTTTCTGTGTGTATACAAATGTATAGTGCTCATAAAATTATTTTTTGCCGAATATTTTTCATTTACTGTTTACATATTGGGTTCCATTTAGACAAGGGTAACATGTTGAATGGGTATGCAGGTGTGCATACAAGGCTTAGGGCTTTGCTATTAATTTTAGTTTTCTAACATTTTTGCAATGTTGTGTTATTCTATGCTTCAATGATGATGTGATGAAAAAGGAAATTTGTTTAACTTCCTGATTTAAAGTAATAAATGAAATGAAATTTTCTTTTCATTGAATGATAAAAAAATATATAAGAATATTTTATAAAACTTAACATGATTATAACTTTAGTCTCCACATAAAGACACAGAGAAAATAAAAATGATTTGATTAAAATGTTTGTTGAGTCAATTAAATTATTTATTAATACAGAAAATATTAAAAAAGTAAGTCTGAACAATCGAAGATGCTAAAAAAATATTTTTATAAATATTTAATTTTGGTTTTATTTGACCTTTATTAAATGTTTTAATTAATAAATATCCGAGCTCGAGGCTTTATGATTTTTATTTGTAAAACATTTTTAATTTTATTTCCAAAAAAATCGTAAGGCCTTGAGCTTGAATATTTATTTATTAAAATATTTTTATAAATTTTAAAAATAATTTTAATTTAATTTTTAATTTCCAATTAATTTTCATTTTAACTATAAAATTTCTAATTAAAAAATTAATTGAATACTTAATTTTTTTCCAACACTAATTTTTTTTGTTCTGGCAAATTTATGTTTGCAAGTAAATTTATAGATATTTTATATAAATTTAACCCAAATTATTTGTGGCATGAAGTATTACATCAATTTCATATAATATGGTTGGCATTTCAAATGTATTAAATGCCAATGTAATCCTTTTTTTTTAAACCCCATCATGTATTTTTTTTCACAATTTTATGCTTCTGACAATTTTATAGTTTAAAAAAAGAAAATATTGTTTAGTCCATGTAAATGCCATAAAAAAAAGAGAAACTGGACAAGTCTTAACATGTTTTTCTTTTATGTTTTGTATGAAAGTATGAAAGGACAATTGAGTCTACACGTTCATATATGTAATGTGTACATTAGGGTGGCAAAGATTTTGGATTTTTTCTCAGATTCTAAAACTTTTCCTTTAGGAAAAATGTCTTAGAATTTGAGACTTTTTCTATAGAAAAAATGTCTCAGAATCTGAGACTTTTTCTATAGGAAACATATCTCAGAATCTAAGACTTTTTCTATAGGAAAAATGTCTTAGAATTTGAGACTTTTTCTATAGGAAAAGTGTCTCAGAATCTGATACTTTTTCTATAGGAAAAATATCTCAGAATCTGAGACTTTTACTATAGGAAAAATGAAAGTCTCAGAATCTGAGACATTTTCTTACTCAAAAATATCTCAGAATGTGAGACTTTTTCGATTGGAAAAATTTCTCAGAATCTTAGACTTTTTCTATAGGAAAAATTCTCAAAAAAATCAAAAATCCTTGCCACCCTAATTTACATGTATGTACATAAAATAACTATACATTAGAGTGTCCCTTATTTTGGAAATGTTGGAAATCTTGAGACGGTACCCGCTCATTTTTTTCCTTTTGACTTAAAAATAACTCAGGAAAAATTTTACGCCCCTAGGACCACGCCTTCCCTACGCGACGGGGCCTTAAAGAGCGGGGCCTAAAAAATCATTTTTCCATACAAACCAAAAAAATTTTTTTTTGATTTTTAATTTTTTTGTTATTAATTATTATATTACTTGGTTTGCTTATTCACGACAAAAAATTTGATTTTGGAGGGATAAGTCTTTCAGCGCTAAAAAATTTTTCGCAAAAAAAAAATTTGGGCGGCCGGGGTCCTACAGTAAAAAATTTTTAAAAAATATTTTTTTTTAGTTTTGACCAGCAACGGTTTTAGCTGCTATGTTGCTTTAAATGATATATATTCCAAAAAAAAAATTATTCATATCTGTGACATCTTTATCTTTTTCGAAAAAAAAAATTTTGAGCCGTAGGAATCCTACGGTAAAAAATTTTTAAAAAATATTTTTTTTTAGTTTTGAAAAGCAATGGTTTTAGTTTTTATGTTGTTTTTAATGATATATATTCCAAAAAAAATATTATTCATATTTGTGACATTTTTATCGTGTATCGAAAAAAATCATCAATGCATTTTTTACCCTTTTTTAGAACACGATTAAGATGTCACAGATACAAAAAATATTTTTTTATGAATATATATCATTTAAAGCAACATAGCAGCTAAAACCGTTGCTGGTCAAAACTAAAAAAAAATATTTTTTAAAAATTTTTTACTGTAGGACCCCGGCGGCTCAAAATTTTTTTTTGCGAAAAATTTTTTAGCGCTGAAAGACTTATCCCACCAAAATCAAATTTTTTGTTGTGAATAAGCAAACCAAGTAATATAATAAATAATAACAAAAAAATTAAAAATCAAAAAAAAAAATTTTTGGTTTGTATGGAAAAATGATTTTTTAGGCCCCGCTCTTTAAGGGCCCGTCGCGTAGGGAAGGCGTGGTCCTAGGGGCGTAAAATTTTTCCTGAGTTATTTTTAAGTCAAAAGGAAAAAAATGAGCGGGTACCGTCTCAAGATTTCCAACATTTCCAAAATAAGGGACACTCTACTATACATATATGTAATACCTTCAGTAACTGATACATGGAAAGTAAGTAAGTATTGTATAGTTACGGTGATAATACCATAGGGTTGGACAATGTAATGCCCATCATCATGTCGATTATGTTAAGTTTTATCCTTTTTGTGTGGGCATTATGTATGTGTGTGAGTTTGTATTTTTTTACATAAATCGTAAAATATTGTGGTGAAGAAGAATTTTATGAAATAAATGACAAAAATATTGTGGTTTTAGAGAAAAGCTTTAATATTTTTTTTTCTTTTTAAAATGTGTTTTTCATTTGATATTGTTATGAATGAGAGTGTGTGTGTGTGAGTGTTTCATAAAATAGTTTTAAACTTGTAAGCAATTTGGATTATTGCATTTTCAGCTCGATTAAAAATTTATGTTATATGATTTACTAGGGATTATTATAAAATTTATGGGTTTTAGTTGGAAATTTTATGGAAAATGAGATGATAGTTTGTAAATACATACTGAAAGAAAAATTTACATCAAATTGATGAAAAGTTGCATTTATATACACTTAATCAATTATGAAAGTATGACAGTTGAGACAACTACTATGTATTTTTTATTTAGAAACAACTAAATTTTCAGTTAAAACCTCTTACAAATATAGTTGTTTTAACTGTCGAAAATAAAACTGACTTACATATGAAGTATTTTCGATGGGACGGTAATTGAAAATAATTTTTTTTTTATTTCATTGAATTTTTAACATATAATTACAAATCTTATACTAAATTAACCTAACCGAGACGGGTGACAATGACCATTGTCTCGTTGTAATTAAAAATATTTTTTTTGCAAAATCAAAAATAAATTTTTTTAGACAAAAAAAAACAGTAAAAATGTTTTAAGTTAAAAAAATATTTTTTTTATTAAACAAGTCTCTTTTTGTATTTTTGATAAAAAAAATTAATCATTTTTATATCAGAGTGCGTTCAAAGACTTGCACTTCAACCAGGCAATAAGAAAATTAAATTTTTAGGCCCGCCACCTTTTGTGGGAGAATATATAAAATATTAGTTCAAACAATGATAAAATTGTATTAATTTAGTGCAAAAATCATAATTAATGAATTGGTTAACATTAAACTACTTGAAAATTTTATAAAAGGCGTATACTTAATTTTGTAATTAACTTTAAATAACAATCATACGCAACGTTGCACAATGATTTATTTTTAATAAATCGGCCATTCAGTAAGTACTGGACCGATTGCAGCGAAATTCATTACGGTTATAGCTAACGTAATTTCGTGCTCAAGGGGGGGGGGGGGGGGGGGTGTTAAACTTTCCAACTTTTTGGCAAGTTCTTGCATCATATCGGATTATAAAACTATGTTTTCTTTACATCTTAGGAGTAGGGTATCTTTAACAACTTTGTAGAAAATATTAAGGCAAATATTTTTTGTTTCGCTAACGAGTCTTGACAATGATCTGTTTACACAGATTGAAAAACGTGTTGGCTTGTTAAAAAAAAAAAATGCCATATAAAAAGTAGAATCTAAAAAATTTCGAAAGAATTTTTTGTTTTTTTAAATTTTAATTTCTAAGAGACTTTACTGTAAGAAAAATGTTTAAGAAAATTTAGGAAAACTTTCTAAGAATCATACATTTTTTTCTGAAATTTTTTTTTCTTTTACGAAAAATTTCTTAAAATCTGAACAATTTTATATACAAAAACTGTCTCACAATCAGAGTCGTAAAATGTTTTAGAATTCCAAAATCTTTTATGCGAAAAATGTCTCAATATCTGCACACAAAATTTTTTTTTGTCAAATTACTAGAAAAAGTCTCGTAATCTCATATTACCAATATTTGACAGTTTTCCTTGTTGTTTAACAAACAAATTTGGATCGTAATTTACATTTTTTTGTGTAATTTTACAATTTTTTTTGTAATTTTACAATTTTTTTTTGCAATTTTACAAATTTCCAAAATAATTTTACAAAAAAAGTCTAGTAAATTCAATTTGTAATTTTAATTGCTCCAAAAAAACTGTAAATTTTCAATTTTATTGGTGAAAAGCTTGTAAAATTACAAAATTATTGGTAAAAAGCTCGTAAAATTACTAGGAATTCTCGTAAAATAGGATGTAGCAAAAAATCTAGTAAAGTTACGAAACCTCCTTGTAAATTTTATCGTGTCAAAAATTTGTAAATTTACAATTTTATTGGTAAAAACCTTCTAAAATTACAAAATTATTGGTAAAAGGCTTGTAAGATTACTAGGAATTTTTGTCAAATAGGAGGTAGCAAAAAAAGTTACAAGTTTTTCTTGTAATTTTACAACTATTTAAAATTTTCTCAAGGTCGGTGTGATCCAAAAAAGGGTCATCATTTAAGTAGAATTCATACAAAATCAGGTAAGGAATGGCACACACATATGGCGCACATTACATTTTGCAATGTGTCATGTGCCTATAGCATGTCATACGACACATGTACCCTAGTATGACACACGGCGCATTTTAGATGTGCCATGTGCCGGTAGCATGCCTTAGTATTACACATATCACATCTGAAATGTGCCGTGTGCCCTTTATGGGCTCATGGCACATTTCAGATGTTATTTTTTCAATAATTGTTTTAAAAAATAAAATACTTTTTACAGAAAAAATAGTACTTTTTTTAGAAAAATTGTAGTCTTTTAGAAAATATAGTACTTTTTTAGAGAAAAAAGTGTTTTTTTCAGAAAAAATTCTACTTTTTTTTTAGAATTTTTTTTTTGGCAAAATAGTACTTTTTTTAGAAAAGTAATATAACACATTTATAAAAATATTTACTTTTTTAGGATAAAATTACTTATTTAGAAAAATTTTTACTTTTTTCCTTAAAAAGTATTATTTAAGAAAATATAAAAAAAATTAAAAAATTTACTTTTTAGACAATAAAGTACTTTTTAGAAAAAAAAAAATTCTTTTTATAAGAAAAAGTTACTTTTTAGAATAAAATTTACTTTTTAGACAAAAATGTACTTTTTAGAAAAAAATTTACTTTTTAGACAAAAAAGTACTTTTTTGAAAAAAATTTACTTAATAGACAAAAAAATACTTTTTAGAAAAAATGTGATTTCTTTAAAAAAAAAAGTATTTTTTCTAAAGTACTTTTTTAAAAAAATACTTTTGTACGACATTTTTAGTAAAACAAAATACTTTGTTCTAAAAAAAAGTAATTTTAAAATACTTTTTTAGAAAAAAAGTATTTTTTTGCAACTTTTTTTGGAAAATTTTTTTTGTACTACTTTTTTTTAGAAAAAAGTGCTTGAATAGAAAAAGGATTTAAAAAAAAATAATTATTTTATTTCTTTGAAATTATAACTGAAAGGTCGAATAAAAACAACACAAATTTTATTCAAAAAATAAAAAAACTTTATTTTTCTAAAAAAACCTTTGTTTTCTAAAAAAAACTTTTTTCTATAAAGTACTTTTTCTCCAAAAAAGTTATTATTTTTTTTTCAAAAAAGTACAATATTTTCTCAAGAAATACTTTTTAGGAAAAAAGTACAATTTTTTCTAATTATGTAAGTACTTTTTTCCTTAAAAAGTGCGTTTTTTCTTAAGGGTGCTATAGTACTTTACTAAAAAAGTGATACTTTTTCTAAAAAAGTGATACTTTTTCTAAAAAAGTGATACTTTTCTAAAAAAGTGATACTTTTTCTAAAAAAGTACTTTTTTTTTTCCTACAAAGTACAATTTTTTCTAAAAAAGTTATATTTTTTCTAAGAAAGTACTATTTTTTTGTAAAAAAGTAATAGTTTTTCTAAAAAAGTACTATTTTAAAAAAAAAAAAAGTATTTTATTTCTTACAACTAACAAGGGTAGTCTCCCTGGTGTCACCCTCCGATCTTCATGAAATTTGGATATGTTGTTAAGAACGAAAATTAATTCGACACGTATTTTTTTTAGCGGCCCAAACTCAGTTTTAGGGGGGTCGATTTGTATGGGGGGAAATTGACCTTTTTCAGTTTTTTACGATTTACGCCTATGTAAACAAAATTAATATAGGCATGTGTGGTATCAGATTAAAGGTATTAAAAATACCTATCTTGTGGTGTTAACAAAGGGCCAAAGAAGTTAATATTTTTCGACTTATTAACAAAAATGTCCTAAAATTTTGGTATTTTACTTAATATGACAAAAAGTTGTGCATGTTTGGTCACGTAGATAGGGTTTTCAAAGACCTTTCATTTGGTATGTAACATGACTAGGTTTCTTTGCATAATATAGGAGATAAACGAAAAAACTGAAAAATGGCATTGTCTTCCCCCCTCCTTTTTACCCCTTAAATATGAATTTCGGCCGCTAAAAAAAAATACGTGTCCCTTTATTTTTTCTGATCTACAAAATAAAACCAATTCCATAAAGATCCGCGGGTGACACTAGGGAGACTTCCCTTGTAAGTCCTAACTAAAGTCCTTGTGCATTAAGCTAAACAGAATTTACAAATTCCTTTAAATCGTTAATGCCTTAAAATTTTTAAAATAAAATTTCTAATATTATTCCCTTAACAATTTAAAAAAAAAATATTTAAAAATAAAACTGACCTTCTTACTCATTCTTAACATAAAACAAAACAAAAGCACACACAAAAGTTTTATGCAAATTCCTTCAAAATCCTATTTACCCCCTTAAAAAATATGAAAACACATTTTACTAAAAATATTATTCATAATATTATGAAGTGGCACTTCTTAACAAGATGAAAAGCATACGAAAACACACAGCCAAACAAACAGACACACACACACACCCACCCGCACGCACTTACACATTCATGCATGTCAATATTAGCAAAATATATTACAATATGCAAGTTGTAAAAGCACGAGTATCAAAAATAAAACAATATTTCATTCAACACACAACATAAACACAAATAAAGTAAGTTTCTACATATTTTTTATATTTTTTTGGAAACAATGTTGTTAAGCATAAAAAGGAAGAGAAAGAACAAGAGTGTAACAAGAGAGATGGATTGAACAACAAAAAATCCTTTTTAATATTTACACTATGTAAAAAACCAGTACACACACACACTCGTACTCCAACACATAAAGATATCCTTATACTAAATATTGTTTGTAGATAAACAAACACAAAACAGCAACACGAACAACATTCATAAGTATAAAAGTAGTAGTAGACCGAAAAAAGCAAACAACAAGAAGAAAGAAAACACCATCTACAACAAGAGTGCCAAACAACAGAAGCAGCAACAACAACAGAAGCTGGCAAAAATATACATATTGTTTAATGCCAGAAACATGAAACAGCAGCAGTCGAAGTAGCATCAACAACAACGCCAAATTGTAACATTAGGGCTCTTAAGCTTAAGATATTTTAAACATAGGGTAAAAAGGGGCACATTAGCCACTATATTTTTTTGAAAGAAACTTAATTAAAACAATTTAGAGTGTGTAATTCCGCTGTGACAAATCTTTTATACCCTTCGAAATGTAAACAAAATTAAAACAAAAATAAATTGTCAGGGGCGTTTTTTTGGGGGGTCTGCAGGACGCATTGGGGGAAACTTTTCCCTTGCGATAAATATCGGAAAATTGATTTATTATGATTTTTGCACTTAAGTAATACAATTTTATCAATATTAAAACAAATTTTTCATTTCCATGCCCACAAAAGGGGCGGACCAAAAAATATAATTTTGTAGCTTCTGGCTCCAAGTGCAGGCCTTTGAACGTCTCCTAAAACTTGTTTCATTTTCTTAACAAAAATACAATACAATCTGTTAAAAATTGCGTTTTTTAGTGGTAGGTTTAGTTTTTTTAAGAGAAGCTCTTATATTTTGGACTGCTTTGTGTCGTCCACGGACGGACAATCCGCTGCACGCGACAAAGTACTTGAGAATTTTTTGTTATAGATGACTTGGGAATTTTTTATAAAACATTTTTTGCTATTAATAACTTGAGAATTTTCAATGGAAAATTTGTTGTTATAATAATAATAATAGTTTTGATCAATTATTTTTATTTATTTATTTCTAATTATTTACAACTCATTTTTAATAAATTCCACCTAACCGAGAACTGGTAACAATGACCGTCGTCTCGTTGTAGCGAAAAAAACCAAGGGTTCTGGTGGGAATCGAACCCACGACCCCCACGTTGAAAGGCAAGCACACTACCAACTAGCCTACGGGTTATTGTGCTCGATTCTGGAATACGACTTCACCATTCACCTAATATTTAAAAATTTGATATTCTTTCGAATTTTAAGATTTTCAAATTTGTTTTTGCAATTATGAAAGATAGCGACTAGATCTTTAATTGTTATCAGAAAAAAATTTTAAATCTTAAATTTCGAAATAATTTTAAATTTTTAAAAATTAGGTAAATGGTGAAATCGTATTCCAGAATCGAGCACATTATTTTCTATAGAAAACTTCTTGTCAGCGATAACTTAAATTATTTTTTTAAACAATTTTTTGTTATCGACAACTTGAGAATTTTTTGTAGAATCTTTAGAATTTTTTATAGAAAACGATAACTTAAAAAATTTTATGCAGAACATTTATTGTTATCGATAACTTGAGAATTTCCTGTAGTACATTTTTTGTTATCGATAAATTGAGAATTTTCTATACAAAGCTTTTGTTATCAATAACTTGAGAATTTTTTAAAGAAAACTTTTTGTTACCGATAACTTGAGAATTTTCTATTAACATTATCGATAACTTGAAAATTCATTATAGATAATTTTTTGTTATCCATTACTTAAGAATTTTCTATAGACAATTCTTTGTTATCATTTTTTTTTTGAAAATTGTTTGCTATCGATAATTTGAGAATTTTCTAAATCGAAAAATTTTACGTTTTACAAAACAAAACCCTGAAGGCTTTTTTTAATTCAAAGCTAGATTTTTTTACACGCATTCGAAGTTGGTGATTTTGAAGCATTTAAAGTTTTTGTATACTAAATATGCCCTACTTTAGGGGCCCCTGGTGTTGCCTTTATTGCACATGTGGGATTCAGCATCCAAACTAAAGCTCGAAATTACATTAGCTATAACACAGTGATACAAAATCGAACTTTCGGAATCGGAATGGGATGAAACCGAAAGCAAATGAAAGCTGACGTTTTCCATAACAAAACCCTCAAGGCCTTTTTTTAGGTCAGAGCTAGATTTTATTTTACACGCATTTAAAATTGGTGATTTTAAAGCATTTAAAGTTTTTGTGTACTAAACGTGTCCAACTTTAAAGACCCCTGGTGGTGCCCTTATTGGACATGTAGGGTCCAGTTTCCAAACTTAAGCTCAAAATTACTTCAGCTATGACTGGTATGAATTTTGCTGCAATCGGTCCAGTACCTATTTACTGAATAGCCAAATTATTAAAATAAACCATGTACACCGTTGCGTATGATTGTTATTTAAAGGCAATTATTAATATAAATCACTGGACACCGTTGCGTATGATTGTTATTTAAAGGCAATTCCAATATTAATCATTCGCCACTAATACAGTTTTCAAGCATTTATTATTGTAATTATAATAAAAGTGCACTAACTTCAAATGCGTGTAAAACAAAATCTAGCTCTGAACTAGAAAAACGCCTTGAGGGGTTTGTTATGGAATATGTCAACTTTCATTTGCTTTTGGTTTCATCCCATTCCGATTTTGGGTGTTGCACTGTGTAATCGGTACTTACTGAATAGCCAAATTATTAAAAATAATCCACCGTTCACCGTTGCGTATGATTGTTATTTAAAGACAATTACAAAATTAATCATACGCCTTATACAGTTTTCAATTAATTATTTTTATAATTATAATAAAAATTCACCAACTTCAAAAATCTAGCGCTGAAATAAAAACAAGCATTGAGGGGTTTGGTTGTTGTTTTCTATAGACAATTTTTTGTTGTCATTTTCTATAGAAAACTTTTGCTATCGATAATTTGAAAATAATAGTATTTTCTATAAAACATTTTATGTTGTTGACAAATTGAGAGTTTTCTACAGAAAATTTTTTGTTGTAGATAATTAATAAAAATTCTAAAGAATATTTTTTGTCATCGATGACTTAAAAAAAATTAATCATTTCCCAAAGTATTTTTTTATCGATAACTTGATAATTTTCTATAGAAAATTTGTTGTTATTGACAATTTGAGCATTTTTAATAGAAAATTTTTTTTATAACCACCAACTTCAAAATTTTCTATAGAATTTTTTTTGTTATCATAACTGGAAAATGTTCTCTAGAAAAGTTTTTGTTATCGATAACTTGAGAAATTTATGTATAACTCTTTTTGCTATCGATAACTTAGAGAATTTTTCACAAGAAACATTTTTTTATCGGTTACGTTATAATTTTCTATTAAAAAATTTCTTGTTATAGATAACTTCAGATTTTTTTATATAAATTTTTTGTTATCGATAACTTAAATATTTTCTAAAGAAATTTTATTTTAATCGAAAATTTAAAAACTGTCTATAGAACATTTTTTGTAATCGATAACTTGTGAATTTTGTTTAGAAACTTTGTTTGTTATCTTTAACTTAAGAATTTTTTATATAAGGGGGTTTCGTGTCAACTGACACAACTTTTGAAACCGATGTCTTCCGATCGGGATGAAATTTGTACCAAGGTTAGTACTATTGGATAGTAGTTCAGACACAATTTTTCAACGAGATTGCTCAAGGACTCTCTGAGGTAGAGGGTGTCGAAATTTGACATTTTGGCAAAAGAGGTGTTTATTCTCATCCATGTTACTTCTTACCTATTGTTTTTATATTTTATATTTTAGATATTTCTTCAGTCTTTCGACAAAAAATTATAAAAAAAATAAAATTTTTTTTTGATTATTTTTCTTAAAAATTCAAATATGGCCCCACCGCAACGCCCTTATTTTTTGGCTCATGCTTTCTTTTATGAACCTATCAAAATTACGGGTGTCCCGGACCACGCCTAATAGTGCAAATTGAAGAACCGCTTTTGTGTTCCATAGTAAAAAAAAAATTTTCATAGATATCCCACTCGCATCCCACTAAGCGACCCCAAAGCTCTTAAAGGAAATCACCTAAGCTTTCTTTTGAATCAAAAAAAAAAAAAAGACCCAATTTGAGGAAAAAGTCAAAAAAGTTTTGGATTTTTAAGAAAAAAAATCAAAAATGTTTTTTTTATTTTTTTCAAAATTTTTTTTCGAAAGACTGAAGAAATAGCTATCTAAACTCTTTGGGACACATTTTGCTAAAAAGAGTAGGTAAGATGAGAAAAATTTTGAATTGAAAAATTGTGTCTGCACTACTATCCAATAGGACTAACCTTGGTGCAAATTTCATCCCGATCGGAAGACATCGGTTTTAAAAGTTGTGTCAGTTGACCCCCATAAATGTTTTGCAATCGATTACATGAGAATTATCTGTAGAATATTTTTTTATCAATAACAGCAAAATTATCTAAAAACATTTTTAGGTTTACGATAACTTAACAGTTTTCTGTAGAATTTTTTTTGTTATCCATAACTTGTGAATTTTGTAAAGAAAAATTTTTTTTATCGATAACTTAAAAATTTTCAATAAATATTTTTTTTGCTATCGACAACTTAATAATTTTAACACAATTTTTGTAAAACTTGTAAATTTTGTATTAAAAATTGTTTTGTTATCGATAACTTAAGAATTTTTTATATAATTGTTTTGCTATCGATAACTTGAGAATTTTTTATAGAACATTTTTTGTAACTGGAAAATTTTCTATTAAAATTTTTAGGTTTACTGTAACTGAAAAATTTTCTATAAAAAATTTTTGTTATCGATAACTTGTGAATTTTGTAAAGAACATTTTTTGTTATCGATAACTTAAAAACTTTTTATAGAATTTTTTTTTGTTGTCGATAACTTGATTATTTTTGCAAACTTTTTTTATCCATAACTTTCCATAGAATTTTTTTTATAATCGATAACTTGAGATTTTGTATAGAATATTTTCTGTTACCGATAAGTTGAGTTTTTATAGATTTTCTTTTATCGATAACTTAAGAACTTTCTACTGAAAACTTTTTTTATCGTTTACTTGAAAATTTTCGATAAAAAATTTCTTGTTATCGATAACTTGAGAATTGTTTACAAACATTTTTTTGTTATCTATAACTTGAGAATTTTAAATAGAACATTTTTGATTATCGATAACTTTAGAATTTTTTACAGAAAATTTTTTGTTATCAATAACATGAGAATACTCTGTAGAAAATTTTTTGTCGTCGATAACTTGAAAAATTTTCTAAAGAACATTTTTTGTTATTGAGAATTTTCGATACAAAATTTTTTGTTATCGATAAATTGAGAATTTTCAATTATCATTTTGTAAATTTTTTGTTTTTCCTATTTTGCACATTTTGTATTGTACATGCATTTTGCTGTTAATCTTTCCGCATATTTTGCAGTTTTTATATGTGACATATTTTTCATTGAACATATTTTGCATTTCGCATATATTCTAAATTTTGCATATTGCGTAGTTTGCATTTTGGATAATCTGCATATTTGTGTTTCAAATTTAGCATTTAGCATAATTTTGCACATGGCTCATTTTACATTTGGAATATATTGCATATTTTAGCGTACGGAATGTGCCCTTTTAGCGATTGTGCTTACCTCTACCCTACAAAAAGACCTTAAAACAAAAAAATATGAAAAAACAAGATTTGTACTTTTTTTTCGTTGTTGCTGGCTGCTTTTATTTGGTGAGAAACATTTTGTAACTATACGAAAAAACTTATATATACACGGTGTTTTTTTATGCTCTTATTGTTAAAAGGAAGCAACAAGAAATCTGTTGTTGCTGATGCATCACACAGTGTTGCGTCTTCATGTAAAGAGTGGCCAAAAATAGAAGGAGTTAAGTTATAGCGTTAAAATTTGGAACACTTGTTAAGATCGATAAGATCAAGAAAAATTTTGAATTTGGTCAATATCCGCCCATGGATTCGTATCCTTCCCATATATCCTGAAATTAAAATTCGTCATAAAACGAAAACTAACGCTTTAATCTTCATGTTATTTATTGTAGTTATTACATATAATGCCATTAATTATTCTACAAAATTTTGTTCAATTCGGAGCAAGGATACGCCTAGCTCGAAAATGTCCTTTTTAAAATAACGTTCAGAAAAAAGGTAAAAATTTAAGTTATATCATGAATTTTTGAAAATCCAACTGTTATAATATGCTCAATGTATTTACCAAAGTTTGTGCAAATCGGAACAAGGATACGCCTTCCTCGAAAATGTCCTTTTTAAAAAAGTCAAGAAAAAGTTCAAAATTCAAATTCCTTCATGAGTTTTTGCATCTGAAACACTTAGAATATACCTTAAATCTTAATCAAATGAAAAAATTGAAGCAAGGATGTAATACATAAATTAAAAATGTCCTTAAAAAATTAAAAAAAAAAGTTTAAAAAATCCTTCGTACTTCATGAAATTCTGTTCTGATAATGTTGAAAATACGTTATTTTAGTATAATTGAAGCAAGGATTATCCTTTAACTATCCTTAGAATATTCTTAGCGCATTAATATCCTTTTTTAAAGACTTGAGAGAATTCAGGGAAATCCTTTGACCTTAAACTATCAATAATTCACAACATTTTTGCACGTAGTATTTACAATACGTTGAATATTGTTTTTAAGTTTAAGCGGGGATATGCCTATCTCAAAAAGACCGTTATAAAATAAGCAAGTAAAAATATAGTACAACGTACTTCGTCAACAAAATCTTTCTAAATAAAAGTCTGCATCTGTTAATGTACAACTGGTGTCTAGCCAAGCATCTAATTTGTGTCAGGCCTGGATGACAAATAATGGTTCTTGGACCAATTTAAATAAAATTTTAAATTTAACCGACCAATTCATTTTGCATTCCGATTTATTATTTGTGTTCCATAACTATTTTTCGCAAAACATTTCAAATTATCAAGGACAACTGCTGCATCTTGGTGTTTTCGTTAAAAAAATTTCCAAATTTATATTCGGGTTCTCACAAAAAAAAATTGATTAAAAAAAAAAGTGGAAAAACGTGGACGAGTTCTTTTCTTATTTGTAATCTACATACTTATACCAATATTTTCTGCAAAGAACTAAGCGCGCCAATGAGGGCCACAAAAATGGCTGACTATCAAATATGAAATTTGAAAAATAAATTAGTATTTTCTTTGGAACTCACTTTATAACAGCTTTACTTGCCATATGATTAACTTATGTCGACCAAAACAGCATTATCATACAAGCAACATATCTAACTTAAAACTTCATTATCAATAAGGTCGAATTTTAAATGCAATATAATTATTTAACCGCTACAAGTACATGTGGATTTCAAAGATTTTAAAGCCAAAATTTGATATATTTCAAAAAGTTCAACTTTGGAGACATGTAACTTAAAAACTATTAAAGATATCTATAAACTGTTTTGGATTTGTTTTATTTATGATGTTTTCTTAAAATAAAATTCATGTAACCTTAAGTTTTAAGACATTTACTTTGACTATTTATGGCCAAGGTCACAACACTGTGCATCATGGGTAATAGAAGAATATTATGTTTTTTCTGTTGTTGCTGCTGTTATTGTTTTTGGGGAGATGGCTTACATACACAATGAATTCTATAACGTTATTGTATGTGTTGGCAAAATACCGGGTATTGTGTTATATTCACACACCTTCCATAAATATAAATATTGACGACACTCATAAACAAACACTTATTCAGTAATACAAATACATTTACACAGATATATGAATGTATGTATGCTAACAACAATCATTCATGTTACCATTTGAGTTAACATATACAATAATTTCTTTAGTGGGTAAAAAAAAAATATCCTGTTTAACCTTTAAAAGGGACTTTTTTTTGAAATTAAAAAAAAAATTTATGAAAAAAATTAAAAAAATATTCTAAAACTAAATTTGACTTGTCCGAATCAATCCCAAAAAAATTTTTGAGTGCTTGTATTATTTTGAGTAATTTTTTTTTTTATTCATTTTTGTAAAAAAAAAATTTTGAGTGTATAAATTATTTTAAGCTCCAAAAAGTTTTTTGTTACAAACCCAAATAACATTTTTGTGGCTTTCCAATTTTTTTCTTAAATTGTGTTTTGAATATTTTCAAAGCTTAAATTCAAGAAAACACCAATCTTAAATTCACCTTTTTGGTCATATATTCCGAAATTAAATACTAACCTAATTCTAAAAAAATTTTCGGATAGATAAATTTTTAGATTCTGAGATATTTTTCGTTTAGAAAAGTTTCAAACAAATTTTCATATGCTGAGATTTATTGGTTCATTTTTAATTAAATCGTTTGTTGAATTAACAAGCAATTTTATTGTATTGGCAAATTAAGTTGTGAAATAAACAATTAATTTGTTTGTCAATACAATTAAACTGTTTTCAAATACAAACCCGGTTTATTTGAAAATGAACTAAAAATACAATTTTTTTTCTGCGTAATAATTTTTCGTAAAGAAAGATTCTTAATTCTGTGACACTTTTCGTGTAAACAAATTTTCAGATTTTCCGACATTTTCAGAAAAAGTATTAGATTTTTAAACATTTCCATGTGGAAAAAATTCTCAGATTCTAAGACATTTTTTGTACAGAAAATTCTTAAATTTTAAGGCATTTTCGTGCACAAAAATTCTCGGATTCTGAGGTGGATAAAAGTGTGCTTTGGTACTTTGTTATATTTCCAGAAGTAACGTTCTTGAAACTTTAAATTTTGAAGTTAAAAAAAAAAAAAAACACTTTGAAAAAAGTACTTTTTGGAAATTCCAATTCAAAGGGGCACACAAAAGGGGATTTTTTTATCTCCTGAAATAATAGTCATAGAAACTTGAATTTTATAACGTAAGATCCTCCTGTCGAAAAGAACGTTCTGAAAAAAGTACCTTTTGGTTACGGTAAAAAAATGTACTTTGGTGCTTTTTCTACATTTTAAAAAATTGGTTCTAGAAACATCAAATTTGGAATCTAGGATCATCAAGTATAAAAAAAGCTCTTACAAATGTACTTTTTAGAAAGTTTCGATTCTAGGGGTTCCGAAAAGGTGTAAAAATTGTATTTTGGAACTTTTCAGTTTACTGAAATAATGTCTATACGAAACTTAAAATTTAAAGTCTAGGATCCTATTGAAATAGGACCGTTTGATCCAAAGACATTTTTCGCAAAGAAAAATTCTCAAATTTTGAGGCATTTTCGTACTCAAAAATTCTCAGATTTTGAGACAAGGAGAAAAAAGTATACTATGGTAATTATTTTTATATTTCCAGAAATAAAGAGACAAACTGAAAATTTGGAAAGATGCAACCTCCGTTAGAGAAAACATTCCAAAAAAAGTACTTTTTGGAAATTCCGGTTCGAAGATTCCATTTGTAATTCGAGGATTATACTTGTAATTCGAAGATTCTATTTGTAATTCGAAGATTCCATTTGTAATTCGAAGATTCCAATTGTAATTCGAAAAATATCAACTGAATTTCAATTGATATTTTACGAATTACAATTGGAATCTTCGAATTACAAATGGAATCTTCGAATTACAAATAGAATTTTCGAATTACAAATAGAATCTTCGAATTACAAGTAGAATTTTCGAATTACAAATGGAATCTTCGAATTACAAATGGAATCTTCGAATTACAAGTAGAATCTTCGAATTACAATTGATCTTTTACGAATTACATCTGTAAATGGTGTAGAGTGGAGGGTATAAAAAGGAAATGTAAAAAAATTTAACTTTGATACTTTTTCTATCTTCTGAAATAATGGTGTGGATAGTCCAGCGAACAAAACAACAGTCTAAAAAAGCACTTTTTTTCAAAAAGTATCGTTGCTTAGAGGATAAATAAGTGTACTTTGGTACTATTTCCAAAGTAATGGTCATAAATGGTCAATCAAAACAAAATATTCAGAAAAAAGACTTTTAAAAATTTCTGATTAAAACATGGTAAAAAGGACTAAAAATTGTACTTTTGTACTTTTTTGATTTCGTAAAAAAAATGGTCGTACAAATTTTAAATCTAGAACCATTAAAAAACAAAAAACTTAAAAAACAAGTGAGAGTGTTAAATTCGGCTGTGCCGAATCTTTTATACCCTCCAACACCTTAAAAAAAAACATGGGGTCTTTTTTTTTTTTTTTTGATGGGGTGGGGGGGGGGGGGGGGTGTTTCGGTGGTGGGAGACAACCTTCCTGGATTCAACTACAGGACTTTGAACTTCTTCTGACATAAAAAATGTTTCGTTTGCTAAGCAAAAGTACAAAAAATCTATAATAAATTGCGTTTTTTCTTAGGTGGAGTTGTCAAATATTGGAAAAATGGTGAAATAAACGAGTTGATTTGTTTAAATATTTATCAAACTAAAGCGGAATGTACCACAATCTCAAAAATTAACATAATATAGTTTTGTATGGTCTATCGATTAAACATTTTTTTTTGGAAAATTTTCAGAACCCGTTCTGAAATTTTCAATTTTTTAAAAAAGTCAATTAATCAAAAATCCGGCAACTTTTGTTTTTTGTCTATCCAAACAAAAAAATTCAGACATGTATTTTTCGTTTTTTTCGAGAAAATCCCATTTGAGTTTTGAATTTCATAACAATTTAGTAATTTTGTTTTATTTTCTTGTTTCTACGTAGCGTATGAGTAATATTTATGCATATATTTAGTACTCATTCGCTACGTTGAAACAAGAAAATCGAAGCAAATTACAAAATTGTTATGAAATTTAATATTCAAATGCGATTTTCTCGAAAAAAAAAAAACGAAAAACACATGTCTGAATTTTTTTGTGTGAATAGACAAACATCACCTTTTTTTTTTAAATAAAAAAAAAGTGGCCGGATTTTTGATAAATTGATTTTTCTAAAAAATTAAAAATTTCAGAAAATTTTCCAAAAAAAATTTAGTCCATAGACCATACAAAACTATTCAAGAATAAATATTAATAAATATTTAATCATGTCAACTCGACACAAATTTTACCATTTTTCCAATATTTTACCACGCTTCCTAAGACCAGTTTTTGAAAAATTGAAAAGCCAAAAACGAAATTTTCTTAGTTTTATATAGGGCTAACCATACAACATATTCCGAAATTAACGGTATATTTGTCCGTCTGTCCGTCTGTAGAGGACACCATACAGTCCAAAATAAAAGAGCTAGACTTCCGAAGTTTGGCACGAATATGTCCTATATTCCTAGGCAGTTTAAGTTCGGAAAAGGGCAAAATCGGACCAAGGGGAAAAAAGTTTCCCCTTGGAGAACTAAACCAACCTAAGAAAAATCGAATTTTTTGCAGTTTTTTTTGTAGTTTTGCTAAGCAAATGCAACATTCTTATCTATACACAGAAAAAAATATGGAGGAAACAAATTTGAGTAATCACTTGTTTAATTTTTTAAAAAAAATTTGAGTAATTTTTTAATTGACGCAATTAAAAATTTACTCAAAAATTGAAAATAAAATTTGAGTAAATAATTTAATACAAATTTAATATTTTTTTTTATTTTTTTTTTTCTCTTGGTGTTTTAAATTCTCATTTAGTTTATTGTTTTTTGTATATGTATATGAAAGTTTGAAATCATCTTTATAAAATTTTACTTTGTCTTGAAGACATAAGTATATTTGGTAAAGTTTGTAAAAGCAATTTTTTTGGAAAAAAAAATTAGAAACTTTTTAAACTTTTTAAAAAAATAGTTTGATACATTTTGAGTAAATTTTTACTTGACACAATTAAAAAGTTACTTAAAAATATTAAAAAATTTTGAGTAAAGGTTTAATTGTGTGAATTAATAATTTACTCAAATTTTTTATTAAGCATTTAATAATTTTTTATTAAAAGTTTACTCAATACTATTAAATCGTTTACTGGTGGAAAATTGAGTAATTTTTTACTCAATAGTATTAAAAATTTACTCAAAATTTTTTATTATTTTTTTCTGTGTACTTCTATACTAATATTATAAAGAGGTAATGTTTGTATGTTTTTTTGTTGGTTTGTTTGTTTGTTTGTAGAAAGTAATCTCCGGAACTACTCATCCGATCTCAAAAAAGTTTTCAGCAATATTTAGAGTGTTCCTCCCGGACGGACATAGGCTAGGTTTCATCGACCACGCCCACTTCTACGCCCACTTTTTGACAAAAAACGTAAAATTTAAAAGTCTTCAAAACTACTAAACCGATTTCAAAATTTTTTTACCAATACATACTTGGAATGGTCCTTCATGATGGACATGTGCTGGGTTTCCACGCCCACTTCTACGCCCACTTTTGACAAAAAACTTAAAATATCTTTGAAACTACTCATCCGATTTAAAAAATGCTTTTACCAATATATAGAGTGCTCCTCCAGAGTGGACATAGTGTAGGATTTTTCGACCATGCCTACTTCAACGCCCACTTTTGGCAAACAACTTAAAATTTAAATATCTATGAGACTACTCATCCGATTTCAAACATTTTTTCACCAATATTAAGAGTGTTCCTCCAGGGTGGACATAGGCTATGAATCATCGACCACGCCTACTTCTTCGCCTACTTTTTGGCCAAAAAATCTAAATTTGAAAAATCTCCTAAATTACTCATACGATTTCCAAATTTTTTCCACCAATGCTTAGTATGGTTCTTAAGTGTGGAAATATGCTGAGTTTCATTGACCACGCCCATTAATACGCCCACTTTTGGCACGAAAAACGTAAAATTTAAATATTATGAATCTACTCATCCGATTTCAAAAATTTTATCACCAATATACATTTTGAATGGTCCTTCAGGGAGGACATGGGCTAGCTTTCATCAACAACACCCTTTCTACTCCCAGTTTTGGTTAAAAAAACGTAAAATTTCAAAATCTTCGAAACTACTAATTCGGTTTAAACAATTTTTTTCTCCAATATTAAGAATGGTCCTACGGTTCATCGACGTAAAACTTTAAAATAGACGAAACCTTTTATACACTCATAAAAATTTGTTAGTATTCCTTACAAAAAAGTCTGTTACCATTACTAATAAAGTTTTCAATTTGTGCCCGATAACTTTTTCAGTTACCATTACAAACTTTGGTTTTCAAAAATTAGTAATCTTAAAAAATACTAAAAAAATTAGTATTACTAAATTTTTCTGTACAATTTTTGTAAAATGGATTTTAAAACGCGTTTGTAAATAATATTAACTTTTTTTGTAAAAAAATTGTAAATTGTGTATTTTTAGTTTTTGGTATTTGTATACATCATATAAATTGCGTATTGCGCTTGTTGTCGCCAATAACTATTTCCATGCAAGTCAGTTTTTGTTAGAATTTTCGATCTAAAAAAGAGAAAATATTGAACACATTTTTTTAATACAAAATATACATACTACCATATAAAATTAATTCTTTGAAGATTGATGTTGAATAAATTGGTGTACGGTGAACTAAAATAAAAAAAAATATCAACATAATGTTTTAAATGGAACACATAAATATACAATTGTTACCTGTTGTCATCCTTTCCTATTTTGCTTTATTATTCTAAAAATAAGAAACGAGTTACATAATTTTAAACAAAAAATACTTTACAATTTGGTTACCTGCTATGCTTTTTTTTGTTGTAATATTTTTTTTGTACATATTTTTATTCATTTTACCCGTCGCGCGATGTTCACCGATCGAATGTTATTTTGTGACTAAAATATTCAAAGAAAGGCATAAAGTAAATTACACAAAAATCAACCCTTTATGTGCGTGAGAAAAAAATATTCGTGGATAGCATAAACAAAAAAATTCCGCAAGTAAAGAAGAAAAAAAAAACTGATGCTATTATGGAAATTTTCCATTTGAAAAGGTCGGCATTGTTTTTTAAATTTTGCATGTCTTCTCTTGTCTCTATTTTGTTTCCTTTTTAATATATATTTTTTTTTAAATTGAAAAAAAAACTAATGAAGCGTAAATGAATATTAAAAATAATAAACATATTCATACTCATCAAAGCGCAGTTTTATCGTTAAAAAAATAACTAATAATATATTTTTTTTTATTTAGTTATTTTTAATTTCCAAATCTTTTAATAAAATAAATTTTTTTTAATTATAGTGTATAGGTTTTCTAGAGAAAAAAAAAAAACGAAATTTACTAACTAATATTGTAAAATTTACAAAATAATTATCAAAAGTTAGTACGATAATTTTTAAAAAATCAACTGAAAAAATTATTAAAAAATCAGTATAAAATTAATAGTTTGTAAAGCGAGTTTACTAAAAAGAATTACTAAAAATTGATTTTTTAGTAGAATTTAGTAAAAAAGTAGTAAAGTTGAGATACAAACCACTTTACAAATTTTTTTACTAACGTATTTTTTTGAGTGTAATGTTTCAAAAATGATTTTACTAATATTTATAAATCTCCTTCAGGGTGAGTTAGTGTTTATAAACCGGTTAACCGGTTAACCGAAAAACCGGTTTTTTCCTAAATTTTCGGTTTTTTTGCAAACCGGTTAACCGGAATTGAAGATTTCCGGTGCACCGAAAACCGGTTTTTTTCTGTCGGTTAACCGGTTTTTTAAATACATTCAAAACGGAATATTTTTGCAAATATTAAGGGTTTAAACTTATTTTTTTATGATATTTTCAAAATTTCGTTGAAAACACATTAAAAATCCGCGAGAAAGAATGTCTAAAATATTTTTTGTCTTCAAGAAATTATTTTCTAAATAGGAATTTTTTTCCGAAACTGATAAAAATTTGAAATACTCACCGTTGTCAGCGTTTTTTTGAACATTTCATGAAAAACTTAATAAGTGACTATTAACCAGATACTAAAATCCCTGTTAATAGCGAAAATGTCAATAAAAGAAAATAAAAATAAAATCCGGAAATGCAATTTACTTATAACGAATAAATGTATTTTTCTAAATAAAACCAATACAAATTAAATTGAAGTTAAAGGAAATATGGTCAATTAAAGTACATTATTTAAATATCGCTTTTTTATAGCGTAATAGTTGCAAACCTTGCTGAAAGAAACAAATATGTTAACTTTATTCGCTTTATATTTTATAAAAAACCGGTATTTTCAAGTATTTGTTGTTTTTTTCAGTTAAAGAAAAAAAAACCGGTTAACCGGTTTTTTTATTTCGGTTTAACCGAGAAAACCGGTTAACCGAAAAAGCTGATTTTCGGTTAACCGAGAAACCGGTTTTTCAAAATGTCGGTTTTTTATAAACACTAGGGTGAGTTATGGTAGGTTTCATTGACCGCATCCATTTTAAAGATCACTTTGGGTCAAAAGACTTCAAAATTAAAAACCTTTAAGACTACTCGTCCGATTTCAAAACATTCTGAAAACGCCCTTTTAGGAAATTCTGATTTTAATGGAGCGAATAGTTGCAAAGAAGTGAACTTTGTCACCTTTTCTATCTCCTGAAATATTGGTCATAGAAACTTGAAATGCGGGATCCTACTGCCCAAAAAATCATTATTTCTTCAACGCATGTTATGGAACGCAATGAATTGGAATTCAATGAATTGAAACGAATAGAACAGGGAACGAAATGGAATAGAACGGGGAACGAAATGGAATGACACGGGGAATGAAAGGATATCAATAACAACGATATAAGAGCTCGAAAATGTTCAAGAAATTGTTTTACCGGAACGAACATGATTCCGGGCTAAACGGGGCTGTTTGAATTTTATTGTTTGTTTTAAATAATTTTTATTTAAGACTTCTACGATAAAAATTTAATAATATAAAGATTCTGCAGGGGACAACTTTAGAAATGGGGACTCTAATCCTGATGCTTCTTTAATTCCGTATTTATTATTACCGGTGACAAAGTTCCGGGCGGGCCTGCTAGTCTCAGATAAAGTTCAAAATCGCAAGGGGAAGGTGCTCCCTAACGTCTACCACCAACCCCCCCCCCCCCCCAAAAAAAAGACGCCCCTGGATTTTTTTTACATTCTTTTTTTTTTTACATTTTGGAGGGTATAAAAGATTCGGCACAGTCAAATGTAACACTCTCACTTGTTCTTATTGAAAAATTCTCAGTTTCTGTGATATGTTTCGTAGAGAAAATTTGTTCATATTTTGAAATATTTTTCATATAGAAAAACTTGTTTTCTATACGAAAAATATCTCAGAATCTGAAAATTTTTCTGTACGAAAAATATTTTTAAGAATTTGAGAATTTTTCTCTATGAAAAATATCTCACAATCTGAGAACTTTACTATGCGAAAAATTTCTCTTTTTCGTATAGAAAAATTCTCAAATTCTTAAATATATTTTTCGTACAGAAAAATTTCCAGATTCTGGGATATTTTTCGTACAGAAAAATTTAAAGATTCAAAGATATTTTCCGTATAGAAAAATTCTCAGATTCTGAGATATTTTTGTACAGAAAAATTCGCAGATTCTAAGACATTTTCTGTGACATTTTTCGTAGAGAAAAATTCTCAGATTCTAAGATATTTTTCATATTGAAAAATTTTCAGATATTTTTCGAATAGAAAAATTCATATTCACATATTTTTCGTATAAAAAATCTCACAGATTCTGAGATATTTTAAACACTGAAAAATTCTCCGATTTTTCGTAAAGAAAAATTCTTAGACTTGGTTATGAAAATAATGTCAGATATTGAGAAAATTTTCCCAGATTCTGAGATACTTAGAAAATTTTTTTCTCTGATAGCCCACATTTTTCATATCAGTGTTAAAAGAAAAGGACTGTTTTTCTATACAGCTGTCTGCTTATGGCAGTATTTGTTTGTAAATGTGTGGGTGGGTATGTGTATGTGTGTGTGTAAGTAGATGTAATATGAAACGATGACGAAAGCAATTGCATGTTACAGACGACGATCTGTTAACTGTTTTCATGATGTTGTTGTTATTTTTTGGTAGGCTTTCGTTAAATGCCTTTAAGCTTCGGCATTCTGTTATGAAATATTTTTTGGTATAAGTACAAATGTTAGGTTGGAAATCAAACAGAGTCATGCTAAAACTAGCAAACGGTAAACATTGCGAAAAACTAGTGGCATAAACGGAAGGAAATTAAAAAAATAACTGATATAAAATTTTGAAAAGTTAAAATACATGAAAATACGAAAATTATATAAAAAAAGTTGAAAAACGGAAATTTGAAATTTTGAAAAAATTTAAAAATATAGAAAAATAAAAAGTTAAAGATTAAAAAAAAAAAATTATGGTAAATTTTTTAAAATGATCAAAAATTAAAAGAAAAAATAAATAAAAAATTCTTTAAAATTGTTAAAGGAAAAAAATATTTTCTCTTAAATGAAAAAGTTTTTAAAGCTTCTTAAGTGAAATTTAAGAAAACAAAATTAAAACAAATTAAGTTGTATGAGTGTTAATTTAATGTTTTTCCAAAAATTTATTTAAATTTAAAACACTGTTAAATAGACAATGTTGTCGTAGACGTCGTGTGTTGTTGTCGGCATAACAGCATAGTCACAGGCAGGCAACAGCTGTTTTAATATAAATGGTCGTTGTCGGTCTTTTTTTCATTTTTTTTGTTGGTGCTACGGTGCGTATGAATGAAATTAATTTGTTATACAATGTCTAAGCAAAAATAAAATAAAAAAGTATAAAAAAACAGCAAAAGTTTTGTTTAGGAATGTGTTCATATGTTTAAATGTGTTTGTATTTCTATACACACGTGTATTAGTGTGTATGTGTGTGAGTGTTTGTTAAAGTTATACATGTATAAATAAAATTTTATGTTGATTATATACAATATTGTTAATTGTATGAATAAGGAAAGGGCGGCTAAGGACCCTTTTTTGTTTTCTCAGAATTTTTTAAAAGAAAAATTTCCTTTAGCAATTTTTTTTTTGGCAAATATATGTATTTTTTCGTTATTTAGCTTTTATTTAACTCCCGTAGACGCCACAGGACATTTAACACTTCATTGACTTTTTTGGTCTTGCATATTGCCCCAAAACCCACACATTATTAATTTTCGTTAAGGCAATTTTTATATTATTCAAGTAGTGGTAGATGGTAAATATAAGTTTGTTACTTCATTTGTAACATCTTGAAATATTGGTCTGGATCCATATGAAGGATATATATGAACAAATCCATGGCAAATTTAACTTACGGGTTACCGTTTTTGTTAAAAAATATTGTTTATCAAAACAGATTTTAAATTAATAAAATTTATAATTTTTTTTTTTAAATTTCAATAAAAAATTTTAAAAACTATGTTTGAATGTCCTTTTTTCCTGGGACACCATCGATTGTTGAGCAATAAATTTTCAAAATTTTGCAAAAAATGAAATAGTTGGCTTTAGACAGGTCTTTTGTGTTTTTTACTCGAAAACGTTGTACGAAAAAACGTTCAGTGTCAATATTGTTGAAAAAATTATGGAGATTTAAAATAAAGAAACAAAAAAAAATGTTTAAAACAATATTGGAATGTCCATTTTTTATGTCAGGACACCATGGATTTCCAAAAAAAAAATTGTATTAAAGTTTAGAATATCCTTTAAACACTTTAAAATTTCATTGAGGTGTTTTCATATTGTTGAGCAATAAATTTTTAAAGTTTGTGATAAAGCCAAATTTTTGATCTTTTGCCAAAATTAAAAAAAAAATCAAATATTTGGTTATCTAACAAACTTTGAAAATTTATTGTTCAACAATACGAAAAAACACCTCTCTGAAATTTTAATAACGTTAAAAGGACATTTTAAACTTTAATACAAAATTTTGTTTTTGGAAATCCATGGTGTCCTTCCCAGCAAAAAAGGACAATCAAGTATGGTTTTAAAATTTTTTTGTTGAAATTAAAAAAATTTTAATAATTTTATAAACAATATTATTTTTATAAGTTTTTTGTACAACTTACGGTTTCCGAGCACAAAAATGTTAAAGAACTGACTAAAAGCCAATATTGTCAAAAAATCTCTTTTTTTATACGCCCATATCTTCCAAAGTACTGATAAAAAAAATATGATTTTTAATCATTTACAAAGCACTATCAAATAATCAAAAATTAACAAAATCGGTGATCCGTCAGTTAAATTTCCTATGAATATGCTCATATATATGAGGCATTCCACACCAAATGTCCCGCTACAGAAAAACATGTGTCCCGTAAATTTCTGAATAGGTTGTTTGGATAGCCCTATATGGAACTTAGAAAATTGCGTTTTTGGTTTTTTAAATTTTCAAAAACTGGGCTTAGAAGGCGTGGTCAAATATTGGAAAAATGGTCAAATTTGTGCCGAGTTGCCTTGATTAAATATTTATCACATTAAAACGGAATGCACCACAATCTCAAGAATTTACATTCTTATATAGTTTTGTATGGGCTATCGACTAAATTTTTTTTTTTTTTGAAAATTTTCAGAACCCGTTCTGAAATTTTCCATTTTTTAAAAATGTAAATTTATTAAAAAACAAGCCACTTTTTTTTTCTTTTTTAATTTTTTTTAAAGTTTAGATATTTGTCCATCCACAAAAAAAAATTCAGACATGTGTTTTTCTTTTTTTTCGAGAAAATCGCATTTGAATTTTAAATTTCATAACAATTTTGTAATTTTCTTGTATTTTCTTGTTTTAACGTTACGAATTAGTATTATTAATTGCATAAATATTACTCATACGGTCTGTTGCAACAAGAAAATTACTAATTGTTAGTTGTTATGAAATTTAAAATTCAAATGCGATTTTCTCGAAAAAAAAAAAAACGAAAAACGTGTCTGAATTTTTTTGTGTGGGTGGACAAACATCTAAACTTAAAAAAAAAAAATTAAAAAAAAGGTGGATTTTTGATAAATTGACTTTTTTAAAAAATGGAAAATTTCAGAACAGGTTCTGAATATTTTCCCATACAAAACCATATTAGAATGTAAATTTTTGAGATTGTGGTGCATTCCGTTTTAATGTGATAAATATTTAATCAAGGCAGCTCACCACAAATTTGTCCATTTTTTCAATATTTGACCAAGCTTCCCTCCTAAGCCCAGTTTTTGAAAAATTGAAAAACCAAAAACGCAATTTTCTAAGTTCCATATAGGGCTATCCATACAACCTATTCAGAAGTGTACGATACACGTGTTTTTTTTCGCTGGACATTTGGTGTGGAATGCTTCATATGCTAAGTCTCACAAGGAAGGTATCCCATAGCTTACACTCCGATTGCTCTGCAATTTATATATGTTAATAAGTACCAAAAAAGTCCGATACACCATAAGATAGGCCCTAAAAAAACCTTTCCATCCATATATAATGTTCACATTTTTCCTTTGGAAGAAATACGAAAAAAATCGAAAAAACGAAAAAATCCCTTTTTCACCCAACCCCCCCCCCCCCCCCCCATTTCCCACTTTAACCTTTACGATAGCCGATAAAAAAAACCGGTAAATCTTGGATTTTGTTCCTCTATAACATATTAAAAGTGGACAATCGGAGTGTAAGCTATGGGATACCTTCCTTGTCAGTAGCCTCAGAGTTGTCTCCCGAAAGTTAGCGTGTTTTTTTACAGACAAACAGACAGGCGGACTTCGATAGATCATCCCAAAATCAATCGAGACTATTATTAAAAATGATTTAGAAGTTGTGGAGTGTATTTATAACTTCGGTCAAGCTGAATTAAATTTCTTTACTTATTTTATAAGTTAAAAAAGGGACCCATATGTTTTTCTACTATATTTTTAAGGTTTTTGACCCTTTTTTATATTTTGGCTTTTTTATACATTCATTTATAATTTGGTTTAGGTTGGTGTATGTGTGTGAGACTGTGTCTATATATGACTATTAGGGTGGAGCAAATTTCGATTTTTTTCGAATTCCGAAAACGTTGTGGTCGGGAAAGTTGCCTTTTATGGTCGATATTACCACACAAATATTGAATCTTTTTTTTGACTTGATAATCGCAAAGTTCCGCACAAGTGAAAAAAAAGAATTTAAACTTTTTTTTTCTTAAAATATAACTTTATATTCGCATATTACCGAAAAAGTGTTTTTATGGTAACATTATTTTTTTTTTTGGTCTGCAAAAATTTTTTTTATTTTTTTTTTTAACATGATAATGTTTTTAGGCTGATGTCAAATTTTAAAAAAGTTGCAGGACGCCACCTCAGTTTGACTATATAACCTAATGACTAACAAAAAAGAAAATAAGAATTACTTTGTAACTTCGTTTGTAACTTTGATTTGTAACTTGTATAATAACACCGCTCAACACTCATTTTCCGGTTTGAATTCTGATGATCAATTTTAGTAGACTTTGATCTCCTGATTCCAAATCTGTTCTCCAAATTTTCCCATCACTTCCAGATTTGTAGTTATTGACGGTTGAAAATGCAAAAAATGAAGATTTTTGCATTATTTGAAAGCCCTGCACATCAGCCATTCAGTGGAATACAAATCTGGTATAAAGCGCAAAAGTATAATATGTCTATGGTCTCCAACATAGAACACATTTTTTTTCAAATTATTACGTTTGGTTGGGCTTTACCTGCGTTTTAAAATGATACTGTTAAAATTATCATTTTTGTAAAATTTACCTTAGTTTTTTGATATTTTTCAAAGAAAAACTCCAAAAAAAATAAATAAATTACAAAATTAAGCCTTCTGTATTATTTTTTGTATAAAACGGAAGATATCTTGAATGGATTTAAAAGTCTATAAGAAGAATAAACTTTTGCCTAAATTTTGAGCTCATCGCAGTAAAGATTGATTATCTGGTTTTTGTTTTAGAGCCTTTTAAAAATGGTGATTTTCTAATTTTTTTGACAGAGTTTTTTTAAATGCATGTTTAGCCAATAATAGTGCAACAACTTAAAGTTTTTTTGATCATATTTTTGAGATCATAGTTCAATTCTACTCTCACGCTTTATAACAGATTTTTATTGCACCCAGTGGCTGCTGTGCAGGCTTTCAAAAAAGGCAACAATCGTTTTTTCGCATTTTCAACCGCGAATAATTAAAATTCTAGACGTGATGGAAAAATTTGGAGCACTAATTTGGAATCAGCGAGTCAAAATCTTTAAAAATTTTATACGAAACTTGAAAACGGAGACAAAAACCTTCGATTTGTTGAGCGGTGTTTTCAAGGAACCCAAAGACATTGTCCTACATGTCCAATATTTTTTTGGGAATATTGACCCTATGAGACAACTTTTCCGACCCCAACGATTTGGAAATTCAAAAAACGCAAAATTTTGCTCCTCCCTAATGACCATTCATGCTTATCTTTATGTGTATGCATGGGGGTTTTTTGTTTAATGTTTTCCTTGGATATTTTTGTCCAGGATATTTTGTTAAAGTCAAAGTCTTTTTACCTTTTAATTTATGAGTACATGTTTTTTTTTTTTGTTTTGTTTCAAAATTTGTATATGCAAACTTTTTACACACAAAGAAATGTATTTTTTTTTAAAATTGCCGAAAAATTGTCTGTTTACAAAATCTTATCAAATCTACAGAATTGATTGTATGTTGTATCGCGTCAAAAAGTTATAAATTTACAATTTTATGGGGTCAAATGTTTATTATCAGTAAGGATGAGATTTCCATGCAAATGCATGTTTTTTGTCGATAGCCTAAAAACGATATCGACCAATTATCTTTCCGAAGTAAGAAATTTGCGCTAAAATGGCATCGATTTATTTTTGCATATTTTGGTGAAAATGCATATTTTTGCATATTTTGATTTTAAATGCAAATTTTGTGCATATTTCCAACTTATAAGTGCATATTTTTGCATATTTTGCCATAAATTAGAATAAACACAAATTGAAATTTATTTGTTTCAAAAACCGTTTAAAATTTAAAACATTTATTTTGAAAATAAGAAAATTTTTTTTTTGTTATTTTAATTTTTTTTAGATTGTTTTAGTTTCTAAAAAATCTAGCTTACATAAAGTTTTAAATGTTACTATTGAAACCTGTCGTTATTTTTTTAATTTTTTTAGAAGTTTTTCGCATGAAAACATGATTTTTATTGCACAAATTTTATTTTTTGGTGCATATTTTTAGGTTTTTTAGTGCATATTTTGAATTTTTTAGCGCATATTTTCGATTTTTTCGTGCATGAAAATCTTATCCCTAGTTACCAGCCGCAAAAATATCGGGAGAAAAATTTTCAATTTTCAAGAAGAAGTTATAATTTTACCAAAAAAATGTAAATTTACAGAGAAAAAAGTAATTTTGCAAAATTTAGAAAAAAGTTCTAATTTTTTGTTAACTTACAAGGATATTTTGTGATCTCAGGAGATTGTTTTCTACCTCCTGGTTTGCGAGAATTAATAGTAAAATGTTCGAGCTCTTTTTATACCCTCCACTCTATTGATAGAGGGTATATATAAGTTTGTCATTCCGTTTTGTAACACCTCGAAATATTGGTCTAGGACCCCATAAAGTATATATATTCATGATCCTCGATCGATTTTAAGACGATCTAGCGATGTCCGTCCGTCCGTCCGTCCGTCCGTCTGTCCGTCTGTCTGTCTGTCTGTCTGTCTGTCTGTCTGTCTGTCTGTCTGTCTGTCTGTCTGTCTGTCTGTTGAAAACACGCTAACTTTTGAAAGACTTAACGGAGGTTCCTGAAGTTTGGCATATATGTTGGGCATTTACCTGGTCAGGTTGGTATTGCAATCCAGCGAAATCGGTCCAGTGCACTATAGGAAATTTTACCCATTTTTTGGCCAAAAGTCAAAATTAAAATTTTTGCAAACATTATTTTTTTTCACATTAATATAAAAAAAACTTAACAAAGTAAACAATTCTTTCTCAATTTTTCGACAGAATTGATGTACTGTCACTTTATCAGTAGTTTTTCTTGCAATTTCTTACTTAGTTATAAAATAACGATTGAGAGAAGCGAATTTTGTGATAGCTTCTAACAACAGTTTTTATATTAAGAATTTATAGTTTTTAAAAACTAAAAAATGGAAAATAATGTCAAAGGTGAGTACTTTAATGATAAATAGTGAAATGTTGGTGAACTCATCTATTAGATCGATTTTATTGGAAAAATTGAAGTGACCTTAAGATGAACTTATTGAAGTATGAATTGGAATTTTATTTTGACTTTAAAAAAAATGATAGCATATGTTAGCTATAAAACCATAAAAGTTCTCTAGGACAATCAATTACCTTCCGAATTTAAAAAATTTCAAGGTCGGATATGTGCAAACTTTTTTTTTATACCCATTTTTCCAGGTGACTACTGAGTGCCAAATTCAGAGTTATTTAATACATGGCGAGAGAAATAAAGCAGAGGTGGATAAGGAGCCGCTATTTCTGACCATTTCTTTTCATACATTGCTGAGAGTGAATGTTTCGAAAACTTTAAACAATATATAAAGGAGGAATTAAGAATATTTTGTTCAAATATAAATATGAAAAGGATTAAAAGTTGTAGGAGTTTGAAAATTTTTGAAAGACAGCATGCTGTTTGGCTTAAAGGCAATACTTGGCTAAAAAAAACTTGAAACGCAGCCTGCCTCCACTAAATCGAAACCTGGGCGACCGCAATTTACTTTTTTGTCAAAATCTGCGAGAACAAATATACGAGTTACAGCAGAAATCTCTAAAGATCTAAATAGGGAAGTTGAGCCCCTAGCTCTTGCATCATCTACGGCTGCCCGTAGTGGCAGTTTGAAATGTAGTTGACGACTTGGAACTCAAAAATAAAATTTTTGAATAAAATCCTTATTAAAAAGTAGATTTGTTTGACACTTCTTAACATTGTTAAAATAAATTTCTACTGTTATCTTCGAAAGTTAGTGTACACTCAAAAAAAAAAATTATTGTAAAAACAGTTTAGAAAACCATATAATCTATCAAGGATCTAAAAAATCTTAGATGCGGCAACTTATAACCCGGGAACCCTGTTTGGAACTAATTATTAGGTAATTTTTTAGGTAACTTTACTAATTTTTTTTTTTGAGTGTATGAAAACCTTTAAGAGTCACTCCCTCCCTCTAAAGAGTCTTCCAAAAGTCAAATAAAAAAAATTAGTCAAATCGGTCCAGCCGTTTGGCTGTAAATAATTTTGGCCAAAAAAAGGGTAAAATTTCCTATAGTGCAGTGGTTCAAAAGTTATGAGCAAAAGACTGAATTTCGGCAAGGGTTTTTCGTGAATTTTTGAGATAAAAAGCACTGAAGCTTGGCATATATATTTTGCGTTCCTCCAGCCTCGTTCGTGTTGAATTTCAGCCAAATCGGTCCAGTGGTTCAAAAGATATAAGCAAAACAGTGAATTTCAGATTAGCTTCACCTAAAATTCACGTGTTGAAAACCCGTTAAACCTGTTTTAAAAACATTGGTAAGTCACAAAAATATTTTACAACGTATTTTTGTCACTCAAAAATATTTTTATACCAAAACAAAAAAAAATACACTCGAAAAAAATTTTACACTCAAAAAAAAATTAGTAATTTTTTTTTCAAAAATTAATAAACAAAATTTTTTAAACAAAATAAAATATTTCTAATCAAAACTGTTATTTTTTTCACGTTAAAAAATTTATTATCACTTAAAATGGGCATTGTGGAGGGTATTCATAGATTCGGCCAAGTCGAATTTAACTTTTCTACTTGTTTTTTTTTTTGTTATTTAACAAGATTTTTTTGAGTGTACTTAGTTTTTTGCAGGTCCATTCCTTTTGGTTTTTTGTTTTTATATCTTTTCAACATTTCAATTTAATGTTAATGTTAAGAAATTTCTTGTTATTTCGTTTTTAGAACATGTTTATTTTAAAGGTGCTTGTATTTATTTTAACAGCTGTTAAGGACTTTGATTAAATACAATATAGTTTTACAGGTGATGTACTAAATTAATGATGTCGGTTTTAACTTATTTTAGGTTACTAATCAATTTGAATGAATTTTTTTTCTAAAATTTTAACAATTTTTTTTTTTGTAAAAAATATTAGATTCTGAGATAAGTTTGAAATTTATTACTAGAAAAATTTCTAAGGTAAGAAAAATTTCCAAACAATAAAAATTTAAATTTCAGAATACTTACTGCCTAAGTTTTGGATATATTTAATATAGGTACAACACTCACCTGAAAATAGAAAGAGAAACATTAATTAAAACAATTTTTAAATTGTGTTTATTGATTTATAAATATAAAAAGTAAATTTTCTAGAACTAAAAATATCACTGGGTGACAAAACAAACCACTATTTTAGAAAACAAGTGGTACGACCATCATTTCTATATATTTCGGACATGCTGAATCGAATGGCGTACTCCGTTTTTCGATGTATGGTACAGTTTTCTTGCAAAATGTCATTAACGATTGGATGATTTTCATCGGCTTTTTTAACAAAAAATTTTCACCGCTAAGTATTTTTAAATGTTATGTCATGGAAAACAAAGATATAACTTTTAGCAATATTTCTAATGTTCCCACACTATATACTAAAAGATGGAGCCTTAAATCATCTCGTAAAGTGATGCTGCCATATACAAAAAACGGGGTTTCGCGATTTTCATCATATATCCATATAACATAGCTGTTTTTTGTCCACTATTCGTATTGTTAGGGATGCCTTTTTGATTCACTAAAAGCAGGTTTTTAATCAAAGACCAATTTGGCTGCTAATTTCGCGAAAAACTTAAAAAATGAAGAAAAAATTAAGGGCTTAAGATGAAAAGCTTTAAACCAAATTTGCATAGGAAATATTGCTACAAGTCATATCTTTGTTTTCATTGCCATTAAATTTATAAATCATTAACTTTGCAAATTTTTTTGTTAAAAAACTGGCTCGAAATCAGCAAATCTTTAACGACATTTTGCAAGAAAACTGTACCATACATCAAAAAACGGAGTACGCCATTCGAATCAGCATGTCCGAAATATATCGAAATGATGGTCGTAACTCTTGTTTATTTTTTAGCGTTCTGCAGTGTATTTATTAAAAACATTAATTTGAGAAATAATGAGAAATTGTCACCCTTCCATCTTCAGCGCTTTTCGACTGTCACACTTCTTATAATTAGAAATATAAAATATTACAAAGCATTATTCGAAAATTTTACACATTCTAAATTGTTTAAAATTATACAATATTCCTAATTTAAAATTAATTAAATTAGTATTTAACAACCTCCCCTGCAGAAACTTCTATTTTCTATAGATTTCTAGTTACACATTTACAATGAAAACAAAAAAAACCAAAAAACCCCGAAAAAGTATATAAACTCATTTTAAGGGATTATTCACACAAAAAAATTTATGACAATAACGCGATTAAATACAGTATTTATGTATGACAATTACAATTTAAGTATAAAATATATAATACCCAAATGTCTTCATTATATAAATATTAATACATTTAATTATATATATAGGGAATTCACATGGGTATCGTATTTGGTGTTGTATGGTGTATGTCCTATCTAAAAACAGGGTTGGTTAAACTTTAAATTAATAATACGACACTTACACGATATGACGATACAACATTTATACCTCTGTTTTGTGTGCTATTTTCAAGTATGCTAAAAAGAAGAGAATCTAAGAGAAAATTATCAAATGAGAGATAAATAATTTTTACCAATCCTGTTTTTAGATAGGACATACAACATATACAACAAATACGATACCCATGTGAATTACCTAATAATGTACAGGGATTTACTATGTATTTGGTTATTCATATAAATGGACACCATGGTAATGAACAGGGTGTTACAAAAATAATGATAAAAATATTTCTGCATAAAAAATGGAAATTAATAGGAAATTATTTCAAAACAAAAAATATTTTTATCAAATTTCCGTTCACTTATGAGGCATTTTGTGTATCGTAAATTTCTGTATAGGTTGTATGGATAGCCCTATATGGAACTAAGAAAATTACAATTTTTTCAATTTTTCAAAAACTGGGCTTACGAGGCGTAGTCAAATATTGGAAAAATGGTCAAATTTGTGTCGAGTTGCCTTGATTAAATATTTATTACATTAAAACGGAATGCATCACAATCTCAAAAATTTACATTCTTGTATAGTTTTGTATGGGCTATCGATTAAAAATTTTTTTTTTAAATTTTCAGAACGCGTTCCGAAATTTTTAATTTTTTAAAAAAGCCAATTTATCAAAAATCCGGCCACTTTTGTTTTTTTTTTATACCCTACACTCGAAATATTGGTCTAGGACCCCATAAAATATATATATTCATAATCCTCGATCGATTTTAAGTCGATCTAGCGATGTTCGTCCGTCCGTCCGACTGTTTGTCCGGCCGTAGAAAACACGCTAACTTTTGAAAGACTTTACAGAGGCTACTAAAGTTTGGCATATATGTTGCCCATTTACCTGGTCAGGTTGGTATTGCAATCCAGCCAAATCGGTCCAGTGCACAGTGCCACATTTGGCCAATCTATGACGACAAAAATCCAATTTTAATTATATTGACTTGAAATTCGGTATAAATGTTCGTTTTGACTTCGAAAATATCATTATGAAAAATGTGGGAGGCCGGTTAAGGGCCACGCCCACTATTTTTAAAATTTGTAATTTTGGTTATAATTTCTTTAAATTTTGTACATATGCTCTCAATGACTGTAGAAATAATATCACAAAAAAAGGGGGCGGTCAGACAACTGCCACGCCCACTTTTTTAAAATATGTTTAAAAAATATGTAAAAACAAGGTTTACATATCGCCCCACTGTAGTCGGCGTCGCAGACGGTCGCAAAAGTTAGCCGTGGAAATAAGTACTATGGATATTGGTCAATATATCTGAAAAGTCCGGCGACCAATACGGACCAAACACAAAAGTTATATTCCATCAAAAAAAAAACAAATATATAATTTTCTTTACAAAAATTTGTATTTTGTTAAAAATTTAATAAAAAATAGAAAAATTTGTTTTAAAAAAAAGAAAAGATATGACTTAAAGCATTTAAATATCCTTTAAAATTACCAAAAAGAGTGGACAAATATCTCTTTTTGTTCAAAAGTTACAACAGTTTAAACTCGACTTAATTTATGCGAAATAATGTACACTAGTTACAGGATTTTACAAGATGCAACTTTATGCACCCACCTGTTAGTAACGAACAGAATTATCAATTTTATATGATTATTTCCGTGCTATTAGGATTGTTCTATAATACATACAAACATATCATGAAAATCGGGGAACTTTTTTTTTTTGATTTTCGTCGTGCTAGATTGGCTAAATGTGGCACTGTGCAGTGGTTCAAAAGTTATGAGGAAAGAGTAAATTTCGGCAAGGGTTTTTCGCGAAATTACGAGATAAAAAACATGATAAATTTCGAAAAACAATAATGAGACTACTGAAACGTGGCACGTATCTTTCCCATTCCCCAGTTCCCCATTCTGTTTGGTATTAAATTTCAGCTCAATCGGTCCAGTGGTTAAAAGTTATAAGCAAAACCCCGAATTTCAGATTGGGTTCATCTTAAATGCCACGTGGTAAACAAGTTTTAAAAGCATTGGTGATAACTTAGCAATGCTTTCTTTTTCTTTAATTTTGAAGTTACCAATGCTTTTCAACTAAACAAGTTTAAAAAGCATTGCTTTAAAAGTAAACAAGTTTGAAAAGCATCGGTAACTTAAAAATTAAACTCAAAAAAAATTTTACACTCAAAAAAAATTTTACACTCAAAAAAAGTTTTACACTCAAAAAAAATTTTACACTCAAAAAAAATTTTTTTTTTGTCAATATTTTGTGTACATAAGTACGTGCATTCATTTGGAAATATTTTTACAGTAAAAAAAAATATTACACTCGAAAAAAGTTTTACACTCAAAAAAAATAGTTATTTTTCTTTTTCATTTAAAAATGACAGAAAAGAGTTTTTACTCAAAATAAAATATTTCTAATCAAAATTGTTATTTTTTTCACGTTAAAAATGTACCATCCTTTAAAAAAGGCATTGTATTCATAGATTCGGCAAAGTCGAATTTAAATGTTTTACTTGTTTTTATTTTTTTTTGTTTAAAGTTTAGATGTTTGTGTATCCACACAAAAAAATTCAGACATTTGTTTTTCGTTTTTTTTGGGAAAATCGGATTTGAATCTTAAATTTCATAACAATTTTGTAATTTCATTGTATTTTCTTGTTTTTACATAGCGTATGAGTAATAGTTATGCAATTAATAATACTAATTCGCTACGTTAAAACATGAAAATACAAGCAAATTACAAAATTGTTATGAAATTTTGTTAAAAAAAAAACGAAAAACACATGTCCGAATTTTTTTGTGTGGATAGACAAACATCTATTCTAAAAAACTTTAAAAAACTTTTTGGTAAATTTTGTTAGAATTTTTTTAAGGGAGACCCCTGTAAAAATCTTGAAATTTTTTAATGTTGCTTCTAATTAAACCTAAAATTCCTTTTATATTCATACTTATAAAATAAATAAATATACTTATTTATGAATAAATAATAACAATTTATAACACTAAGAAAAAAGATTAAAGTAATTTTTCCTCGAAAAATTCTTGCCCACAAATGTTAAATGATTACACCAGTTAACACTTATTTGGTGACTGAAATGCGACTTGGTGTGTCTTAAAATTTAGTTTTGGTTATAAAATCTTCGGAGTCCTCAAAAATCCTCAAATCACATGCTAATCGCAAACACAAAAGTTTTAAATTGTTCACTTGTGTTATTTATCAATAAAAATCTGATTTTAATATCAACACAAAACTCAAATACTATAAGGGACAAATAAAAAGTTTTTTTTTCTTTCACTGTCTTTATTGTTTTGCAACAATTATGAACTTTGACAATTTATTATCCTAAGATTTCAATATAATTGAAATTTTTTTTTGTTGTGTGTGATTTTTTGCAAATTTGTTTTTTTTATTCTTTCTTCTGTAAAGTAAAGCCCTTATTTGTTTAACAGAAGAGGGATGGAAAAAAATAAGAAAACTTTTTAATGAGTTCTGGAAAATAAGAATAAAGTAGAAAATCTTAGAAAAGGGTAAAAAAAAAATTCTATATAAGTTTAATATTACTAAACGAATACCAACAACAAAAAAAAAGGAAAACCTTTTTTCAACTCAACTGTATTGTTATATTTTCTTTTTTTTTACTATTTTGTTGTTATTTTTATGCTTTTGGTGTTAAAAAAAAATTATACAAACTTTAACAAAAGATTAAAAAAACTAAAAAAAAATGTGAATGAATCTTTGTTAGCAGCATAAAACCATAAATTTTCTTTGTAGGCGTTAGATAGTGACTCACGCAGTTGTATGCCACTTGTTACTAGTTTATTTTTTTTTTCCTTTACGACTACTGTCATTACTCTGATGTTGTAGCATTTTAATGATCCCTTTTTTTCTGTAGGAGTTAGATGGAGTGTAGAGTGAAATAAGAAAAAAAAAAAAAAATATAAATGAAATAAAATGAATTTTTCAACAATTGTTTGAATAGTAAAATAACACCTACTCAAGCCTGATGTAGTATGAAACTAAAAAAAAATAAAATCCTTTTTTAATGTTTGTTCTTAGGATTACATTCGAGGATAGAAAAATATCAGTTTGAAATATTAATAAATTTTTGTTGCATTGTCATATCATTTGATAGTTTCACCTAAAGATATGCTACAGAAACATATTTAAACATACAGCTTTAATTTAAGATTAATAGCGTTCAGATTGAGTAAATAATGAATGTGTTACGAGGGTCGATGTGGAAAATGAAGTAATTTATAGACACCCACCAAAAATAAATCGAGATTTTGGCGACACAGCATCCAAAGAGCGCTCTTGAGGATGCAATAAAAGTAAGGGGAAAAAATTGAATTTTTTTGTTAAGATTTTTTATATAAAACTTAAAATATAAAATTATATTTTGATAAAATTTCACACATGCTTTCCGTTTAAATATATTTAACACTTTTTGAATAAAAAACTATGAGTTTTGGACAAAGACACATGATTTCACTGCATCATTATTGCGCATTAATCAGCGCTGCAAAGAGCGCTTTAATCATAACACCTTTAACACATTTTGAATGAGAATAAATTGAGTTCAGCATTTCCACTTTAGTTTCAGAAAACACAAATTATATTATTTTAGGCTCTCCAATTATATTTAAAAATGTCCAATTATATTTCAAAAATTTCCAATATAATTGAAAATTTTTGAAATATAATTTAAAATTTTTTGGTTATAAATGGTATTATCTGAAATATAAATGGAAGTTTCTGAAATATAATTTGAAATTTTCGAAATATAATTGGAAATTTTTTATATGTAATTGGATCTCTTAGGCGATATTTCTTCCAAATGCTTGCAGGGAGTCAACTGATTTTCAGAATTAGTCAATTGTACTTAAGATTTTCAAATTGTATTCAGAAATAGTCAATTGTATTTCAGATTTTGTAATTTGTATTTCAGAAATAGTCAAATGTGCTCCATCTTTATTCTGCTTAAATAGCTCTTAAAAGATTTATAATTTCAATGCATCTTTATAGCTATTTTTTCAGCGCTCTAAAGAGATGTGAATTCAGAGCATCTTAAGAGCGCTTTTTCGGTGTATCCAACTTGCGCTCTAAAGTATGACATCGCCTTAGAGAATCATGCATGAATTCAGCTGGTTTGGATACGCTCCTTGACTCGAGTTTCTTTTCTAAAAGCTGCTGCCAGTTCAGCAAAATTGCTGCTGGGCATTTTTCAGAACATTTTTAAAAATATTTTTAAGTCGATTTTTCCCAAGTTAAAACATTGGAAATTTAAAAAAATGTCCAATAGTTTTTATTCAGTCATCAAATAATTTTTCCAGCCACCCAAACAAACAGTGGAATTAAGTACAATAGCAAAATACCACAAATACCAAACAAACAGTGGAATTTTTAGTACAGTAGAAAGTAGAAGTTCAGTAAAAAAAATTCACATTTTTTGACCTCCAATTCTTTTGACCACCAATTTTTTGTTAAAAAAATTTCAAATACGAAAGATGCAGTTTTTGAAAAAAAAAAAATTTGAGAGTAATTTTATTTTGAGTGTAATATTTTTTTTGAGTTTAAAATTTTTTAGTGTAATTTTTTTTAGGGTCTAACCTGAATCAAATTACAACGACTTTTAAGTAAAAAAAACAAACACATTCATTCTGAAATTTTTACGTCAATCGTTATAACCGATTTTCCATATCGGGTATTTAGGCGTTCAAAACATGGGTCAAAAATGGCTATTTTTTCTTAAGAAAATATATGATGTTTTTGATATGGAAAGAAATGCTTTTTAATGCCTAACGATTCAAGTTCACTTAAAAAGTTCTGTCATTAACTGTTTGTAGTTTATTTAAAAAGTTTTACGTTTTGTCGTTTTTAAAAGAAAAACCATTTGTTTAAAGTTCAGTTTTTATACCCTACACCACTCTGTGGTACAGGGTATAATGAGTTTGTGCTGATGTTTGTAACTACCCGAAATATTGGTCCTAGACCTACCTTCAAGTATGCCGATCGACTCAGAATTACTTTTTGAGTCGATTTAGCGATGTCCGTCCGTCCGTCGGTCCGTCCGTCGGTCCGTCCGTCCGTCTGTCCATCTACCGGTTTAAGCACGATACAGGTCACAATTTTCAATCAATTGACAATTGAAATTTGAAGCTTAAGAATCTTTTGGCCCCAGGACGAAGCATATTGAAATTGGAGAAAATCGGTCCATGTTAAGACCTAGCCCCCATACAAACTCCCCCTTTGGATTCGGCTAAAATGACTATAATGACCGCATTATAATAGATATCGCTTTGAAATTTAGCAGGTAATCAAATTTGAGTGCAAATGAATGCAAGAATCACCATTCCAAATTTCAAAGGAATCGGGTCAGTCCATCTGGTAGCCCCGATACAAAGCACCCTCCCGATATTCACATAATTCCCTAATTTTCATAAAAATGGAAATATTTGATACAAATTTTATTTAAACGTGTCACCTTATCAAATCGGAATATAATTGGACCATTTTTGGACTTAGTCCCCCATATATTGACAAAAAAATAAACCAATTCCACTAAAATTTGACCTGTGTGTGTTTTCTACACTAAATAAAGATCTAACAACGACAGATCCAATCGGTCCATGTTTGGACTAGGGACCCATTTTCCGGGAAACACTGGTGTAGGGTATCATATAGTAGGTCTTGACCGACTTTAACTTTCTTACTTGTTTTAAATGACTATTTCTGTGCTTTGTTTCAAAAATAACAACATAAAAAAAACGTTCATTAGCATTAAATTTTTAAAGTCATTTATTTTTGTTCTTTAAGTAAAAATAAGTGATTCTTCTTTAATTTTTAATGATTTGTGTACGTTATTTTTATACCCTCCACTCTAGTGATAGAGGGTATATACATATAAGTTTGTCATTCCATTTGTAACTTATCGAAATATCGGTCTGGGACCCCATAAAGTTTATATATTCATGATCCCCGATCGATTTGTCTGTGGAAATGTCTGTGGAAATGGTGATCACGGCCAAAGTATTACACGGAGATGACTGAAACTTAACATATTTATTGGAAGTTCTCCCGAGAAGTTTGGTATTGCATTTGAGCGATATCGGTTCAGCGGTTCAAAAGTTATGAACAAAAATGTAAGGACACCTCAAAAATTTTAGTACATTCAACATAACCTAAAAATACAAAATGCTTTAATTCGGCTGCTGGTTGACATATGTGAGCATAATTGAACACCAAATGGTATTTAAACAAGTGCGAACATATTTTTTGACAAAAAAGAAAAAAATCGCGGATTTTTTTTTTTACCAAATTTTTTTTTTTCGCGTAATTTTTTTTTCCAAAATTTTTTTTTTTTTTTTTTCATAAGTAATTTCATTTCAAATACAGTTTTTTGCAATAATCTTTTTGAAATTGTAGAGGGTATCACTACATTCGGCAAGGCCGAATTTAACTTTTTACTTGTTTTAATTAAAAATGTCAATCTAAGAAAGATTTTTACATTTTTCAACATTTTTCAAGATTCTATAAAAAATATATATTTAATATTAAAAAGACTACCATGTCCATATGATAATATGATATGTATATAATATCGGGTAACTGGTTCATCCAGACCAAAATGCAGGATCGCCATTATAGTGTTATGTGTTGTTAAGACATCGAAGCCGTTCAAAATCTTTTTTTTTTCAAATAAAAAGGTCAATCTAAGGAAGGTTTTCACACTCTTTAACATTTTGTCAATTTAGTTTTATATTAAATCAGAGTTTTTATCTTAACTGCTATTTTTACATCCTCAATTGTTTTAGTAAATGTGTTTTTTACATTTTACTGTATATTGTTTGGTTATGTAGAAAATGTTCATATCTTCTTTGCATTCTTAACAAAAACAAGTGAGAGTGTTAAATTCGGCTGTGCCGAATCTTTGATACCCTCCAACATGTAAAAATATATTTAAAAAATTCAGAGGCGTTTTTTTAGGGAGGGGGGCTATGTGGGGGTGGTTGGGGATACCTTCCGCATCGCGATAAATGTTAACTAATTTATTTGTTATGCTTTTTTAAATTTAGTAATACCATTTGCTCATAATTTTTATGATTTTTTTAAATCCACGCCCACAAAAGGGGGCGGGCCAAAAAAACTTAATTTTGTAGTCCCGGGGTATAAGTGTAGGACTTTGACCACCTTCTGACATTTAAAGATTTCACTTGTTTAACAAAAATGCAAAAAAAGCTGTAAAAAATTGCGTTTTTTGAGACTTTTTTTAAGTTCTTTAAGGGGGAACTTTTTTCCCCCTGATCCGATTTTACCCATTTCCGAACTTAGCCGGCCTATGACCAAAAGACACATTCGTGCCAATTTTCAGGAGTCTAGCTCTCTTATTTTGGTCTGAATCGTGTTTTATACAGACGGACGGACGGACGGACGGACGGACGGACGGACGGACGGACGGACATTCATAGAATGACTTAAAATCGATCATAGATCAATAATATATATACTTTATGGGGTCCCCGACCGATATTTTTATGCGTTACAAACGGAATGACAAAGTGAGTATACCCCCATACTGTGGTTGGAGGGTATAAAAAGTAAAAATTACTTTAATACTGAAATGTGTGCGAGTTATGCGATAAGTAAAGAAAACTCTACTGGAAAAAATATATATAAAACTCATACAGTTACAGCTAAAAATTCTTTTAAATCATTTTCATTGATTCTTGCATTCATTCATACAGTCAAGTCAGTCAGCCAGTCATTTATTCATTTATTCGCATACATATTGAAATTCTCTTCAACTCTGCAGACACAAAAACATGCACATTTAAAGTCGTTCATTCATATTTTTTTTTTGTGTGTGTGTAAATGTATGAGTTAACTGCATGATGTATTTACAGAAACTCCTACACAGCCATAAAACTATAAAACCAACAACAACAATAATACCAGCAAAACAATTGTTAAGAAAAACCTCATGAATGCATGAAATATTATTAATATTTGTTTGTGTGTGTGTGTTTGTTTGATTGTATGAGTATTTGCCCAGCAAAAAATAAGGGAAGTAGTCCAAATCAAACCACTTCTGAAGTACTCCAAAAAAAGCAGTTTACCCCTGATTTATTATTCAAATGGAGATACTTTTAAACAACTTCCGAAAATTGATATATAATGTCATAAATTATGGCTTGCACCACTTCCAAATATAGACATTAGTATGCACTTCCTCACTAAAGAAATCTCCACTATAAAACTTCAAAATTTGGAAATTATCAATAATTATTTAATAAATATTGGTTATTTTACAAATGGTTTATATTTAAAAATTACATGAAATAATTCAATTAAGGAATGTATTTATAAATTATATTAAGCTTCTTACGTATAGTAAGGAAATATCATGAAAATTCAGAATATTGGGTTTGATTTTTGTTTTCTATAGCTTTTTCCTACAGCTTTTTTGGTAATATTCAAGTTTATGACTATTATAAACTCGGTTTTAGCAATAGCACTGTTTTCGCATAACCGTATATACGCTTACCTATACAAATTTTAAACTATCCACGCTTATTTTTAACTTGTATAATTATTGGCATTAAATTTAAGTTTCGATAAAAAGTGAAACCAAGTTCGCATTTGAAAATAAAATGTTTTTTTCCGTGTTTGCTTAAATAAACTTTGACATTCAACAAAAGTGGTGCCAAAAAAATTTTAAATTTTAATGTTAAAATAGAAAACAGGGCTAATGTTTCTTGCTATCAAAATATATGGTTAAACGAATCATAAAACAATGTTTCAACTAAACCGTGTTTTACCATAGCAATGCGAATGTGCTATAATCCCGTATTCTCATATACGTCTTTTAATTTTAAATTAAACGACTCGTTTAGTATTTATTCCATTACAACGAAATGACACTATATGGTAATAGAATTATGAGCTAAAACGAGTCGTTTAATTTAAAACGAGTCGTATGCGATTCCTCCTTTTTTTTTCTTTTCCTTCCTTTTTCTTTCTTTTTTCTTTTTTTTTTTCTTTTCGAAATTTGGTCTGGGGGGGTAATTTCCCCTTTCCCCCCCTTGTACCCGCGCTTGTTATTTTATTTTTACTACATTTTTATTGTTTTGACTACAAATGTTAGTAGTTTTTACTACATAAGTCAGTTGTTTTGTGTCAGTTAAAATAACTAACATTGTTAGTTGATTTAACTGAAAAAGTAGTTGACCCCAAAACAAAGTAGTTATTTTAACTGACATTTTCAGTTGATTTTACTAACATAATTTTTTGAGTGTAGTGTTTAATCACTTCTTAAATATATTATGCATTCGCAATGAAGTGGTTAATAAGTATACTCAAAAGTTCAAAGTTATAGAATAGTATGAAGACCACTTCATATGTACTGAAAAACGAGTTGAAACAACTACTTACTTGCTGCGACAACTATATGAAAATGTAATGAGATATTCAGTAGATATTCACTACTCCAGAAGCAGTAGAAGTCCTTTTTATCATTGTTCTAAGTAATGTTTTTTTTGCTGGGTTGTTCTATGGGAATTGCTTGTACACTCAGAAAATTATGTAAGTTACTACATGTTAGTTGTTTGAATATTTTACAGTAGTTAGTTGTTTTCAACTACAAAGTCAGTTATTTTTGTATGAAAAATATTAAACAACTATTTCTGTTAGTTATTTTAAGTCGTTTTTTTTAATAACTAACAAAAAAGTACTGTAATGTAGTAACAGTTATTTAAAGTAGTTAATTTTATTTTTTATCTCTGAAAAATTTTTAAAGTTTTTTCCAAAAAAATTTTCGTTTTTTTATTTTTCACAACTTAAAAAAAAAACGGAAAAAATTTGATCTTCAATTTTTTTTTCTGAACATTTTTTGAAAAAAAAAATATATATGTATATTGCTTATTTTATTTTTACTACATATTAGTCGTTTTGACTACAAATGTTAGTAATTTTTACTACATAAGTCAGTTGTTTTTTGTCAGTTAAAATAACTAACATTGTTAGTGGATTTAACTGAAAAAGTAGTTGACCCCAAAACAACTTACAAAGTAGTTATTTTAACTGACATTTTCAGTTGATTTTACTAACATAATTTTTTGAGTGTATGCTGTGTATGTGAGTGTATTTTTATTAATACCCATAAGGATTGCTTTACAATTTCCCACATATTTAAGCATGTCAAATCGATGCATGTTTTTTTCTGGAAATTTTTTTGTCGGATGAACTTTTATAAAAAATTAAAAAAAAAGTTTATATTTATTTGATTTGTTTTAAAATCCTTTTTTTCAAATTTATTTTTTTTTTTCGTTGACTCTGCACACATTTGGCAGATTGTTTGAATGTATTCTCCATACACTTTTTTATATAATTTTTTTTTTTTGTTATACATAAAGGATTTACCGTTGTATGCACAAAAACAAACAAATGCATGCCCTTTTGGCATTCATTTCATTTTTAATTCTCCAAAGAATATTTTTTATTGTTGGATAGAAAGTTTACTGATGTTTTAATTTATAGTGGTAACATGGTGAGCACCAGAAAAAAAGAAAACTTTTATAATCAAGATGAATTAAAATGATTTTTTTATAACACTTTTAATCATTAAGGTTTCAACAGGGGAAATATGTATGTAGTATATATTTAAAAAAAGTTATTTTAATGTGAAAATATAACAAATGGGTAGATATGGGTGTATTCCAATAGTAAAAAGTAACGGATAAAGGAAATATTCACAATTTATGAATTATTGTTACGAACAAAATTTCGTAAATTCTTCTTTACAAATTGTTTTCTTTTATTTAATTGTGAACGTTTAAATCTTTCACAAAAACTGTTTATAACACCGTCCGACAGCCAATATTAAACATGAACCAGATGATATACATCTGAGTTAAGAGATCAAATGGAGTAAAACTGCATTTACAGTTTGTCATTCCGTTTGTAACTCATTGAAATATCGGTCTGGGACCTTATAAAGTATATATATTCATGATCCCCGATCGATTTAAGCGATGTCCCTCTGTCCGTCTGTCTATCTGTGGAAATGGTGATCAGGACAAAAAATATTACACGGAGATGACTAAAACTTAACATATTTATTGGAAGTTCTCCCGAGAAGTTTGGTTTTGCATTTGAGAGATATCGGTTCAGCGGTGCAAAAGTTATGAACGCAAATGTAAGTACACCTCAAAAATTTTAGTACATTCAACATAACCTAAAAATACAAAATACTTTAACTTGACTGCTGGTTGACATATGTCAACATATTTGAACACTAAATGATATTTAAACAAGTACGAACATATTTTTTGACAAAAAAAGAAAAAAAAACGCGTTTTTTTTTCGCGGATTTTTTTTTCAAAAGTTATTTCTTTTTATTATACCCTCCACTTAGTGATAGAGGGTATATATAAGTTTGTCATTCCCTTTGTAAATCATCGAAATACCCAATAAAGTATATATATTCATGATGCCCGATCGATTTTAAGACATTCTAGCGATGTCCGTCTGTCTGTCTGTGGAAAATGCTATCACGGACAAAATGTTGCACAGAGATGACTAAAACTTAACATATTTATTGAAAGTTCTCCCGAGAAGTTTGGTATTGCATTTGAGCGACATCGGTTCAGCGGTTCAAAAGTTATGAACGAAAATGTAAGCACAGCTCAAAAATTTCAGTACATTCAACATAACCTAAAAATACAAAATGCTTTAATTCGGCTTCTGATTGACATATGTGAACATAATTGAACACCAAATGGTATTTAAACAAGTACGAACATATTTTTTGACAAAAAAAGAAAAAAATCGCGGATTTTTTTTTTACCAAAATTTGTTTCGCGGAAAATTTTTTTTTCAAATTTTTATTTTTTTTAAAAAGTAATTAAATAAAGTTTTTTGCAATAATCTTTTCAAAATTGTGGAGGGTATCACTACATTCAGCAAGGCCGAATTTAATTTTTTTACTTGTTTTAAATAAAGGTTTTTGCAATAATCTTTTTGAAATTGTGGAGGGTATCACTACATTCGGCAGGGCCGAATTTAACTTTTTTACTTCTTTGTTTCGTGATCCTGTTCCATTTTAAAAGGACTTAAAATTTTTAAAGGATGACATTTTGTAAAATATTTAAAAACTATTTGTACTTGTCTTATAATGTCACTATTGAAAATGTGTCATTTTTTTATTTTGCCATATCAAGAAAAAGGATTTAAGTAATGTACTTTTAAAAATTTAACAAAATATTTTGTTAAAAATTTTAAATGATATTTAAGGAAATTACTTACATCCTTTTTCCTGATATGTCAACATAAAAAAATGGGAAAATTAGCGGAATCCTATTCTTTAATTTGCCATCAATAGTGGCATCATAGGAGAAGTATAAGTATTTAAAAAAATTTACGGAGGAGAAATTGGGGAGGATGGTATCCCCCGATTTTTTTTTTACTTGCTAATCTTTGAGAGAAAGTCCAAAAGAATATATTTTGAAATTTTTATGTTGGGACAACAATGGGATCGCTCAAAATCAAAATTTTTCACAATTTTCCCCAAAATCTCCAAATCCAAACACTCTTTAACATTAAAAATTTTATATCATAAGTGCTTTTGTAGCTACAGAGCCCTTTTTTTTTGTTTTAAAGCTTATAATACGCTCTACAAGACATACCAAAACCAAAAAAATTTCCAAAAAAAGGAATTTGTGCCCCCCTTATTTGAAGGTCGTGGCAAAGGGTGGAGGAAATGGGGAAAGTATCCCCCGATTTTTTTTTTACTTGGTATTCTCAAAGTGCAAGTCCTAATGAACATAGTCTACAATTTTTATGTTGGGACAACAATGGGGTCGACCAAAATCAAAATTTTTCAAAATTTTCCCCCAAAATCAATAAATTGCGACATTCTTGCGCCTCACATTGGACTCCCAAGATAAAAATTTCAGGATATGCTCTCTAGAACTTACTCTTTAAAAAAAAAAAAAACAAGATGAAAAAAATTGGGGGATACTGTCTCCCAATTTCCCCCACCCCTTGCCACGATCTTTTAATACAAGAGGCACCCCTCATTTTTTTTATTTTTTTTTTGTGATAGTAATATTATAGGGCATATTAAGAGCTTTAAAACAAGCCAAAAATGGACTCTGTAGCTACAATACAGTCCACGATATTAAATTTGTAATGTGCAAGAGTGTCGCGATTTGGAGATTTTAAGGGAAATTGTGAAAAATTTTGATTTTGGTCGATCTGCTTGTTGTCCCAACATAAAAATTTTAGGATATGTTCATTAGGACTTGCACTTTGAGAATACTAAGTAAAAAAAAACTCGGGGTATACTTTCCCCCCATTTCCTCCACCCTTTGTCACGACCTTTAAATAAGGGGGGCACCCTTCCTTTTTTTCTAAAATTTTTTGGTTAAGGTAGGTATTGTAGAGCGTACTATAAGCTTTAAAACAAACAAAAATGGGCTCTGTAGCTACAATAGCACTTATGATATTAAATTTTTAAGGTTCAAAAGTGTTGCGATTTGTAGATTTTAGGGGATATTGTGAAAAATTTTGATTTTAAGTGATCCCATTGTTGTCCCAACTTAAAAATTTTAGAATATATTCTTTAGGACTTTCTCTATAAGATTATCAAGTAAAAAAAAAATCGGGGGATACCATCCTCCCCATTTTCTCCTCCCTTTATCACGACCTTAAAATAAGGGAGGTAACCCTTATTATTTTTCGAAAATTTTTTGGTTATGGTAGGTCTTGTAGAGCATATTATGAGCTTCAAAACAAACCCAAAATGGGCTTTCTAGCTATAATAGAACCAACGATATTAAGTTTTTACGGTGTATAGTGTCGCGACTGGGAGATTTTGGGGGAAATTTTGACCCTTCGTATTTTCGGCCCCTGTTGACTTAGAGGGCTGAAAATTTGAATTTGTTAGTTTTTTACGTAGTTTAAGAACTTAACCAAATTTCAGCAATATCGGAGAGGGTCAAAAATATTCATGATTGATTTCACTAATAATGACCCCTACAAAGAATGTTTTATTAGAGTGTTCTTTGTGCTACATAATTCTACTTTCCAAATTACAAGTTTCTACAACTATTATTTTAAGAGATACCAAGAGGTACCAAAGTACAAATTTGTACCCTTTTTACCTCTTTAAAATCGGAATTCCTAAATTTTAATTTTTTTGTTTTAAAAACATAAAAAAATGTTTCAGAATTGTTTAAAAATAAATAGGATTTTTGGGAGTTCTGTAAAAAAAATAATTCCAGCCCACTGTAATATTCCATATGCATATTTAACTTCTTATCATGTTTCATTTTCATAAACTTTTATAGTAAGTACTTTCATATTTTTATAAATAAATAAGAATGTACTATTAGAGTGACATTTTTTCTTAAACTTCTGATTTTTCCAAGTAAGCGAGCACCCGGCGATCAAAGATTTGAATTTTTGAAAATTCAAAAATAAAGTACAAAATTTTATATTTGGTCTTGAAGAATGTAGTAATACATTGCAAAAAAAAAATGTTTAAAAAATTTTTGCTAAAAAAAAAATAGTGAGTTTTTTTAAATTGTTTGTTCTGGTTTTAATACCATTCGGCATCGAATTGTATTTACAAATGTCCATGAGCTGCTGAATTAAAGCATTTAGTTTATGTGGAATGTACCAATATATTCGATCATAACTTTTGAAACGCTAACCCGATTTCGTTCAAATGCAATACCAAACTGCTTGGGACAACAACGATTAAATATGTTAAGTTTCAGTCATATCTAAGTAATATTTTGGCCATGATCGACATTTTAATAGACAAACGGACATCGCTGGAATATCTTAAAATCTACGGTTTTGGAGATTTCACTGTTTAAAATTTGCAAAATGCAGTTATTTCTCACGTCTAAGTAGTTAAAAAAAAAATATTTTTTTCCTTGACTCTTGATCCGATCATTTTAACCCTTGGCCTACTTCGATCAAAGTTTTTGTTTTTCAGAAAATTTGTACCACAAACACTAAACTTTGATTTAAGGGCGCCATTGGGTTAAATAGTCTGATTAATGGAAAGAAATTTTAAATTGTTTTAAACAAATTTCTTGAACGTAGAAAAAATCTGATTTTTGGAAATTTTTTGACAAATTTCAAATTGCTGTATCTCGAAAACCGCTTGACAGATTTAGAAATTTTTTGATATTCGTATTCTGAATGCCAAAGTTAATAAAAACAATGTATCGCAAAATATTCTTTTATTTTTAATTATTTAAAAATCCAAAAATATTGGTGGAAATTTTCAAATAATCCAAAATGTTGATCGAAAGGTGCCACGGGTATGTTTTTGCTTTTAAATCAAGTTTTCTCTACTTTTCTATTTTTACTGGTTTAAGGTGTTTGCATATTCAACTTACTAACGTTTTTAAAATAATTTTCTAATATTTACATAAAAATTCAATATGTGAATTGCATAAAACTGATGAAATCTGAAATATTTTTGTGCGTGTTTAATGCATTTAGAAACTGTGCCACAATATATGAGAAGTGGTAGTAAGTACATACATTAATGCACATATTTATATAAAAATCCCGCTGTACATACACTTATTGTATGTACTATATTTATATTTACTATTGAAATCGTGTCAAAATATAATGGTCTATATAACTACTTACTAACTATAAAATACACTTTTACCATTTTTTCCATTTTTACCATTTCACACTTTCTCTGCCCCTTTCTTATTTCATGAAATGAACAGTAGGTATAGGAATTTTTGATACCAACAGAAAGGTATATGATGACCTATCTAATGCTATATCAACCATTTTAAAGAACATTTTTGGGAAAATATTTGCAAAAGTTTAATATATTTCTAGTTGATATTCGACATTTTTATTAAATAATAATTGAATAACATCATCAGGGACAGTTCAAAAATTCTTATAAGCTAGTGTTGCTGTTGCTGCTGTATTACTATTATTTATTTCTAAACTTTTTTTTTAATTCGAAATTTCTGATTTATTATTGTAAATGGTGTAGTACTTATAAAGTTATATATAAACCCATATAGAGTACAACAACCAGAGCAATATTTAACCATAAACGTTTTTATGCATAATCATATTTAGATTTAGTAATATTTTCCTATAGATTTTGCCTACATTATTAAATACATTTTATACTCTCATACATATACAAAAGTGCTGGCATGTATTGGAAACGTGATTTATGTATAGAAATTTAATATTTTTATATTATTATATGTAGGTACTTTTACTACGCATTAAGTAGTAGGTACTCATATTGAATCGTTCAGACAACAACTACTTATTTAATATAATGATGGCCTATTAATCATGAATAGTATTTCCAGTAATAAAATACCAGAGTTATATAGAAAAATTGTTATAAAGAAAAATCCATAATCAAATTACTTAAAATTTAATGTAGGAGTAATAAATTAATAAACAGTGAATTATTTGGGCCATTCAGCAAATGCTGTAACGATTGCAGTGAATTTCATGCCGGTTATATCTTACGTTATTTTGAGCTTAATTTTGTAAGAGCCCGCATGTTTAATAGGAGCAATACCTAACAATTGCCTCGAAGGCGCTCGTAGAGGAGAGCAGTGTAAGATCGACCCACATTAATTTATACATTCCTACACTCAAAATATTTTGTAGGCAAAAACAAATAAAAAACACATTTAAAACAAGTTATAAAACAATTGAAAACCATCCCAGTGGTCCTAGACCCACTTTCAAGCATACCGATCGACTCAGAATCTGTTTTTGAGTCGATGTAGCAAGTCTTTGGTGTGGACGCCATTGTATGCCATCAGGGACTTCGGCATTTGTTTTAGTTAGGATGCTATCAAGCACGACAGTAAATAGAAGTGGTGATAGAACGCATCCCTGTCGTACACCTCTCTGTATGGAGAATTTTTCACTGTTTTTTCCTTTGAATCGGACAGTGCATTCTGCATTAGCATATAGTTCTCGAATTAAAGTGATTATTTTCTCAGGGACACCTTTTTCTTGCAGGGAATGCCAGATAGCGTTTCTATTGATGGTATCAAAGGCACGTTCAAAGTCTACAAACAGTATATACAGAGGAGAACGCCACTCTACGGACTGCTCTATAATTATACGTAGGGTGTTTATATGATCGACACAGGATCTTTGTGGTCTGAAGCCATTTTGTTCTTGTCGAAAGCTTGCATCCAGGGTTGATGATACACGATCTAGTATTATAAACGCTAGAATTTTTATAACTGTATTGAGCAGCGTGATTCCCCTCCAATTTCGACAACTGCTTAAGTCCCCCTTTTTCGGAATCGTTATAATTACACCTACTTTCCAGTGATCCGGAATGGTGTTATTTATCCAGATCTGCTGAAAGATTGGGTGCAGTACTGGTGCAATAATGTCAGATCCATATTTAATCAGCTCCCCTGCTATGTTGTCCGAACCGGCACTTTTGTGATTTTTCAACTTATGTATTGCAGTCTGGATTTCTTCAATAGATGGTGGTTGAGTTGAAATGGTTCTGCATGGATTTCGTCGCCTTTCGTTGTTTAAGCTTATGTATGCTGTTTCAGCAGAATCTTCAAAAAACCTTTTCCATTGGTTAAGTTGTTCTTCATCCGTTGCAAGAATATTGCCTTCGTAGTCCTTTAAGGGGGGAATGTGAGGTTTGACATTTGCCAGGTTATTAATTGCTTCATATATGCCGCGTTGATCATTCCGACGTGATGCTCCTTCTCCACACTGTTGTACGCATTCTTAATAATGATTTTATCGTTAATATTCTTGGTGTTCAGAAGTTTCGCCTTAAGTTCCCGTCTCCTTTCTATACATTGCCAGGTTGCGTTGCTTATCCACGGTTTTCTATACTGTTGTAAGAAACCTATCGTGGATTCCGCTGTTTCCCTACATGCCGTGGCGATGTTGTCCCACGTATGAGGCTCGTTTACACATTCCAGTTTAGCAGCAAGTGTTGTGCGGTAGCTGTTCTTAACTTCTGGAAGGTGTAGCCTGTCCACATCAAAACGTTGGTTTCGAAAAACACGATCATTCAAGGCTGCCGGGCGTAAGCGAAGCTGCGCAACTACTAAATTGTGATCACTATATATATCAGCACCTCGCCGGGTACGTACATCTAACAGTGTATTGTGAAATCTTCTACTGATTAATATGTGATCGATCTGGTTGCGTGTGACACCATCCGGGGATTGCCAGGTGTACTTATGTATATCCTTATGCGGAAATTTGGTGCCACCAATAAATAAGGCATGGGTGGTGCAGAGATCTACTAATCGTTCTCCGTTATTGTTTCTTACGTTACCAAGACCATGGCGACCCATAACGGAGCGAATATCTGCATTGTTGTTGCCCACCTTAGCATTAAAACCTAAAACAACAAGTATATCCCCTTTTGCAGTACTGTTAATGGTTGACTCAAGTTGGTTGTAAAAGTCATCTTTGTCGCTGTCATCGGAGGGCTCAGTAGGAGCGTAGCACTGAATAAGGGTTATGTTCCGAAACTTTGTATGGAATCTTGCTGTGATGATTCGGTCGGAAATAGATCTAAACTCCTTCAAAGATTTTTTACATTTCGCTGATATTAATATGCCAACACCTTTTGAACGCTCCTGGTTATTGCCACTGTACATGAAATAATGTCCTGATTGCAATCTCACATCTCCTTGGCCCATCCACCTTGTTTCTGCCAGCCCTAGTATTTCTAGTTGATACCTGTCCATTTCTTTCGCAACTTGGGCAAGTTTCGTCGGATCCGATAATGTTCGTACGTTCCATGTTCCTATCATTGTCCTTTTTCGAAAGCTAAAAGTCGTCGCCTGGGGGTTCCGTTGATTTTCATTCATTTCCGTTTCTTGGGTAAATTTAATTTTACGACTGGGTTACCAACCCTGAGCAACCACAAAATACGTTTGTGGGACCGTACTGGTATTGTAAAGCATCCAGTCATGCTATTAAAAAAACACATTTATATAGCGAGCCGCTTGATGCAAGCATAGACACCCGCTTAATGCCGCATCTAACATGATGAACAAACGCATAATGGTGTGGTTGGTTCTTCCGCCTTTAATGTTTCAAATCTCCGACGTTGACTTCCCACGTTGTGGATTGTTCTTAGCTTCAGTGCTAAGGAGATATAGGGTTAATATATTCTACGAAAATTTCGGCTATTGTTCGCTTAACGACCTTTATATTTATAAACGTATTCTCAAAGAAAATTTAATTCTGAATTCAATGAGCTTTGTTCTGAAAAAATCGGATAACTATTGACAGAGTTGTGATAATTTTTCTAAAAAAGAAAATTAAGATTTTGCATCGCCGTTCGGACAACCCTGGCAAATAGAAAAATTAGAAAACATAATGGGAGGTCGCGTATCATTATTTTAAAGGTTTTTGGCCCCTGAATTCGAATTTGACCTTGAAATTGCTCTATCTCATTAAGTTTTTGATATCTCAATTAATGTTAAATATCTTAAAAATCTTATGCAATAAAGAAATTTCAAGGCCAAATTCGGCTTCAGCGCCCCAAAAACCTTTAAAAATATTGTACATGACCTCTTATGAAAAATTTCTTTTTTTTTTCCTGGATTATCTGAACGGCGATTCCTACCAACATCTTAATTTTCTTTTTTAGAAAAATTATCACAACTCTGTCAATTGATATCAGATTTTTTCAGGATAAAGCTTATCGTATTCAGAATTAAATTTTTTTTAAGAATACGTTTATAAATATATAGGTTGTTAAACGAACTATAGCAGAAAAAAATCGATAAACTCGAAAAATTTTCAAAAAATAACAAAAAAATTATATATTATAGAAAAAATCAATCTTTCTTATATGTGTAGACCACTTCACACACTTGGAAAGCCCTATATTTTTTCTATTCAAAACATTTAAAAAAATTAAAATCGGTTGAAAAGTTTATGAGTTTCACGTGATTTAGTGAGAAAAGTCCTCAAAAAGCGTTTTTTGACAATAACTCTAAAATTTGAGGGGTCTGTCAAGTTTAATGGGCATTTTTGTGATCTCCTCAACCAAACCAACAACCTTTACTATGTCACATCAGAAGTATTTTTTCACTGTAGCAGAGTGTAATTGACAAAACTAAAAAAAACAAGTAGAAAAGTTAAATTCGACTTTGCCGAATCTATAAATACCCTCCACAACGCCTTTTTTAAAGGATAGTACATTTTTTAACGTGAAAAAATTAACAATTTTGATTAGAAATATTTTATTTTGAGTAAAAAACTCGTTTTTTTGTCATTAAAAAAAATTACTAATTTTTTTTGAGTGTAAAATTTTTTCGAGTGTAATGTTTTTTTACTGTAAAAATATTTCTGAGTGAAAGCACGTACGTGTGTACACACAATAGTGTAATTTTTGTAAAAATAAACTAAATTTTTTTTTGAGTGTAAAATTTTTTTTAGTGTAAATTTTTTTCCAGTGTAATTTTTAAGTTACCAATGGTTTTAAAACTAAACCAGTTTAAAAAGCATTGCTTTAAAACTGAACAAGTTTGAAAAGCATTGCTAAGTTACCACCAATGCTTTTAAAACTTCTTTAACACGTGCATTTAAGATGAAACAAATCTGAAATTCGGATTTTGCTTATAAATTTTGAACCAATGGACCGATTGAGCTGAAATTTAAAGCCAAGCAGACCTGGGGAATGTCAAAAATATATGCCAAGCTTAAGCATTATTGTCTTTCCACCAACATATGCCAAACTTCAGTAGTCTCAGACAGACAGACGGACGGACGAAAAAATGCCTGCGAATTTTGTGCTTTTGCCCAAAACATTAAATCATGATAATGTTTTGCTGAAGATTTGGGTGTACTTGCCAAAGCAAAGTTTTTTTAGAAAAAATTATGTTTAATTACTTTGCTATTCCATGCAAAAAGAATTGAAATATCAGTCGAGGACCCCATTAAAAAACCAAAAGAGCTGTACATTTCATAAGTGACTGCAAAAATAAGTGCAAAAAGGTGTTTTTACATTTAAGAGAATATAAAAGATTCGGCACCAAAGAATATACCACTCTCACTTGTTTTATGTACATTTGATAAACAGATGGAAAATTTTAATGCGAAAAGCTTGGTAAAAAAGTAGTTTTGGTAAAAAATTATTTTTTTTTTCACGAAAAACAAAATTATGTTAAACAAATTTAATAAACCCAAAATTTTTGTTGAAAAAAAATTTTGATGAAAAAAAGTTTTTGATGAATTTTTTTGATGAAAAGAAAAATTTTTTGATGTAAAAAAAATTGATGAAAAAAATATGAAAAAAAAAATTTTTTTGGTGAGAAAAAAAAATTGATAATAAAAAATTTGATGAAAAAAATTGATGAAAAAAATATGATAAAAAAAATTTATGAAAAAAAAAATTTTGATGAAAAAAAAATTAATGAAAAAAAAAAAAAATTGATGAAAAAAAAAAAAATTGAGGAAAAAATTTGATAATAAAAGAAACTATGAAAAAAAAGTTTATGAAAAAAAAAAAATTTTATGAAAAAAAAAAATTTTATGAAAAAAAAAGTTTGATGAAAAAAAAAAAATTGATGAAAAAAAAATTTGATGGAAACAAAAAATTTGATGGAAAAAAAATTGATGAACAAAAAAAAAATTGATGACAAAAAAAAATTAGTTTTTATTCACAAGCTGGTCAAAAACGGTTTTATTCACCACGAGGTTAATTATTATCCAAGTTACAAACCCAAGTTATTAACATTTTTGGTTTTAAGAAAATGAAAATAGTAATTCTTGTTTTCTTTTTCGTTAATTGTTAGCTTATATAGTCAAACTGAGGTGGCGTCCTGCAACTTGTTTAAAATAAGACACCAGCCTAAAAGCATTATCATGTTAAAACTAGTAGAAAAGTTAAATTCGACTTTGCCGAATCTATGAATACCCTCCACAATGCATTTTTCTTAAAGGGTAATACATTTTTTAACGTAAAAATTAACAATTTTGATTAGAAATATTTTATTTTGAGTAAAAAACTCTTTTTTTTGTAATTTTTTTTTTAAAAAAGAAAAATTACTATTTTTTTTTTGAGTGTAAAATTTTTTTCGAGTGTAATGTTTTTTTTTACTGTAAAAATATTTCTGAGTGAATGCACGTACGTATATACACAAAATATTGTAATTTTTGTAAAAAAAAAAAAAAAACTAAATTTTTTTTTGAGTGTAATTTTTAAGTTACCAATGCTTTTAAAACTAAACAAGTTTAAAAAGCATTGATTTAAAATTAAACAAGTTTGAAAAGCATTGTTTAGTTACCACCAATGCTTTTAAAACTTGTTAAAACACGTGGCATTTTAGATGAAACTAATCTGAAATTCAGGGTTTTGCTTATAACTTTTGAACCACTGGACCGATTGAACTGAAATTTAATACCAAATAGACCCGGGGAACGGCAAAGATACGTGCCAAGCTTCAGTAGTTTCATTAATGTCTTTCGAAAGTTATCGCGTTTTTTATCTCGTAAATTCGCGAAACACCCATGCCGAAATTTACTCTTTTGCTCATAACTTTTGAACCACTGGACCGATTTGGCTGGATTGCAATACCAACCTGACCAGGTAAATGACAAACATATATGCCAAACTTCAGTAGCCTCTGTAAAGTCTTTCAAAAGTTAGCGTGTTCTCTACGGACGGTCAGACAGACAGACGGACGGACGGACATCGCTAGATCGACTTAAAATCGATCGAGGATCATAAATATATATACTTTATGGGGTCCTAGACCAATATTTCGAGGTGTTACAAACGGAATGACAAACTTATATATACCCTCTATCTAAAAAAAGCAGTAGATTAAATGTCTATTCGTTTACCTTACTGCAATCTACTCCTTTTACCTACTTTTACTACAGCTGAAAAATTTCAATACAAAAAGTAAACAAAACTTTCTAGTTGTAGTAAAAATACACACAAAAAAAAAAACTTTGTCAAATTACTAGGAAAAGTCTCGTAATCCCGATATACCAATATTTGACAGTTTTCCTTGTTTTTTAACAAATATAAATTTACATTTTTTTGTAATTTTACAATTTTTTTTGTAATTTAACAAATTTTCAAGATAATTTTACAATAAAATCTATCCTTTTAATTTTAATTGCGCCAAAGAACTGTAAATTTACAATTTTATTGGTAAAAAGCTTGTAAAATTACAAAATTATTGGTAAAATGCTTGAAAATTACTAGGAATTCTCGTAAAATAGGAGGTAGCAAAAAATCTAGTAAAATTACGTAACCTACTTGTAAATAAAATTTGTAAATTTACAATTTTATTGGTAAAAACTTGTAAAATTACAAAATTATTGGTAAAAATCTTGTAAGATTACTAGGAATTTTTGTCAAATAGGAGGTAGCAAAAAAAAAGTTACAAGTTTTCTTGTAATTTTGCAAGTTTTTTTTTTTTTTGAGTGTAGTAAAAAAGTTTGGTAAACAAACATACCTTATATTGCTAATTTTACAGAAATTTTTTTTTTAATTTTTTTGAGTTTAGTTTTCATAAAAACAAATTTTTCTAAAAACAAAAATTTTCTAGAAAAATCTTTAGCAGATTTCTATGCTGTTTTGCAAGATTTCTCTGCTAATTTCTCTTAGATAAACATTGTGTCTGCTAAAATCAGCAGATTTTTCATATGGCTTAAAATGGGTGTATTTTCAGCAGATTTTTCAGCTGATTGGCCAGAGAATTTATTTTGAGTGTGGAGGGTATAAAAATAAAGTACATATTCATTTACTAATTAAAAAAACATTAAATGTTTTCTTTTATCGAATTAATTTTCTAAAGTACTAACTTTTCCAAACTTAAATAAAAAAAAAATTCATTAAAAATTTTTACAAAAATTAATTTAAATTCTAAGCCTATTTTAATTATATTATATGAAGAGGTCATAATGAAAAAAAAAAAATCAAAAGTCATGTCTACAGAATCAAAAAAAAAACAACTTTTTCTAAACTAACAACTTCTCCATAGTAACAAATTGTTGTAAAAATGTTTTTAATATGCAAAAATAAACAAACTGTTAAGCTGTATAAATTCTGCCTCACTCAAGCAAACTTAAACACCAAACACGCACACACATATTTATGTTTATGCGAGTGTGTGTGTGTGCTTGAGGAGTTTTTACAAATAACACAAACACCCTGTTACTTAGGACATTTTTTGCTTTTAATGCACTCATGCAGTAATACTTTTAAATCCCCTTATAACTTGAAGTTAAATTATCCAAATCAACTGACTGACTGAATGACTGCCTGCTCAATAGGAAAAGGAAATTGTGAAAATAATAACACACACACACTCGCGCACACACACACATGCACACACCAACACTCGCACACATTTACACCCTGTCACATACATTCCCAGTTAAACACTATATGGGAGTTAAAAAGTTGTTTTTGGCACAAATTCGTGTGCATGTATTTGTCGCATTTAGTTTATTACACATGAATTCAGTTCAGTACTTTTCTAAGTCGAACAACACATATGAGAGGAGGAAAAACTGGTAAATGAAAATGAACAACAACACCAGCAATAATAACACAAGTTTTCATTTTACAAAAAATATTGTGATGTGTGAATAGATGCTTGAGAAGATTTTTTTTTTGTTATTTGGGAAAAATATTTCTTGTGGGCATGTTGACTGCATTTAGCATTTTAAATCGTTTCGGATTTTTTTCTTATTTGTTTTTTTTGTTGTTGCCAGCAACATTAAATGTCAAACCATCACTTGTTACAAACATACGAATTTAGTTTAAGTACAATTTAAAATATTTTATTTTTTTTTTCTGTTAAACGGAAAGATTTTCGAAGAAATTTATTTCTTATTTTTGAAGAATTTTCGGAAAAACTATTTCTATTGTTGAAAAGAATTGCATTCGAAAAATGTTTTAGAATCTTTTTCTATAAGAAAAATGTCTCAGAATCTGAGATTTTTTCTCTAAAAAAAGTGTCTCAGAATCAGAGACTTTTTCTATAGAAAAAATGTCCTCAGAATCTGAGACTTTTTCTATAAGAAAAATGTCTCAGAATCTGAGACTTTTTCTTTAAGACAAATGTCTCAGAATCTGAGACTTTTTCTATAAGAAAAATGTCTCAGAATCTGAGACTTTTTCTATAAGAAAAATGTCTCAGAATCTGAGACATTTTTCTTATAGAAAAAGTCTCAAAATCTGAGACTTTTTCTATAAGAAAAATGTCTCAGAATCTGAGACTTTTTCTATAAGAAAAATGTCTCAGAATCTGAGACTATTTCTATAAGAAAAATGTCTCAGAATCTGAGACTTTTTCTATAAGAAAAATGTCTCAGAATCTGAGACTTTTTCTATAAGAAAAATGTCTCAGAATCTGAGACTTTTTCTATAAGAAAAATGTCTCAGAATCTGAGACTTTTTCTATAAGAAAAATGTCTCAGAATCTGAGACTTTTTCTATAAGAAAAATGTCTCAGAATCTGAGACTTTTTCTATAAGAAAAATGTCTCAGAATCTGAGACTTTTTCTATAAGAAAAATGTCTCAGAATCTGAGACTTTTTCTATAAGAAAAATGTCTCAGAATCTGAGACTTTTTCTATAAGAAAAATGTCTCAGAATCTGAGACTTTTTCTATAAGAAAAATGTCTCAGAATCTGAGACTTTTTCTATAAGAAAAATGTCTCAGAATCTGAGACTTTTTCTATAAGAAAAATGTCTCAGAATCTGAGACTTTTTCTATAAGAAAAATGTCTCAGAATCTGAGACATTTTTCTTATAGAAAAAGTCTCAGATTCTGAGACATTTTTCTTATAGAAAAAGTCTCAGATTCTGAGACATTTTTCTTATAGAAAAAGTCTCAGATCTTAGAATCTGAGACTTTTTCTATAAGAAAAATGTCTCAGAATCTGAGACTTTTTCTATAAGAAAAATGTCTCAGAATCTGAGACTTTTTCTATAAGAAAAATGTCTCAGAATCTGAGACTTTTTCTATAAGAAAAATGTCTCAGAATCTGAGACTTTTTCTATAAGAAAAATGTCTCAGAATCTGAGACTTTTTCTATAAGAAAAATGTCTCAGAATCTGAGACTTTTTCTATAAGAAAAATGTCTCAGAATCTGAGACTTTTTCTATAAGAAAAATGTCTCAGAATCTGAGACTTTTTCTATAAGAAAAATGTCTCAGAATCTGAGACTTTTTCTATAAGAAAAATGTCTCAGAATCTGAGACTTTTTCTATAAGAAAAATGTCTCAGAATCTGAGACTTTTTCTATAAGAAAAATGTCTCAGAATCTGAGACTTTTTCTATAAGAAAAATGTCTCAGAATCTGAGACTTTTTCTATAAGAAAAATGTCTTAGAATCTGAGACTTTTTCTATAAGAAAAATGTCTCAGAATCTGAGACTTTTTCTATAAGAAAAATGTCTCAGAATCTGAGACTTTTTCTATAAGAAAAATGCCTAAGAACCTAAGAATTTTTCTTTAAGTAAAATGTCTCAGAATCTGAGAAGTTTCTATACGAAAAATGTTTCAAAATCTGAGACTTTTTCTATAAGACAAATGTCACAGAGTCTGAGACTCAGAATATGAGACTTTCTATAAGAAAAATGTCTCATAATCTTAGACTTTATCTATAAGAAAAATGTCTCAGAATCTGAGACTTTTTCTATAAGAAAAATGCCTTAGAATCTGAGACTTTTTCTATAATAAAAATGTCTCAGAATCTGAAACTTTTTCTAAGATTTTTTTTCTTAGAATTTTTCTAAAAGAAAAATGTCTCAGAATCTGCGAATATTTCTATAAGAAAAATGTCTCAAAATCTGAGGCTTTTTCTATAAGAAAAATGTCTCAGAATCTGAGACTTTTTCTCTGACTAAAATGTCACAGAATCTGACTCTTTTTCTATAAAAAAAATGTCTCAGAATCTGACACTTTTTCTATCAGAAAAATATCTCAAAATCCGAGACTTTTTCTATAAAAAAATGCCTCAGAATCTAAGAATTTTTCTTTAAGAAAAATGTCTCAGAATCTGAGAAGTTTTCTATAAGAAAAATGTTTCAGAATCTAAGAAAAATGTCTCAGAATCTCAGATTTTTTCTATATGAAAAATGTCTCAGAATCTGAGACTTTTTCTGTAGGAAAAATTTTTCAGAATATAAGAATTTTTCTATAAGAAAAATGTCTCATAATCTGAGACTTTTTCTATAAGAAAATGTTTCAGAATCTGAGACTTATGCAGATTCTAAGACATTTTTCCTATAGAAAAAGTCTCAGATTCTAAAATATTTTTCTTATTAAAAAGATTCTGAGAAATTTTTATTATCAGAAAAAGTCTCTGATTTTGAGGCATTTTTCTTATAGAAAATGTTTCAGATTCTGAGACATTTTTCATTTTTCTTTTTGAGATTTTTTTTAATAAATCTTGAAATGGTGTTTTTTAAAAAAAACTTTAACAAACTTTTTTGTTTATATTTTTCTTATATCGCATCTGTGTCCCTTGAGTATTTGTTCATCTACTTCATTTCTTTTTTTTTTTGGAATAAGAACTAAATTTGATATTGTAGTTTGTTAGTTTGGTTTCGAATCACTTTTCCTTAAGGGGATTTCTTTTATACTAGTTTTAAAGTTAAGAAAGACAAAAAAACTAATAAAATGTGCATCATTTGTACTTACAAGGGAGGAACCCTAACCGTTATACACCGATTTGTCTGAAACTAAAAATATACTTATATAAAAAACACGGTTTTAAGGTTGGCGTGTCTCGGATTATCGGAGTTATTAGTGTTTAAAAATTTCGTTGGCCCCCTTATCAAAACAATGTGGACCTTCAAAAAATTCAGATGACTCCCGATCTAACAGGAATATCGTCTAGAACAAAACTACGTTTGAACTTGAATTTATAAAAATTATTTCATATTCATATGGATATCGTTGTTCTATAAATACCCCCAAAATTTGAAAATTTTCGTGGAAAAATTATTTAACGAACCTGAGTTTTTACAAGGTTATGCCATTGTTGGATAGGTATAGAATAACCGTTATTTCCACATCTTTTTTGCCATTTTTTTTAAAACATTTTTTGAAGCCCATGAAGTTCCGATATGGCCAATAAGCTAAGACACCCCAACCTTTAAATCGTCTGAATGATATATATTTTAAGTTTCAGGTAAATCGGTGTATAACAGTTGTTGTACTTCCCTTGTTAATACTTATACAATATTATCCACTCCATACACATACATATGTGTATAAGATTGTATCATGTGTATAAGTGAATTGTGTGCTATTATTTAGAGTATATGATTTCCTAGAGTTTTATGTCAGAATTTAACAATTCAATGCTTAAGTATGTTTCAATGTAATTGAGTTTTATAATAGTTTTGTGTCTTAAATGTTTTAGACAAATTTTCGTTGTAAAATAAATTTACTAAATTATCTTGATATGTAAATTTAATTTGTTGTAATTTAAAGTGAAACGAATTTTTAACAGATTTTAAGATTTTTTTTTGATAATGAAGAGTTAAAAGAAGAAGTATGTGAAAATTTGATAAATTTAATGAATTTAAATTCTGATTAATTTTTATTAAACAGTACAAATTTTTTATTCGACCTTTAAAATATTATATTTTGAGGATGTTTATTCTGGATCGAGGTCATTATTTTCTTTACTAATTAAAACCATTATATTCTCATAGCATAATTTTTAAGAAAATTTTTTTTTTTTTTTTTAAATTTATTTATGTTGGTCATTTTTGCAAGACTTAATCGAAGATTATTTAGCAAAAATATTAACGATTTACTACAAAGTACCAAACGAGTCTAATGACAAATCGTTTGTGCACAAACTAAAATATAAATATACATTCGACTCTATCCACAATGGGAATTAGATAGACGAAGAAATTGTACTATACTAGTAAGGCAACGACTGTCAATAACCAACAAAAATATTTAAAAAATTTTTACATACGATAGTCCATTGGACTACAACAATATGTTATTTGTTGTTGTGAGTGTAATAATATCACATTAGGGTTATTCATCACTATGGCATGCCAACCATTATGTTCAAATTCTGATTAATTTTTTATTAAACAATAAAAATTGTTTTATTCGACCTTTAAAATATTATATTTTGAGGATGTTTATTCTGGCTCGAGAACATTATTTTCTTTACAAATTCGTTTCTATTCTGACAATTTCCGAAACACGTGTCGATTAAGTCTTGCAAAAATGACCAACATAAATAAATTTAAAACAAAAAAATAATTTTCTTGAAAATTATGCTATGAAAATACCATGGTTTTAATTAGTAAAGAAAATAATGACCTCGAGCCAGAATAAACATCCTCAAAATTTGATGAATTTATTTATAAGTTATAAAATGAAAAAGAAAGTATTAGAACCAGATTATTTTTTTTTATAGAAAAAGTCATAAAACAAAATAAGTTTTTCTAAAGAAAAGTCTCTAAAATAATAGTTTCAGATAATGAAACACTTTTATCCCCAAAAAATGTCTCAGATTCGGAATCATTTTTCATTTAGAAAGTTTTCAAAATATTCTAATTTAATTTTTTATTTTTTTTTCGCCAATAATTTTTCAAGAAGCAATTTATTATGTTAATGGTTTTAGATAGCTGCTTTAGTCAATAGATTATTATCAAGACTGCAGTGTCAATAGATCATTATCAAGACTCTTTAGCAAATTGAACGATTATCAGTTTTCTAAAGCTTACACCTGTTTTAATCTGTGTCAATAGATCATAATCAAGACTCTTTAGCAAATTAACAATCGTATTTTTTCTATAACGATTGTCAAATTAATTAAAATAAATTGAATATTTTCTTTTAGAGTATTATTCTAGCTCGAGGCCCAAAAATATTTCTATTTGGGATATTGTCATAATAGATTAATTTTTAAATTTATTTTTTTTAAAAAAGTTACTCATGTCATAGTATATCTGTACTGATTTCTAAAATTTAGTAAAATTTAACTAAAAAATAGGAAATGTTCCTTACTATGAGAAAAAAACTTTAGTTCATATATTTAAAAATAGTTCATACTGTTATTAAAATGGAATTCTTAATTAAATGGAAAACTTCCTGCCAAAGAAATTTTTCCCACATCTAAGAAACATACCCAGTCAGAAAAATACAATCATCAAAGCGTATTAAAAGTACTCTAGATGGTGGTACAAGCGTTTTCCGAACGTCAGGGGTTTTATGTTTAAAATTCTTTTAAAACGTCCGAATGATAACGTCGTTAAACGCTCATATGATTGTTTTTCAAAACACTCGAAAAGCATTCGGAGGACTAAAAATAAAGTGGTTTAAAGACGCTTTTTGTGGATTTTATTTGAATTCGCAAATTTTTTTGATTGATATTTTTGATAGATTTTCCCACAATAGACTAAAAAATATTTAGTTTAAACAAGATGACTTCTTAATATTTTCCAGCAAATCCCATGTTTTCTTTTTTAAAAGAGAGGACATGTGCCTTATTTCCCTAAACGGAATGACACAATAATTATGTCCCCTACCTTATTTGTGGAAGATCTTTTTGTAATTCGAAAAATTTCTTTCCCTTGACTCTTTCATAGAGCTTGAGACAGTTTTTTATTTAAACTTAACTTGAGCCAACTCTGATTATTTTAACCCATGGCGCCTTTCGATCAAAGTTTTAGACTTTTGGAAATTTTCCACCAATATTGTGAATTTTTGAAAATCCATTATTTTTATTAATTTTAGTGTGCTGAATACGAGTATCAAATAATTCTGAAATTGGTCAAGCGGTTTTCGAGATAGCACCTTTTGAAATTTGTCAAAAAATTTCTTAAAATAGCGGGTTTTTACTATGTTCAAGAAATAAAAAAAAAAGTCTTGAAATTCTTTTTTCTTGAGTCAAACTTTTATATAAATTTTATTCGAACCAAATCTGAACATTTAACCCCTGATGCCCTTCGATCAAAATTTAAAGTTTTAGTGAAAATTTTCTAAAAAACAAATCTTTGATCGTAGGGCGCCAAGGGTTAAAATGATTGGATTTGGCTCAAACTAATTTTAAATGAAAGTTTGTCTCAAGCTCAATGAAGGGGTCAATGGAAAGGAATTTTGAGATTTAAAAAAAAAAAAAATCTTGAACGTTGGAAAAAACCGTCATTTTTTGCAAATTTCAAAAATCGATATCTCGAAAGTCGTTTAACCGATTTGAATTTATTTTGATATTCATGTTCAGCACATCAAAATCAATAGATATAATGGGTTAATTTAACACGTTTGCTCTCAAATTTGTAATACATAACTGTTGGATCTAGGAGAATTAAAATTTGCCCGAAGACTTGGGAAAATCAAAAGTTGAAGAAAAAATGTGACTTTAATGATGTTAATAAGTATTAGGCATTCGGTCATAATCCCCATTTCTTTTATGAAGAAAATATCCCTGGAAAACATGAATGTCAAGTTACTAAAGAGTCCTGGCAATGATCTGTTGACACAGATTGAAACACGTGACTGCATATTTTTTAATTCGACCAAACCATCTTTTTAAAACAAACAACTTAATAAATTTCTTCTTTGACACTATCATCACAATCAGTAGTAAAGAAATGTGACCTCGAGCTAGAGTAATTTTTATCCCTACACCACTCTGTGGTACAGGGTATAATGAGTTTGTGCTGATGTTTGTAACTACCCGAAATATTGGTCCTAAACCTACCTTCAAGCGTACCGATCGACTCAGAATTACTTTTTGAGTCGATTTAGCGAGGTCCGTCCGTCCGTCCGTCTGTCCATCTATCGGTTTAAGCACGATACAGGTTGCAATTTTCAATCAATAGACTTGAAATTTGAAACTTAAGCATCTTTTGTTCCAAGGACAAAGACTATTGAAATTGGAGAAAATCGGTACATGTTAAGACCTAGCCCCCATACAAACGACCCCTTTGGATTCGGCTTAAATGACTCTAATAACCGTATTATAAAAGATATCGCTTTGAAATTTAGCAGATAATCAAATTTTGTATGCAAAAATTACCATTCCAAATTTCAAAGGAATCGGGTCAGTCCTTCTGGTATTCCCTATACAAACCACATTCCCGATATTCACATAATTCCATCAAAATTCATAAAAACTTAAATATTTGATAAAAATTGTATTTTCAGGTAGTTAAGTAACCTTATCAAATCGGAATATAGTTGGACCATTTTTGGACTTAGTCCCCCATATAAAAATTTGGACCGATATTCAGTTTAATCGGTCAATTGACAAAAAATAAACCAATTCCACTAAAATTTGACGTGTTTGTGTTTTCTACACTAAATAAAGATCTAACAACGACAGATCCAATCGGTCCATGTTTGGACCTGGGACCCATTTTCCGGGAAACACTGGTGTAGAGTATCATATGGTCGGTCTTGACCGACTATAACTTTCTTACTTGCTTAAACAATCTTTAGGATATTTAAACAACAAAAAGTTGTCTACAGAAAAGTTTTGAATATTCTAAAATAACTCACCGAAATATAAATTTTAAGACTCTTACAAATTTTTGTTCATATTTCATTTTATTTAAATTTATTATTTGAAATTACAATTTTTTTTAACAAAAAAAATTTTCTTTTGCAGGTGTAAAAAATTTCCCTAACAACTTTTAAATGCGCCTACAGCTACATATACTCTCACAAATAATAAAAGTTATACGGAAACGGATATAAGAATAAAAAAAAAAAAAAAGAAAAACAGAAAAAATTAACACGGAAGACTTGTTTTGATAAACATTAAATAAAAAAAAACATAAAGTAAAAGAAATGACAAATATTGCGGAAAACGAGTACAACAAAAGTAACATTATCAAACTAACGAAGTATGAACGATGTTATTATAACAGAACAACATCAACAACAAAATAATAGAGAAAAATGACAAAGAAGCAAATGCAACACACAAATGATAAACAACATCAACTGGAATTAAAACAGAAAAACCATGTTTTAAAATCAACACACACAATGCCTGACAGAAAGTCGCAGCAAGTGAACTAAAGGTAAAAAAATAACAACCAAAAGAGTAAGGGGAAGAAGAACCGGCAAATAACACAATGATGATTATAATTATTCAGTTGTGGGACCCAGAGATCCATACTACACCATTTTTGAGATTTTTTTAAAAATTACAATTTAACATTCTGAGATATTTTTCTACATTTATTTTTTTTTTATGCAGAAAAATTTCCTCAGAGCCTGAGAGATTTTTTCTTTTAGAACAATTCTTAGATTCTATGGAATTTTCCTAAAATGAGTTTGTCGCAACAAATAAAACAAGTACTAGTTTCAATTTGGCAACAATGATATTATCACATGATGATGATCAATTATTTTTATTTATTCTTTATATTTATTTACAACTCATTTTTAATATATGTTCAATTTGGCAACAAAGTCATTTCACAAATGGCTCCCAACTCGGGGCCTTAGAATCACAAGCCTGTCGTATTTATCCCTGCTCTGTCTTTTTCCAATTAGTTTTTGTATAAAATTTCAATTGGTTTCTTAAGCTTAAGAGCTTTAGATTTGCATAGAAAAGTTCTTAAATTGTGAAACATTTTTCATAGAGAAAGTTTTTCGACTTCTCAGTCAGATTGGGAAAATGTTCGTCGTTTATATTTAAGAAACAACATTTTGTCAGACAATTTTTTAAACTAACTAATGCGATTTTCACAATTAAGTATTGCTATCAATTTTCATAAGTTGATTAATATTTCATTTACAAAAAGTTTAAATAACATTGCAAATGGCGCCCAACGTAGGGCAGAAGAAGAATAAAACTCCCTTTTTTAAGTTTTTAAGACCCTGCATTTTTTTGTGTGAGGGTACAAAAGTCATTTTCAAAAACAAGGGTAATTAACATTTGAATGGCGCCGAAAAGGAGCCTAAATATTAAAAATATAAAACATTGTTACGTGTTAAAAATTTTAGATACTAAGAAATTTTTCTTTATAGAAATGGTAAAATTTTAAGACATTTTTTGTATAGACAAATTCTTAGAGTCTGTAACAAGAAAGTGCCAAATGTAAGTGCTTAATTCATGTATTTTAAGGCAAAAGTGATTGCTGTTGGAAAGTTATTGGATTCTGAGTCAGATTTGAAACACTGTGAGATTTTTTGTCGCAGTATATAAAAAAAAATTTATACGAAAAATGGGTTAGAATCTAGAAATATTTTTTACAAACATCAAAAATATAGTTGATTTTTTTTTTGAATTTGTAAAATTTTCATGTTCACAATAATAGCAAATTTTACTTCGATAGCACCAGATGGGGCAAAAAAGTATTTTTTTTTATTATTTTTGTTGTTACCTTCTTCTAAAGGTCTTCAGATGTCTAAAATACATTTCCAAATATAAAAATTCACCATTCGGAATCTGATTATATTTATATACAAAGGTAGGTAAATGGCGCCCTACATGGGGCAGTAATAAATCTTGTATTTGCTTTGTCTTTTCTGCATAATCTGTATATTTTCTTCACTTTGCCCATTAGGACTATAATGGGGGTTTGCCCATTAGGACTACAATGGGGTTTTATCTACATTAAGTAGAGCAGGACTTTTCAGTAACTTTTGCTTTACGACCACCAATGGCTCGCGATAAAATATAGAACTAGTAAACATCAAAATTATCCGAATTTTAACCCTCCAATGAATAAGACCGCTTTTAGGCGGCCCTGTGGATTTGGTTGTAACTTTTGAACGGCATCACTTACAAACAAGAGAGTGGTCGATTTTGATAGCTAACATTGTACTGATTTATATTGTGCTATTCTTCATTACGTACTTTCTTTTGTTTTCAAATTCACTTTTCGCATATTTTTAAACAAAAGCAACTAGATAATAAAGAAGAACATTATATTAATCTGTGCAATGTTAGCTTTCAAAATCGACCATTCTCTTGTTTGTAAGTGATGCCGTTCAAAAGATACAGCCAAATTCACAGGGCCGCATAAAAGCTGCCTTATGCATTAGAGGGTTAATAATTGCAAACATTTTTGACATAACTAATTCAGTTTTCTCAATTGAAGAATTACATCTAATTTGATGTTGGTAAAATTTATGTTTAGGAAACTTTGAATAGATAACATGAAAAATGGCGCCCACGGCGGGGCCTTTGCTATTGAACGAATTACATTTCCAGAAAAACCTTTCCAGAAACATAAGCTGTCAGTTATAAGTTAGTAAAGCCTATGATTACAATTGGTTAAATACATTAAAAATAGCAATCAACGTGGACATGAAGAAGTACCACATTGTATTTTTTTCTGAACTGTATTTTTATATCCTCCAACCTCCAACCTCCAACCACTCACTTAGCCACTCCATGTGAAACACGGCGAAATATCAATCACACTGCATTAGGATAGGAAAGTTTGAAATGAGCGACATCGGACCAACGATAAAAAGTTTCTCCTTGAAGAGATATATGAAAAAATCTACTACTGTACTTGCACATCAAAAGTATTCAGTTTTACTCCAAAAAGAAGAAACTCTAATATCTACTTTCGAAAGAATAATTCTTCAAGATTTTTTTTTGTTAATTTTACCTGGTACTGTTACGAGTTTATTTCCTGACATCAATTAAAGATCCTAAATTGAACTTACCTAAAATAAAAAAGAAAGAGAAGAAAATTCGAATTTTGTTAATTGTTATTTAAATAGAGAACTCTAAAAATTATTATGATTGTAACAAAAAAGTAGAATTTTCCAACCCCCACCTAAAAGGGAAATCGAAAAGGAAAAAATAAATTCCTTACTTAGGGATCATTTAAGTCTGATTTTCATAAACTTTTGATTCAAGGCCCCTAGAAGTACTCAAGTATGGCAAACAATTCTTTTATAGTGGTGAAACTTACATTTACATAAAATGGGAAAGTTACATTAAAAATGGCGCCCAACATGGGGCCAAATAATAATATAATTGTTTTCCTTCTCTGTATTGCTTTTCCACTTGGCTTTTGTGTTAATTAAATTTTTGTTAAAACTTCAGCTAATGAACTTCATATATTCTGAAGATATTTCCAAATATTAACAAATTTTCAAAACCGATTTCTTTATATTGAAATCACCAAAGAAGATTAATCACATTATAAACGACGACCAATATGGGGCTAAGTAGTACAAGCCCCAATGAATAACAATTATATAACACAATTTCTTCGAACTTTAAAATGGCTTCCAAAAATGTAAGAAATATTTAATATTATTTTATTACAGTTGTTCATCCAAAAGAGCTCTCTTTTTATTTAAAAACAAATTCAAGGCTTTATCGACAAACTTTTAAACAAAATGTTTGTAGCATTCATTTTGAGTTTTCTTGAGAAAACATGAAATGAAGTCGTTTAAAGCCAACAAAATTTTCTGCAAAATGTTTTTTTGTGGTTGTTTTTTGCGGTTGTTTTTTAACAGTTGCTCTTAATCAAAATACATGGGGTCACGTTAGTTTAACCAAAATAAAAACTTGGGCGTACTGATTTATGTTCAGGAAAAAATGGTCACCCTAGTCATAGACTTTTTCCACAACTTAAAACTTTTTCAATAGACAAAATGTCTAAGAGTCTGAATGTTTCGGGAGCTGAGCACTTTTCTATAGAAAAATGTCTCGGAACCTGAAACTTTTGCAATAGGAAATCGAAAAATTTGTCATTTTCTATAAAAATAACTAAAAATGTTAGAAAAAATGTCTTAGAATATGAAGCATTGTTTAAGAAAAAATTACTCAGAATCTGAGTTTTTTCTACATGAAAAATATCAGAAAATCTGAAAGTTTATCCATAACAAAATATATCTTAACATTGGAGACCTTTTCCTAAAGAAAAATAGAAACGTAAAATCTGACACATTTTCTTTAGCAAAAATGTCTCAGAATCTGGGAATTTTTCATTAGAAAATATTACTTTGAATCTGAGACCTTTCTATAGGAAAAATGTCTTAGGATTTAAAAAAACTTTGGTAAACTCTGAAACTTTTCTTATAGGAAAATGACTCAGAATCTGAAACATTTTCTATAGGAAAATTATAGTCGATCAAGACCGACCATATGATACCCTATTCCAGTGTTTTCCGGAAAGTAGGTCCCAAGTCAAAACATGGACCGATTTGATCTATCTTTCGTTAGATCTTTAATAAGTACAGAAAACCCACACAAACCTCTTTGCAGTGGAATTGGTTTTGTTTGTTGCCAAAAACGGATTTAACAGATTTTTGAGCGAAATTTTTATATGGGGTCTAAGTCCAAAAAATGATCGAATTATATTCAGATTTAACCAAATTACTCGACTTACATTACAAATGGCGCAAAGTGTTTGGGCCAAAGAAGAACAATCCCATGATGTCTTTTTGTCTTTTTGTCTTTTTGTCTTTTTGTCTTTTTATCTTTTTATCTTTTCAACTTAACCCCTAAAGATATCAATAACAGAGGAAAGTAGGAAAAATAAGATCTTAATAGGCTCCCAGTTTGGGGTCAAAGTAGTACAATCTTGTTATTTTGTCTTTTGTCTTCGTATCTGTAGTTTTTATGGCTCATTTATTTTATTTTTTCCAAATACAGATTTCTGTATATTGAATCAGCAAAAGTTGGTAAATTGTATTACAAATGGAGCCCAGTTTGGCGCAAAAATAGTAAGATCTTGTTGATTTGTTTTTTGTGTCTTTTTTAGTTTTCAACTAAAACAGGTTCTTTAAAGGGTTAATTTTAAAAATGGTGTGCATCAAAAACTATCTAACTAATCCGATACGGTAACTTTGTGTTTAATGTTTTTTGTTTCTCTTCTTAAAACCCTACTAGCATTTACTCTTTCACTCTGTGGTGTTCAAACAATTTCTTATATTCAACAAATGAAACCAACGTAATAAAACCACCTTGTTAATTTGTTTTCCATATTTTTATCTGTAGTTTTTTGGGACCATTTATTTTATTTTTCAATAGAAGATTTCTATTGACAAAAAATAACATTGCAAATGGCGCACAGTATGGGGCCAAAGTAGTACTATGTTGTAAATTTGTTTTTTTTTTGTCTTTTTATAGATAGATGTTGATTTTAAGGTGCATTTATTTTATTTTTTCAATAACAGATTTCTGTATATTGAATCCACAAAAGTTGGTAAATTGCTTTACAAGTGGCGCCCAGACTGGGGCCAAAGTAGGAAAATCATGTTGATTTGTTTTTGTGTCTCTTTTAGTTTTTAGGGGGTCATTTTAGGTTGGTTTTAAAAATGGTGTACATTAAAAACTATCTAACTAATCTAGGAACATATTTGTTTTAACTAGCAGATTTCTATTGGAAAAATAATATTACAAATGGCTCCCAGTGGAGGGCCAAAGTAGTACAATCATGATTGTTTGTTTTTGCCTTTTTATCTGTAGTTTTTCGGGGTCATTTATTTTATTTTTCAATAGGAGAAATCTATATATTAAATCCACAAAAGTTGATAAATTGCATTACAAATGGCGCCCAGTGTGGGGCCAAGGTAGTAAAACTATGTTGACTTGTTTTTGTGCCATGTTTATTTTTTAGGGGGTTATTTTAGTTATGTTTAAACCACAACAAGTGTTTTAAAGGGTTAATCTTAAAAATGGTGTACATTAAAAACTATCAAACTAATCTAATACAGTAACTTTTTGTTTATTTTTTGTTTCTCTTCTTAAACCCTAGGAAATTATTAGTTTCAACTACACAACTAGCAGTTACTCTTTCACTCTGTGGTGTTTTTTTTTTCATGCAATTTCATTTATTCAACAAAAGAAACCAACGTAATAAACCAACGACGAGCGCCATACAACGAGTCAGAGTCATCTCTACTAGCACAGCAGGTGATGGTAAACCATACTGGTTGTAATAAAATGAAAATGACGTGGTTACATTAATAATCATTACATCAACTACAGAAAACTAACTAAATAAAGTGAACTGAAAATTCTAGGAAACTACTGCTACTACAACTGCTACCACTACAACTGCTACCACTACAACTACTACCAGTACTGGGTTTTTTAAACCATAATAGCAGAAAATGTAATAAAATTTTAACCTCAACACGCGACAGTTTGATTACATACACGTGAATGTTATAATACGAAAAAACCGAGTCAATCTATACAGGAGTAGAATTAAGTTTTTGCTAGAATTTTAACTTGTCTCATATAGATTTTAATCTTTTAAAGGTTTTATTGTGTGCAAGCAGCTGGGAAGTAGAATGTGGCGCGATATATTTTTATATTTAACACTAATCGTTTTATTTTTCTTTATTTTCTTGGCACAATTAATTGTTAACGTGTATGCATTTCAACGTCAGCCCCCAGTACCAAAACCAAATGCTGAACGTAATGATATAATATTTGTATAAATGAAAAATAAAAGAAAAAAATTAAAAATCATGATTATGCATGATGTTTTAAACACGAATTAAGTTAGACAAGGCAGACAGCCAGCCATCTTAGTCATACAGTTAAGTGTGCTAAGTATTAAAATGTATAGAATTTCATTTACTTTCAGCATCTTTGGTTTCACATTATTCAACAACAAGAAGAAAAAAAAAGTCACAAAATAATTTATTTAAAAAAAGAAACTGGAAATATGTAAACAATTTTCTGTAAATCAGCAGAATAAAATTTGCCAGTAACAATTCTAAAGCTAATTAGAAAAAGAATTTTCATGATAAAAAAAAAAAATATATCAAGAAACAAAAAATTTTTTACATTACTGATGTTACAAACGGCATGATGAAAAAGTAAATGTTGGTAAAAACTTTATGTTAATATTAACAAAAAAAGTAAAAGTCAAAGAAGGAATGGAAAAATAAAACGGGAAATGTAAACGGATGTTAAAAAGATAATTAACTTAAAGTTAAATAAATGAAATTATATTTAAATATAAAGAAAGGAATGAATAAGAGAGTAAGGAAGAAAAAAAAAAATTAAATAAAAATGTGTTGTATTTTACAGAAAATGTAATTAAGATATTAAATATTTTAATTTAAATTATAATTTCTTTTTAATATTTTAAATATGAATAATTTATTTTAAGAGTTTAAATTTTATGTTTAAAAATTTATTTTGAAAATCTATTTTCATATGAATAACGAAATTCCAGTTTAATGTGTATGATGGCGTATGAGTGATATTTTCTGTTTCATATTAATTATACGTACTGAGGGTTAGTTTAGCAAATAAGAAAATAAACGGCACGATAACGAGATAATATCGATCATTTGCTATAATAGTGGCATAACTAAAAAATGATTTTGCTTCAAACGTGTTTAAAGTTCTAAATTGAAAATGGGTTTCCATGGAAAAAGTCGGTCAAACGGTTTTGCAGATACTGCCATTTGAAATTTGTCTACAAATTTCTAAAAATTGGCATTTTTTTACAAGGTACAAAACATTTAAAATAAAAAACTATAAAAGTTTTTTGCGTTGACTATTGATACAAACCTTTATTTAAACTTAATATACAGTGAGCGTCAAACGAAAGTGTACAAATCTAAAGTAGATGTAATTCATTAACGGAAAAGTTGACAAAAAACCAAAAAATATTATTATCAATCGGCAATCATTTAAAAAAATTCTAAAAATAAAATTTATCAAGCTTTAATTTAAGCTTGATAGCGTCCAGATTGAGCAAATATTAAACGAGGGTCGCGCTGGAAAATGAAATTTTTTGTAAACGTTGTTTAGAAAATTTTTAAAAAATGTATCTAAGTTGATTTGTTTTTAATATTAGCTCAATCTGGATGCTATTAAGCTTAATTTAAAGCTTGGAAAATTTTCTTTGTATTATTTTTTTAAATGATAGTCGATTGATAACACAGTGATACAAAATCGAACTTTCGGAATCGGAATGGGATGAAACCAAAAGCAAATGAAAGCTGACGTTTTCCATAACAAAACCCTCAAGGCCTATTTTTTGGGTCAGAGCTAGATTTTATTTTACACGCATTTAAAGTTGGTGATTTTAAAGCATTTAAAGTTTTTGTGTACTAAACGTGTCCAACTTTAAAGACCCCTGGTGGTGCCCTTATTGGACATGTAGGGTCCAGTTTCCAAACTTAAGCTCAAAATTACTTCAGCTATGGCTGGTATGAATTTTGCTGCAATCGGTCCAGTACCTATTTACTGAATAGCCAAATTATTAAAATAAACCATGTACACCGTTGCGTATGATTGTTATTTAAAGGCAATTATTAATATAAATCACTGGACACCGTTGCGTATGATTGTTATTTAAAGGCAATTACAATATTAATTAGGGATGTGCGATTAATCGATTATTCGAGCACTCTGATTAATCAAAATCCTGATTAATCAATTAATCGATTAATCATAAATTCTGATTAATCAAAATAATGATTAATCGATTAATTTTAATTTTAAATAATCAAAACTCATGATTAATTGATTAATCAGAAAGTTGAATATTCAAAAATTTGAATAATTGAATAAATTTTGTTTGTTTATATTTTGTTATTTTCTGTTTTGTTTTTTAATTTGTTGGGCTTTAAAAATTTTGTAAATATTTAATTTTAAAATATTTTTAAAGATTTTTTAAGAAAATTAAAAGCTTCAACGTTTTAATAAATCTTTAAACTAACTTGGACCCTAATTCTCAACCCAAATTCTAATTTATCCTTCTGTATCAAAGAAGATCCAGGCAGATCGTCTATAAAAATCGTCGTAATAGGGTAACTTTTAAAAGATGCTAGAAATTTTACAACAGTTAAATAAAATCCACCGATTTACGGACCTAATTTTTAATATATGAGGGCCATTATATGCACCACGCCCATATTGTACATTATCTGTGGCTCTTTCGGTGCATTAAACTATTAATCTTTAATAGTTATTTTGAACGTGGATATGCAACGCGCATGTTTTGGAACCATATCATTCTGCCTTAAATGTATGTATATGTAGTTCCAATCATTTCCTTTCGCTGGACTTTTATATATTTAATAAAGCTATTTGTTTCAATCTCAATAAATTAATGCTTTTGTTTCTTCAACATACATATTTTTCTATTTCTGTTTTTTCTTTAAGATTTTTCGAAATTAAATAAAATTATTGAAATTTGAATAATCAAAATTCAAATTAATTGATTAATCATAGTTCTGATTAATCATAAAGTATGATTAATCGATTAGTTGATTAATCAGAATACTGATTAATCAAAAAATTAATTATTCGATTAATCGCACATCCCTAATATTAATCATTCGCCACTAATACAGTTTTCAAGCATTTATTATTGTAATTATAATAAAAGTGCACTAACTTCAAATGCGTGTAAAACAAAATCTAGCTCTGAACTAGAAAAAAGCCTTGAGGGGTTTGTTATGGAATATGTCAACTTTCATTTGCTTTTGGTTTCATCCCATTCCGATTTTGGGAGTTGCACTGTGTAATAATAAGTGGTTTTATGGGCAACTTTGTCATTAACTAATTACATCTACTTAAGACTGCACACTTTCTTTTGACACTCACTGTATATGTAATTATATTTTGTTGGATCCTCCATTTTTAAAATCAAATGATGGATCAGTTAATATATAATTATATTAAAAAATATATAATTATATCAACAATTTTTTGTTCGGGCGTTTTTCCACAATTGCCCTTATAAATATAAAAAAAGAATGTAGTTTAGCGTAAAACCGCACCGTTTTTTTATATAAAATGTGTTAGAGCAATTGCAATTGCAATTAAATGATTTCGCTTTAAATGTGATTAATCTCTCATAGACCGAACGGAATACGGCACAGTAATCACAGCCCCACAAAAAAAAAGATTCGACTTCCTGAACTCGAATCTGCCATCAAAAAAAAAAAGTAGACCGTTGGGGTTCCTGTTATCTTACAAGAAAAGTTCCCAAAGGGACCATTAAAAATGTCATTAAAATTTATACACATGATCGAAAAAAAAATCTGAATCGGATCTTTATGTATTTTGACCTCCTGAACTCGATTCCGCTATCAGAATTGAATTCCATCGTTTGGTTTTCTTTTAATCTTACTGGGAAAGTCCACAAAGTGAAACTACCAGATTGTCTTTTTTTTTAATTAATGCACAAGATAGGATCGATCTGTCTGAGCGGAATCTGTTTTGTGTTGTATTTTATGCTTTTTTCATTAATTCGAATTCTTCTTCCTTTTAATGGCGATTTAAGTCCACACAATTGCTTCATCAAATTTACTCAGCCAAAAACACCGTCTGACAGTCAATATTAAACATAAACCGGATGATATACACTCAAAATATTTTGTAGGCAAAAACAAATGAAAAACACACTTAAAACCAGTGAATAAACAATTGAAAACCATCCCAGTAATTAATCATTTGTTTTAACAAAAATCAACATTTATTTTTAACTGTTGACAAAATTTTCTAAAATAAATAACATTAAAAAATTACGTTTTTTCCACTCTTTTTTACCAACAAATTCGAAAAAAATAACCAAGGAAAACATTAAAAATTAATGATAGTTCTGTTATTTTTACCAACAAATTTCAAAAAAATAACCTACGAAAACAATAAAAATTAATGATTTCGTAGGTAATTTTTTACAATTTTTTATTGAAATATTTTTTTTTTATATTTCTATAAATAATTTTTTGATTTTTTTGTTCTACAAAAAAATAACTGACTTGTGTAGGTAAAAACTAATGATATTTCATTAAAAAATACCAACAATTTAAAAAAATTACTTACACAAATCATTAAAAATCAAAAGAATAATCAGTAGTTTTTACTTACAGAACAAAATAAATGACTTAAAAAATTAAATGTTAATGAAAGTCTTTATTTTTTAGTGTGTTATTTTTGAAACAAAGGACTGAAGTAGTCATTAATAAAAACTGAACATAAAACAAATGTTTTTTCTTTTAAAAACGACTAAACGGAAAACTTTTTAAATAAACTACAAACAGTTAATGACATAATTTTTTGAGTGTAAGACTTAATTTCATTTAAAACTTATTTGAGATAAATCCTATAATTTTAACCTACAGCGCCCTTGATCAAAGTTTTGGATTTTTAGAAAATTTTCACCAAAAGCTCTAAATGTTGATCTACGGGCGGCATGTGTTAAAATAGTCTGACTTTACTCAAATTAAGTTTAAATGAAAGTTTGTCTTAAGCTGTACGAAATATCAATGGAAAAAAGTGTAGATTTTTTTTTTTTAATTTCTTGAATATAGGGGAAAACCGCTATTTTTTCGAGGTTTTTGGAAAAATTTCCAAAGGCGATATTTCGAAAAACTCTCGACCGATTTAAGAAATTAGTTTTTATTGAATTCAGCATGCCAAAATTAAGGAAAACAATTGATAGGCAAGATATTTTTTTTATTTTATTTTTAAAAAAATCCCAAAGTTTTGTAAAAATTTTCCAAAAATCTAATTTTTTAATACAAGGCGCCACGGGTTAAAATTATCGGAATTGGCTCAAAATTAGGTAAAGAAAATTTTAGATTTGTTTTTAAAATTCGTGAATGAAGGAAAACGATCGGATTTGGCTTAAATGAAAGAGTGTCTCTAATTCTATGACTGGAACAAGGGAAAGAAATTTTTGGATTTTATTTCATTCTTGAACGTAGGAAAAAAAAGTTTTGTGGTATCGCTATAGACCAATTGGTCTATGCAAAGTGCTAATCTGGCACCGCCACCATGACTTAACCTTAAACGTAAAAAAGAACAGCCAAATTTCGACAAATTTCTAAAAGCGTCATTTCGAAAACCATTCGACCGATTTAAATTTTTTGATGGTGAAGCACATATATCATTTAGTTTTTTTTTTAGGTTTTCAAAAATCGAACACATTGACGGGTTAATTTAATCCGATTGCCCTTAAATTTTTACCACATAAATCTGGAAAAATTAAAATTTGTCCGGAAGTTCAAAATTAGAAGAAAAACTTGTTTGCCATACAAAAAATTGTCGCTCTACTTAGACAAAATATTCATTAGTCTGGGGTAAGGTTCCTCTGAAATTTAATTCCGATAGGTGGCGCTGTTGTCGTGCTGGGATGAAATTATTAAGAAAATTTTACATTTTAGTGCAATTTGAAGGCAATTCAGTATGCATGTTTCGACATGAGTAAATTGTGGATGTATGAAAGGACCAGGTAGATGGCGCTGAGGTGAATCTATTAAAATATTCATATTTACGTAGCCATTTTACTCAAACCCAAAAAGTATGTATTTTTGCGCATGAAAATTTTTTTTAGGATAAGCCAGCTAGTATTTTATAAACTGGAAATTTTTAATCTAGGAACAGCAAAAAAACATTCTAGAAAGAGTAGTGTTCCGAAATTTCGATGCTTTTGGTAATTTTTTTATTACCCCTTTGACGACAAAATGACCATACATTTTCTGTCGAAGCGATTTTTAGTTTCTGTTCATTATCGTGATTTAAAAATTGGACTCCTTACCCTTTCCTTTCCCCCTTATTTTTCTTTGTGAAAAAATTTGCCAGTCCTGTCTAAATATATTTGCTATTCGCTGGGATTTTTAAGATTTGCAAACAAACACCTTTCTTGTTTCTGATTTTACTCGACAAGTAAAGATAGTTTTGTTCCTAAAATATAGATAATTATTTGAGGGCTTACAGTGAGTAAGTGAATTAAACTAGAGACTTGCTAACAACTAGACTTTTGTTGCCCGAACATTATTCTATAATTCATTTCTAAACATATTATAAAAAATCAAACGACCTGTAATTTTTTTTAAGTTATTTTTTTTTTTGAGTTACAATCATTCTGATTGTAACTCATCGAAATAAATGTCTGCGAGCCCATAAACTATATATTATTGACCGATCAGTGATCGATTTTAAGACATTCTAGCGATGTCCGTATGTCTGTTGAAATGGCGATCGCATCCAAAATTTTACACCGATATAACTGAAACTGAACATATTTACTTGCTGCACCGAGAAGTTTGGTGAGATATATCGATTCAGAATTGAATGTGAACAGAATTGAATACCGAATGGTATTTAAACAAGTACAAACATATTTTTTTCAAACATTTTTTTCGCAAAACATTATTCAATTTTTTTGCAAATAATCTGTATTACATTGTTGAGGGTATTAGTGCATTCGTCAATGCCGAATGTTACCTTTTTACTTGTTTTAAATGAGTGTGTGTTACACTGCGTATTAGTGTTATTGTTTATTTTCAAATATTACTCATACGTCTGTCTACCTTCATTATTTTGTATCTTGTTATAATCTGTTTTTAATTTTATATTAAAAATTTAAGTTAAATAAATTTTATTATTACTTAAACATTAAGTTGCAAACATTTATCTAAACTCAATTAACTAATTAGTCTATTTATAATTTAATTTGTTTAAAACACTTGTATATTTCAATGTAGTTTGAGTCTTCCATACATAAAAAGAAAAACATTTTATATATCAAAATTTTAATCATTATAAATCAAAACATATAAACAAACATATTAACATTATAGCATAAATTCTTAATAAATTATTAACATAATAATCTTTTATTTATTAGAATGTTGACATAAAGAGCATCAACAAATACATCATTAAAATAATATCTACAGAGAAATTCAATATTAAGTTTATAGACAGAAAATTTATTTATTTAAGTTAACAAAGGATTAAAATAATTTATTGTTTTATCAAATTCTTGTATTAATAAAGTACATAATATTAATAGTTAATTTTCTTTTGAATGCCGTATGAAAATATTTATTAATTAGAAAGTCAAGTTAATGAAGATTATCAAGAGGATATTTAGTTTGACATGAAATTATTTAAATATTTACAAATAGTAGGGTGGCCCATTTTGGAATTTGTTAAATGATATTTCTTTAATAAAAAACCTTATAGCAAAATTGAATTCAATTTAAAAGCCAACGAAGATTCAGATATATTTTTGTCTGTTTTTGTCGAAATGTACGTCTTAACGACTGTTATGTCGTGAGGACATTTTTAAAATCATATAAACTTTCCCCTCTAGGAAATATATGAGTTTCAATAAGCTTGCAGTTGTGATTATGACATGTCAGCACTTCGTAATCTGAGGATGATTCAGAGATAGAAATTTCAGAAACGTTGGAATAGAATGAAATTTTTTTAAAAACTTTTATAAATGTTCTATAAAAATTTTTTTATTAAAAAATACTTGTTCTGAAATAAAGTATTTTTCATTAAAAAAGAGAACTTTTAATAACAGCGCTCAACAGTCATTTTCCGGTTTTAATTCTGGTGATCAATTTTAGTAGACTTTGATCTCCTGATTCCAAATCTGTATTCCAAATTTTCCATCACGTCCAGATTTTCAGTTATTCACGCTTAAAAATGCAAAAAAATTACGATTTTTGCACTATTTGAAAACCAGCACAGCAGCCATTGTGAGGAATACAAATCTGGTATAAAGCGCAAAAGTATAATTTGTCTTTGGTCTCCAACATAGAAAACAATTTTTTTTATAATTATTGCGTTTGGTTGGGTTACAATTGCGTTTTAAAATGACTCTGTTAAAATTATCATTTTTGTAAAAAAGATAAGGTAGATACTTTAGTATAGATAGTTTTCTGTGTTATTTTTCGTACAAACCGGAAGATATCTTCAATGGGTTTAAAAGTCTATGAGAAAGAATGAACTTTTGGCTAAATTTTGAGCTCATCACAGTAAAGATTGATCATCTGGTTTTTGTTTTAGAGCCTTTTAAAAATGGTGCTTTTTCTAATTTTTTTTCGTAGTGTTTTTTTAAAATACATGTTTGGGCAATAATAGTGCAACAACTTCAAATTTTTTTGATCATATATTTGAGATCATAGTTCAATTCTACTCTAACGCTTTATACCAGATTTTTATTCCACCTAGTGGCTGCTGTGCAGGCTTTCAAAAAATTAAAAAATCGAATTTTTTCGCATTTTCAACCGCGAATAATTAAAATTCTAGACGTGATGGAAAAATTTGGAGCACAAATTTGGAATCAGCGAGTCAAAATCTTTAAAAATTTTGTATCAAACTTCAAACCGGAGTCAAAAACCTTCGATTTGTTGAGCGGTGTAATTTTTTTTGGAACTTTCCATAATTTTGCTGATTTTTTTTAGACTTTTTTCTAAAGCATAACCGAATATATGTTAACATTAACCGTTTAACCGAAAACCATCCACGTTTATAAAAATGTACTTGGCATCACTTTTGTTGTAGGTCAAAATTTATTGAATCAAACAAGAAATAAAGGTTTATGTCTATGATATAAAAAGAAAAAAGGGTTGTGTCTAAGCTATTTCATTAAAAATATGAACTTGGCTTCACTTAAAATTAACTTCGATAATTATACACGCTAAAAATAAGCATGGATAATTTAAAATTTGTATGGGTAATCGTATATACGGTTATGCGAAAACAGGCCTAATATAAAATTTTTCTCACTTAAAAATATTATGTTTCTAAAGGCTGAGGATAGCTCATAGACATTGGTAACATCGATATAGTGATAACTTTTCCTCCAAAAGTGCTATTTTTACCCTCCAACCACTGTATGGGAGTTTGAATATGTCTATTAGACATTGTCTGATGGTGGTCAGCAGGCTGAGTTCGTAATGGAAAAAAGTTTCCCCTGAAGAACTAAACACACCTCTGAAAAATTCAATTTTTTTTATAGGAGATGAAGTTCGAGTATTGCGCCTGGACCCAGAGGCTAGCCATTTGTTTTGGTCTGCCCCTTCTTGTGGGCGAAAATATACAGAATTTCTGTAGTGAAAGCAAAAAAAAATAATTTGTAAATATTTATAACGAGGGCAAGGTAACCCCAACCACCCACGCCAACTAAGCTTTCTCAAACAAAAAAAAAGCCCCAGAAATTTTTTTTATACCCTCCACTCTAGTGATAGAGGGTATTTATAAATTTTTCATTCCGTTTGTAACTCATCGAAATATCGGTCTGGGATCCCATAAATTATATATATATAATTGATTAGTGATCGATTTTAAGACATTCTAGCGAAGTCCGTCCGTCCGTCTGTCTGTATGTCTGTCCGTCTGACTGTGAATGGTGATCACGGGCAAAATATTACACGGAGATGATTGAAACGTAACATATTAATTGAAAGTTCTGCCGAGAAGTTTGGTATTGCATTTGAGCGATATCGGTTTAGCGGTTCAAAAGTTATTAACGAAAATGTAAGGACACCTCAAAAATTTTGGTGCATTCAACATAACCGAGAAATACAAAATGCTTTAATTCGGCTGCGGGTTGACATATGTGAACAGAATTGAACACCGAATGGAATTCAAACAAGTGCAAACATATTTTTTGACAAAAAAAAACGTGAAATTTACCAAAAAAAATTTTTTTCGCGGAAATTTTTTTTCAATTTTTTTTTTTCAAAAGTAATTTCCTTTTAAATAAAAATTTAAATAATTATTTATGTCTAGTGGTTATAAAATTATTTTTCTTAAAAAAATTCATTCTTATGGAAGTGCTACTTTTTGTATTACTTAAAAAGTAGTTTTTCCAAAATTATTTTTTTTACGTTTTGTACGCTTTGCTTCTAAGAACAACTTTAACAACATTTAAACAAGCTTTTTCTTAAAGAAGTACTTCAAAAAAGTACTTTTCTAAAAAATAAGTTCTTAAAATCTTTAAATTGATTAAAAGTACCAAATTTTGAATTTTAAAATGTATTTTATAGGACTTAGTATGTATCAAATAGCCTAACAGCACATGCTCTATTTTTCCAGATATTCGGGGTTGCACGAATTATGACGTTTTTCGAGTTTCATCGATCGCCGGACAAATTAAAGTTCGTTTTGGTCTAATAACCAAGGTTGCCATTTTAGCCATTTTCCGGCTAGATCTAGCGGTTTTATTTTCATCTAGCCATAAAAAAATGACGCTAAATTCTTATAAAAATATCGAAATTTTTACAATATTGATAAAAAAAACAACGCAATTAAAATGAGCCATGGGGGAGTTCACTCGTATGGTGCAATGTTTGTATTATTTTTAACAAGGGGTTTTGAGTTTTTTAAATTTAGTTAACTCTGGTGAGAGAATTTTTTGGATTTTTTCTCATTCAGAAAATTAAAAATTTTGGTTTATATATGAGTCCAGTCCGTTGAAACTGCACAACTTCGCATAAATTTGTAATATTCTTCTGAAAACGAATTAAAAAAAAAATTAAAAAAAAAATTTAATGAAGCCAAGTAAATGTAAATTTTTCCTAAATCCACACACAGACAAAAAGCAGGTTTTGAATATGATTGCAGCACTCCAAATCACTCATAATTGATCATAGGTATGATTGTGACAATCATACTATGATCACCTACAAACATAAAATTACAATTTTTTGTCATACTATGATTAGCTAAGATCATAATATGATCGCTACAATCAAAAAAGTTATCAATCATATTATGTTTTCCCACCTTTATGGTTGTCGCAACATGTATCTTCTCTGCGGACAATATTGATTTATTAAATCATAGGATTTGGTTAGATTTATTTATATCATTTGACATTTCAAAATTTTGTTTCTTAAGATTATATTTGTTTTAAGGATGTAGATTGTGGAAAAAATATTAATTTTAGCATCACTATAAATTTTTTTTAATAAAATCAATTGATTCAAAACAGATTATACATCTCAAAAATTTTAATTTAATGAAAAATTCACAGCCCGTGTGTGGTAATCCGGTATTAAACGTATTTTTAGGTAATTTTTAATGCGATACGTTGGGGTTTTTTAATGAATTTCAAAATCTAGCCATTTCTAGCCATTTTTGTGCTGAAATCTAGCCATTTTTTCTCCTCTAGAGTTAGCAACCTTGCTAATAACTGTTAATTTTGTGTAATTTTATCCGATTTGGCTAAAAATTTAAACAAGAAGTTTTTATATCAAATCGAACCATAATTTGGCCGGCAATCGATAAAATTCGAAAAAGTCATTATTCGTGCCACCCTTATAAGTATTTATTCCATGTCACAGATTCAACTCCGATCAAGAATGAATTTAAAATTTAACTCTAAATATAAAAAACGAACTCCTTTTTGGGAATAAAACAACTTCCAATAATGCAAGTAAATTCAACTATAGTTTTAAGGGTTCGTTTTTAAAGAAAACGTCGTTATACGTTATTAAAGTAATTATTTAATTCAAATTTAAACCGTTATTGAATTTGTGGCATGCAAAAATATATGTTTTTAAATAAAGTTTATCGGAACGATTTAATTTTTCACAGTTGTTTTTGATCCTACGAATATTAATAGGCGTTAATTTATTATCGATAGTTATTTTAAATTCTTATTTATCCTTAAAAAATATTTTATATTCTTCTTAACTGTTATTTTTCTTAAAACAAAAAAAAAGACAAAAATATAAAAAAAAATACACCAATAATGAACCAATAATTATTTTTAGAGAAGATCATAGATTTATTATAAATAAATTTGAATGCATAATAATAAAAATAATAATAACGAGTAAGATTTAGTTATGAACTCGATAATGTAAATAAAAAATATCATAAAATGTAGTTAGAAATTACAAAAAAAAAAAAATAATATTTATTTATTTAAAATTAAATTTATTTATCAAATAACAAACGAATAATATTATTTTATAGAGAAATTAATTAAATATTTATACATTTTCAAATAGTAAGCAAAATAAATAAATTATTAACTGGGCTATTCATAATGAGTAAATTAAATCTAATGTAGGTTTATTTGACTGATATTTCATGAATATTTGTCAAATAAACCTACTTTAAGTACACTTTAGGTATTATGAATAACCCCCTAAGAATCTTATTAATTACTTTTCAATGATCAAAAATGAAACAAAATAATTTTTTCAAAAATTAAACTTTAAGTTACAATTTTTTCGCTAAGAATGGTTTAGCGAAAGAATGTTTCAGTAATTCATGAAAATATGGACTTTTATTATATTTTGAGTAGTGTTATTCTGGCTCGAGGTCATTTTTCTTTACTATTTACAACCTTGGTATTCTCATAGATTAATTTTCAAGAAAATTTTTTTTCTGTCCGCTGAGTCGTGCAAAACAATTTCCGACATAAATTTAAAACAGAAAAATAATTTTCTTGATAGTCATTCTATCAAAATATATTAATTGTAATTAGTAAAGAAAAATGACCTCGAGCTAGAATACGCCTAGTCAAAATAGATTTTTTTTTTAAGATAAACAAGACAATTACATTTTTTCATTGCTCTGAAATACGAAAAAACATGACCTCGAGCTAGAACAACTCTACTCAAAATATAATATTTTAAAGGTCAAATATAAAAATTTATATTTTTAAATTAATCAGAATTTTTAAAAAATTTTCTAAAACTTTAATTTTTTTTTTTGATAATTTAAAAGAAATTAAATAAAATGTTCTTTAAAAAACAGATATTTTTTTCCAAATTATAAATAAAACAAAATTATATTACTATCTACATAATATCCTACAAAATAAATAAACCAAAATCATCAAATAAAAAAGAGAAAAAAATATTCATTTGCAAATTACAAAACATAAATAAAAAACACATAATCATCTTTATTATAAAATGACTTAAAATGAAAATAAATAAAAAAAATTTTAAAAAAAAAAAACTCAACTGTGTACATTTTTTCTATCTAAAGGAATTTTGCTTTCAGAGAGACACTTCACAAACAGATTCTTGCTTTATAAAAAAAGAGATATTGAAACCATATGTGTGAGAATTTGTTGAAAGGAAGAAGAAAAAAAGACTGGGGTATTTGTATATAAAAAAAATATAAGTAAGTATTGTAAAATAAACACTCAAAAAATGTAAATAGTATACTAGTAATTACACTAAAAAAAAATTGTCAAATTACAAGAAAAAGTCTCGTAATCCCATTTTACCAATATTCCTTGTTTTTTAACAAAAAATTTTTGTTTTGGTCGATCGAAATTTAATTTTTTTTGTTTTTCACAATTATTTTGTAAATGTCCAAATTTCCAGGGTAATTTTAGAAAAAAAAATTAGTAAAATCACGAAAATGCCTTGTAAGTTTTGTCACGTTAAAAATAGTTGTCAATTTACAATTTTATTAGTTTTTTACTAATAAAATTGTAAATTGACAACTATTTTTAAGGAGTCGGAAGGGTTCATTGGGGGGCACTTTTACACTTGCGGTAAATGTTTACAAATTCATTTATAATGCATTTAGCGCTGAGGTATTTAAATTTGATCATTATTTGAAGATATATTCAATATCCACGCCCACAAAAGGGGGCGTACCAAAACGACACTTTCTAATCCCTTGGGTCTAAGTGAAGGACTTCAAACTTCTTTTGACATACAATTTTTGAACTTTCTTAATAAAATTAAAAAAATAAACTTGGTAATATATGAAGTTTTTTAGAAGTTGGTTTAGTTCTTTAAAAGGCAACTTTTTTTCCCTTTGGCCGATTTTGTCCATCTCCGAACTAAACCAGCCTATGACCATAAGACATATTCGCGCCGAACTTCAGGAGAAGGGTATAAAAAATCGTCCTTAATACTCTTAAGGCTATAGATGTTAAGTTACATAAACAAATAGCACTTAAAATGCTAAAAATAGTACTTTTTTAACCTAAAAACTTGAGAAACGCGTTTTTCTAGCAAAATGTGCACGAATGCATTTAAAAGTTGATTAAAACATTCTTAAAATTTAGAACGAAAAACTCTTGCTATTCTATCCGTTCGAAACGAATAAAGGAATCTTAGAATTAAAAATTTTCTAAAATATTGTACTCTGAGCGAAAAATCAAATGTTTTTTTTAACGAAGTCTAACTTTTTTCACCAACATAATTTTAAGACAAAAAATTTTTTTTAGACAGAAATTTTTTTAGAAACAACATGTTTTTTACACAAAAATTTTTTGGACAAATTTTTTATTTTTTGACAAAACATTTTTTTAGACAATACTTTTTTTTAGACAAATAATTTTTTTTAGAACATTTTTTTTAACTTGAATTTTTGATAATTTTTATTATAAATTTTTTTTGACAACATTTTTTTAACAATTTTTTTTTTGTTTTTTACAAATTTTTTTTTTTAACATTTCTTATATTTTTTTCATATATTTTTTGTTTACAAACAAAAAAAAAAATAAAAATATTTTTTTTTTACTAAAATTTTCGGGGATCTTGACCGATATTGCTTTTAAGGCAATGTCCGACTGTCCATCTGGTAAAAGTACGATGCAGTTCAAGCTAAAAGACCTACACTCAAAATAAATTCTCGGTCCAATCAGCAGAAAAATATGCTAAAAATACACCCATTTTGAGCCATATGGAAATCTGATGATTTTAGCAGATACGGTTTGTCATGATTATCTACGTGAAATCAGCAGCGAAATCTGTCAAAACTACAGACAAATCTGCTAAGACATTTTCTAGACAATTTTTGTTTTTAGAAAATTTGTTTTCATGAAAACTTTAATAGTTTTTTTTTTTTTAATTTAAACTTAAAAAAAACTATAAACAAATGGGTCTGCAAAATAAGCAATATAATCTACTGATTTTTTTTTAGTTTTGTCAATTACACTGTGCTCGAATTTGACACTTTTTTTTTAACAAGCTGGTCACCCTACTGGTAAAGTTAATTCGAGTACGCTGAATTCAATGGTGCTAGCCGTTTTTCGAAGTTAGCGCTCGTATTCGCGATTTAAAATTTTATTGCTCAAGTACAATAAAAATGATATTTTTAAACTTTTGCGATAATTTTTAAATTGAAAACCATTCAAGTCTGTTAAACTAGCATAACAAACCATAATACCGTGAATTTTTTCGCGAAAAACATTTTTTGGTCGTGAAAAATCTTTATTTTCTTGAAATAATTGGTTTAATACAAATATTTTTAGTTTGTTTTGAAATTACTACATCCATCTGGTAAAGCTAGTGCATGTACACTAAATCCCATTGTAATATCAGTTTTTTTTTTCAAAGTTAGCGTGTGTATTAGCGATATTCGCGATTAACTTTTTTTTATTTTTAAATAAAAAAAATATTTTTTATATTATTTAGACAATTTCTGAATTTTTATCATTTAAACCCTACTGAATAAACAAACAGAAAAAAGTTTTTTCACTGAAATTTTTTTTCGCGATATTTTTTTCGCGAAATTTTATTCATTTTGCTATTAATTTATGAAAATGTGTAGAATACGATACTTTGTAGACACAAAATTTTTTCGAGTTTTTTTTCTTTTTCGCGAAAAAAACAATGAATTTATTAAATTTATATTTAAAAACTATTCCAAAAGCATAAAAAAATAATTTTTGTAGTACTTTGACTTTACAATTTTAAATCGCGAATATCGCAAATACGAGCGCTAACTTCAAAAACGGCTACCACCATTGAATTCAGCGTACCCGAATTAGCTTTTCCACCAGGGTGCCCATATTGTTAATTTTTGCGACTAGCACAGTATTATTAGTCTCAGTTGTTTTAATTGAATAAAAAACGAAAAAAAAAAAAATAAACACTTGGAAAAAAAAAATTTCTTGAAAAAAGAATGACAGCAAACTATTTCTGTATAATTAAAAAATAATCTGCTAAAATATGTTTAAAAATATTTTGAAATTCAGAAAACAAAATTATTAAAAACACAGTAAAACTTAATGACAGAGATTTTAGTAAAAATATAATTTTTAGCAAAAAAATTTGCTGAAAGTTTGCTAAATAAAATTGAAAGTCGTTGTACAGATTTTTGACAAAGTTTTTATTTTAAATGTAGACTTCTGAAATTTTGCACAAATATGTCTTATGGTCATAGGCTACTGAAAAAGTGCTGGACTTGGACCTTTTGGGGGCGTGGATATAGAAAATTGTTTTAATAATAATTTTACACTAAAAAAAAAACTGTAAAGTTAGCAAACAATTTGGTTAAGTTTAACTAAAAACGCACCTGATTTTGACCTACTAAATTTTAAGTTAATTTAACTAAAAATATTTGGCTAACTTTTCGTAGAATGAATGTAGCAAAAAAAGCCGTTACTTTAATTAAAAATTCAGCTAAAAATTTCGTAAATGTTTTCTGTACATATTAACAAAAAAATTACTTGTATTCAGCTAACATTTTTTCAAAATATTTTTTTTTACAAGAAATTTCTTACATTTTCAGACTGACATGTTTTATTTTTTTATTACACTTGAACACTTTAAACACAAACACTTCACTCATTTTTTTCTTATTTTTTTACGGCATTAAGTTCAGCTTAAATCAGTGTTGGCTACCGTTACCCTTTCAATACCGTTACCGATTAAAAACCCTTTAATATTGACTACCGTTACCGTTACCAATAACGAAATAAAAAATTTTAAATACAGTTACCGATTAAAAACCATTACCTTTATTCGGATTTTTACCGGTATTATATCGGTTTTGTTTCGGTTGTCTTAATATTACTTTTTTTTCGTTTTTTTGCAGATAAAAATCAAATTAAAATATTTTTAATGTACGTAAAATAAATAAACAAATTTTTGTTCATTGCAAAGACGGTATTAATACACAGCCTTTTTTTGCTTGCAATAAAGTCTTGCAACTTTTTTTTGTAGGCCAACGGGGGTGAAAAGAAAACGGGGTAGAAAAAAAATCACGAATTCTGTTTTCCTTCTTCAATTCTTCTCACCCCCGATTGCCTTCAAAAAAACTCAGATAAAAAAGCCGTGCAAGAAAAAACGCAGTGTGTTAATACCGTCAAATCGGATTGTCATTTGGGCAAAAGCAATGAAAAAAATCTGTCCAACCAATGATCACATTCGCAATTTACTAAATTATGTGGAAATTGGTCCAAACAATGATGATTCGCTATTTACCTAAAAAATTCTGAAGAGAAAAGAAAGTCGTACAGTCTGAAGAAAAACTCTGTCGAATCTCTAAAACAACTTTCAGTTTAAATTAGAAAACTTTTAACAGATTTTTCTGCTATAATGAATACTTTTAACTTAATTCTCTGTCATTAAGTTTTAAAAAATAACAGAGATTTTTCTGTGTTTTTACTGACTCTGTTTGCTGATTTTAAAAAATATTTTTTTTTTCAAATTTTAGCAGATTATTTTGTAATTAAAAAAAATGTTTGTTGGCATTTTTTTTTAATTTTTGTATAATTTAAACAATTAAAACTAAAACTTAATCAAATGTGAAAAAATCAGCGGGTTATTTTAATAATTTTACGATTTTTTATAACAGTTTTTAACAAAAATAAGTAAATTTTATTTTTACTTTAATAAAATAAAAATTTGATGTTCAGGCTGTTTATTTAAAATCAGAAGATTTTTCGACTTAAATCCGCAGATTTATCTGTGGTCTTGACATATTTTCTGCAGACTCTACCTGGTTTATACAGACAGAAATTTAGCAAACCGCGTCAGCTAAAACCACCAGATTTCTTAAATGGCTCTAAATGCAGACATTACTGCTAATTGGGTAGAGAAATCTTATAAACACGTAAAAATCAATAATTTTTTTGTTGACTTACAATATTGCGCAAATATTTTAATTAAATTCTGTTTTAAATTATAGTATTAAGTACTTCTATATAATTATATGTTGAAAATGCACAACATTTTTCAGTTTTTTTTAAATTTTATTAAAAAATTTTTTGATTTTTTACATGTTTTTAACAAATTTGTGACTTTTTAACATGTTGGGTTAATTTTATTCACAATACCGGTACGTACCGGTATCGTTGTTTCGGTAACGGTTAACCGTTACCTAAATAATCGAAAATACCGTTACCTTTACAGTTACCGATATAAAAAATATGTAATACCAATACCGTTACCGATACCGTTATTCGTTTCGGTTGCCAACCCTGGCTTAAATAGAACTTATGAGATTTTCACAGGAGGCTGCACAAGAAATTTCTTACATTTTAGTAAATATTAACAAATTTTTCTGTTTTAAATAGTAATCACTTATTTTTAAAAACATTGCTAAGTCAGAAAAATATTTTCCAAAGTATTTTTGTCACTCAAAAATATTTTTGCACTAAAAAAAAATTACACTCGAAAAAAAATTATACTAAAAAAAATTTTACACAAAAAAAAAAATGTAGTCAATTTGTTATTTCTCGAAAATTTCTAAAACAAGTTTTTTACTCGAAATAAAATATTTATAATCAAAATTTTTCCATTTTCACTTTAGAAAATTTATTACCACTTCAAAAGAACATTGTGGAGGGTATTCATGGATTCGGCCAAGTCGAATTTAGCTTTTCTATTTGTTGTTAAATATATCATCCTTCAGATCTATCCACTGTTATATATTTTATTTTTTACAGTGCATTTAAAAAAAAAGGTAACAAGGATACTTTTTCTTCCTTAAAACAGAATATTCATTATAAATGGTGGTTTCGGGTTTCGGTAAGTATGTATGTGAGTACGTATGAATTTGAATAATGTGACGGTTGAAGTTTGTTATTTTTTTGTGTGTGTTTTAAGTAGTACTCGTCCTTTTTTTTTTTGTACTTTGAGTAAAGTACTTGAACATTTATCTTTTGTTTTTAGATGGAGCAAAAAAATGTATAAAAATATTATGTAGATTTTTTTTTTTTATATTTAATATGGTAAAGTAAGGTGGAAAAGGAAATGATGTGAAATGTTGTTACTTTGTTTATATTTTTATTTTAACAACTTAAATCACTTGCTGTCAATCTAGAAAACGAGCATATTTTTAAAGCAAAGAAAAAGAAAACAAAATATTTTTTTTTAAGATTTTCTATATTTGGGAAAATGTCATAGAGTCAATACCGTTTGGGGAGTGGAATTCAGGTTTTCGGCTCAAAATTTTGTTATCTTTCTGATACTTCGATGATAAACAAACTAACTAGAAAACTTTAACAATCTATCACTAACAAAACGTACTGGGGCCCTAATAGATGTTTGAGCTTACTTTCACCATCTACTTTTACCCATAACAAATACACCACTGCACCTATTAAACTAATTTTTAATAGCGATTTTTCATAAAGACAAACAAATAATTCAACCAAAAATCAGGCCTAAAGTTCGTCTATTTTTTTCTGAAAATTGATTTCAACAGACAATGGGAATAAAGGTCTGCCTACATACTTTTTTGCATTAAAAAACCCCGGGTACTGTAAGGTTTACAATCTATCTGTAGGTCATAGAAAATATAAACTAATTGAAAAATGTCAAAAATTTCAATAACAATAAAGGATAGAACAATAAACAATATAAAGGAAACAAATAACAATAGTTAAAGGACATTCAAAGGTTGGTAAAGGTAAAGAATTTCAAATAAAAATTAAATAAACAAAAAATGAAAAACAACACAAAAAGGTCAAAGAACTAAAACCATTCATTTAAATAAGTCAAATATTTTTTTTAAATAAAAAATAATGTAAGTTTTTGTAGAATTCTTTTTGATTTAGTTTCAGTTGACTTTTGTTTGTAATAAGCCATCTTAAGGGGGATTTAATGAATAAACATTAATTGGGAAAGAGATTTTAAATTAATTTTTTTTATAAAAAAAGTTTTTTTTTGATAATGTTGTGATTAAGCATGTTATAAAGTCTTTATTAACAAAATTATACACTCGAAAACAACATACTCTTTAAAAGAGTTTTAATCACTCAAAAAATTGTTAACACTCAAAAAAATTTTACTCTCAAAAAAATTTTTACTTGAAATTTTAATTTTTTTACAAAAATGAGTAAACACAGTTTTTTTACAAAAATATAAAATCATCTAGTCTAATTTTTTTATTAATTAATTTTTCGTTTAAAAATTGCAATTAAAAAATATTTTTATTTGCCTTTAAACTATTTTTTCATTGAGGTGGGTATTTAGGATTGGGCAAATCCCAATTTAATTTTTTACTTGTTAATATTTAAAATTGTTGTTGTACTGTTGCTTAATTGTTAGCACAGCTTCATATTTTAGTTTACCAGACCAACATCAGATGGCGCTGAAACAACTGTTCTCAGAAATTACACACACAACACGTGCGATTACAGAGTTGCCATTTCTATCTTTCAAATCATTCATCTCTCTTCTATCTACTTTTCGAAAGAAGCACAACGGTTACATTAGTAACTGCAATTGTAATCCAAAAAAGATCAATTGTAATTCGGAAAAGATCAATTGAAATTCGAAATAGATCAATTGTAATTCGCAAAACATCAATTGTTATTCCAAAAAGATCAAATGTAGTTCGAAAAAGATCGATTGTCATTCGAATATGAGTCGAATATGAGGGAAGAAGAAACGGTAATTTTTCAGTTTTTTGCGTTTATCTCCTATATTATACAAAAAACAAGTAAGAGTGTTAAATTCGGCTGTGCCGAATCTTTTATACCCTCCAACACGTTTAAAATAAAAAAAAAAAATCGCAGGGGCGTAATTTTTTTTTTGGTGGGGGGTGAAGGGGTCGGCGAAGTTGGTGGGGGACATCTGTACCCCCGCTATATATGTTTACAAATTATTTGTTTATGATATTTACGTTTAAATAATAAATTTTTATCGTATTTTTTAATTAACTTCTATAACCACGCCCCCAAAGGGGGGCGGCCTGAAAAAAATCGAATTTTCTAACCCCCTTGGTACAAGCGCAGGTCTATGAACATAATATGGCATACAAATGTTACATTTGTTGAGCAAAAATTAAAAAAAAAACGTAAAAATATCGTATTTTTCAGGGGTCGTTTTAGTTCTTCAAGGGGAACTTTTTTCCCCCTGGTCCGATTTTGCACATCTTCGAGCTTAACCTTACCAGTAACATAAGAGATATTCTTGAACAATTTCAGGGGTCTAGCTCTTTTGGTTTAGACTGCATCGTTATTTCTATAGACGGACGGACGGACATCGCTAGAATGTCTTAGATTCTATCATGGATCAATATTATATATACTTTGTAGGGTCCCCGACCGATATATCGATATGTTACACACGGAATGACAAAGTGAGTATACCTCCATACTGTGGTTGGAGGGTATAAAAAACCTAGTCATGTTGGACACCAAATGAAGGGTCTTTTGGAAAACCTATCTTCGTGTGCAAAGAACGTGTCCAAACATGCACAACTTTCCGTCATGTTGACTAAAATGTCAACATTTTAGGACATTTTTGTTAATAAGTCGAAAAATATTTACTTTTTTTGCACGTTGGTGGCATCACGAGAGAGGAATTTTAAATACCTTTAATCTGATACCAAATATGCTTATACTTATTTTGAGTAAATAGGCGTAAATCGTAAGAAAAATAAAAAAGGGCAACTTCTCCCCATACAAATCGACCCCCCCATACAAATGAGTTTGGGCCGCTAAAAAATACGTGTCGAATTAATTTTCATTCTGAACAACATATTAAAATTTTATGAAGATCGGAGGGTGACACAAGGGAGGCTCTCCTTATCAGTCCAATATAAAAATTTTCGCCCGATATTCAGATAAATCGGTCAATTGGCAACAAAAAGAAGCATATTTCACTAAAATTTGGTTTCTGCGTGTTTGCTGTAGTAATTAGAGATCTAACAAAACAAAGATCCAATCTGTTCATGTTAGGACTTGGGATCCATTTTGCGAGAAACGCTGGTGTAGGGTATTAATGGTCGTTCTTTACCGATTATAACTATAAATTTGAACATTAAAGATTTGTCATTTAAATTCCCTTTTCTTCTTGTAGTATAGGGTTTTTATATTTGCTAAATAATCTTGACAATGGAATCTGACAAATTCCGAATCACGTGTCAATAAAGTCTTGCAAAAATGACCAACACAAATAAATTTAAAACAGAAAAATAATTTTCTTAAAAACGATTCTATAAAAATATCATAGTTTTAATTAGTAAAGGAAATAATAACCTCGAGCTACAAAAAACCTACTCAAAATATAATATTTTAAAGGTCGAATAAAACAATTTTTATTTTTTTAAAAATAATTAAACAAAATTTTATATTTTGTTTTGTTAAAAAAAAAATAAAATCATTCAAAAATAGTTTTGGGCATAGTGGAGGGTATTCATGGATTCCGCCAAGTCGAATTTAATTTCTTTACTTGTTTTGTTATAATTTCCCGTGAAAAAAAAATAATTGATCAAAATATATCTCTTTTGATAAAAACATATATGGATCATATCTAAATGGATATAATCAGATCTACTCCATATATATTCATATCTGCTTCAGATATGTTTTGATCCGTAAATTGAGTCTATCTGACAATTTTACATACATGAACATATCTGAAAATGTCTGATCATATATGTCATATATGCCAGATAGACTCAATTTACGGATCAAAACATATCTGAAGCAGATATGAGTATATATGGAGTAGATCTGATTGTATCCATTTAGATATGATCCATATACCTTTTGATCAAAAGAGATATGTTTTGATCCGATTATTTTTTTACACGGGTTCTATTATATTTTTTTTATATTTTATAATTTTTTCTAAATCTTTATGAAGTCTTTATTTCATAGAAATTTTTTAAAAAAGAAAATAATTAAAATTTAATTGTTGCTGATTTTTAACAAATTATCATATTGTTTATTTATTACCGATTTTATGACCATTTAAAGTAAAATTTTGTGGTTTATACTCGCTGTTAGTAAATATATGAAAAATGAGAAAATACTACACATTAGTTGTTTATTTAAAAACAAAAGAATATTTTTTTTTGCACAAAGAACAACGTTCAACGAAGGCCTGTATGTCTATATGTATCTGTATGGCTGTGTGTGTGTTTGTGTTGTTCACCCATAAAACAAAAAAATATAAACAAGGACTTTTTGTTATTGTGAATGCAGCACAGCTAGCAGCTGTGCTGCACAGTTGTTAGTAGTTGTAGGAAGCACAATACTGACGATGATGATGATTGTTTTGATTGGCATTAAGCCAAAAACAATTTAGTTTTTTTTGTGCTTTGTTGTACTACTGCTACTACTATATTTTATATATAGAAAAGCCGGTTTAAAAATATACAACATTTTATATAGAAATTTTATGCAACAATTAGTTAAGGCTTAAAGTCAAATTTAATTCAATTAGCTTTTATACTAATTTTTGGAAAAAAATAATTTTAAAAGAATTAAATTTTAAATTAAATTTTTAATTTAGATTTTAAGACTTTTTTTATAGAAAAAATTTAAGACATTTTTTATAGAAAATTTTTTTCAGAACTTTAAAACTTTTTATACCCTCCAACCCCAGTATGGGGGGTATACTCATTTTGTCATTCCGTTTTGTAACGCATCGTAATATCAGTCGGAGACCCATAAAGTATATATATTCTTGATCCATGATCGATTCTAAGACATTCTATGAAAGTCAGTCTGTCCGTCCGTCTGTCTGTAGATAACACAATGCAGTCCAAAACAAGTAGAAAAGTTAAATTCGACTTGGCCGAATCTATGAATACTTACCCTCCACAATGCCCTTTTTAAGTGATAGCAAATTTTCTAACGTGAAAAAAATAACAATTTTGGTTAGAAATATTTTATTTTGTGTAAAAAAAAAACTTTTTTTTAGTAATTTTTGAAAAAAAAAAAAAAAAAATAATTTACTAAATTTTTTTTTGAGTGTATAATTTTTTTTGAGTGTAAAATTTTTTTGAGTGTATTTTTTTTTTTTTTGTTTTAGTGTAAAAATATTTTTGAGTGGCAAAAATACCTTGTAAATATTTTGTGACTTACTAATGTTTTTAAACATGTTTAACGGGTTTCAACACGTGACTTTAAGGTGAAACTAAAATGAAATTCACGACTTTGCTAATAACTTTTGAACGACTTGACCGAAATTTAAAACGAATCGGACCAGAGGAACGACAAATATATATGCCACACTTCAGCATCCTCAGAATTGTCGTTCGGAAGTTACCGTGTGTTTTAACTCGTAAATTCCAGAAAAACCCTTACCGAAATTCACTCATTTGCTTATAACTTTTGAACCACTGGACCGATTTCGCTGGATTGCAATACCAACCTGACCAGGCAAATGCCCAACATATATGCCAAATTTCAGGATCCTCCGTGAAGTCTTTCAAAATTTAGCGTGTTTTCAGCAGACAGACAGACGGAGGGACGGACTTCGCTAGATCGTCTTAAAATCGATCGAGGATTATGAATATATATACTTTATGGGGTCCTAGACCAATATTTCGAGGTGTTACAAACGGAATGACAAACTTATATATACCCTCTATCACTAGAGTGGAGGGTATAATAAAACAGCTAGACTCCTTAAGATTGGCACAAATATGTCCCATGTTCATAGGCAGGTAAAGTTTGTGAATCTGCAAAATCGGGCCAAGGGGAAAAAAGATCCCCCTTGAAGAACTGAACCAACCTCTGAAAAAATACACTTTCTTACATGTTTTTTTGTATTTTTGTTAAATAACTAAAACATTTGGTATATTTATCGCGATGGGAAGGTGCTCTCAACGTCCCCTACTGAACCCATAACCCCCCCCCCCCAAAAAACGCCCCTGACAAAATTTATTTTTTTAAATAAAAATTGTTTTATATAAAAATTGTCTAAGAATCGGAAAATTTTTCTATACAAAAAAAGTCTCAGAATCTGAGACTTTTTCCAGATGAAAATTTTCCCAAAATCTGAAACTTTTTCTGTAGGAGAATGTTTTAGATTTTGAGACTTTTTCTGTAGGGAAATTGTCTCAGAATCTTTTTCTATTTCTATATGAAAATTATCTCAGAATCTGAGACTTTTTCTATAGGAAAATTATGTCAGAATCTGAGACTTTTTCTATAGGAACAATGTCTTAAAAGTTGAAACTTTTTCTAAAGAAAAATTGTCTCAGAATCAGAGATTTTTCTATAGGAAAATTGTCTCAGAATTTTGATACTTTTTCTAGAGAAAATTGTCTTCGAATCTGAGACTTTTTCTATTAGTACTAATAGACTTTTTCTATTAGTAAAAATCTTTGTCTGTTAAAATATGTCTCAGAATCTGAGTCTTTTTCTGTTACAAAATGTCTCACAATCTAAAATATTTGGTTGAAAAAATGTATCAGAACCTGATTCTTTTCGGTTAGAAAAACGTCTCAGCACCTGATAAAATTTTTATAGGAATTGAAAACCTTTTTACAACTTGAAACATTTTTCCTATAGAGACATGTCTCAGAATCTGATTGTGAGACTTTTCTATATGAAAAATGTCTCAGAATTGGATACTTTTTCTATTGGAAAATTATCTCAAAATCTGAGACGTTTTCCATAGAAAATTGCCTCAGAATCTGATACTTTTTCTATTGGAAAATTGTCTCATAATCTTTGACTTTTTCTATAGGAAAATTATATCAGAATCTGAGACTTTTCCCATAGGAAAATTGTATCAGTATCAGATTCTGAGACAATTTTCCTACAAAAAAGTCTCAGATGCTAAGAAAATTTTCCTATTAAAAAAGTCTTAGATTTTGAGACAATTTTCATAAAGAAAAGTTTCAGATTCTGAGACATGTCTCTATAGCAGTGGTCGGCATCCATTGCACATGGATCCCGAACTCATTCGGCTATTCACATGTATTCAACACGAATGTCAACAAAACTCACAACTAAGAGCATAGAAATACAACAACAAACTGGTTGATGTCGCTTTGTTTAAGAAATATACTAACACATGCATATTTATATTCATACAACAATGCATTCATATACTCTCTTTCTGCTGACCACTGCTCTATAGGAAAAATGTTTCAAGTTGTGAAAAATGTTTTCAATTCCTATAAAAAATGTATCAAAATCTAAGGGGCCTATTCACAAAAAAAGTCATAACTCAATCATAACTCAATTTTTTCCATGTGGTTGTTGTAAACAATCATAAAAAAATTCAAACTTTATTTGAAAATTTCAAAAAAATAAAGACCTGCTAATCACATTGTCTCAAAATTGACAAATATTTTTAAATTTTGAGACTTTTTATGATTGTGTTTACAACAAACACAGGGAATATGAAGTTTAAAAATAATAAAATTAGTCATAACTTGTCATAACTGAGAATAGGCCTGTAAGTCTTTTTCTGCTAGAAAAATGTCTCAGAAAACTTGTCTTAGAATCTTAAACCTTTTCTATATTAAATTCGTCTGAGAATTTTGAGACTTTTTCTATAGGAAGAATGTCTCTGAAATATATATCAGAATCTGAGTCTTTTCCTGTTAGAAAAATTTTTCAGAATCTAAAAAACTTTTTGTTGGAATAATATGTCAGAATCTGATTCTTTTTCAGTTGGAAAAATGTCTCAGAATCTGATTCTTTTTCGGTTTGAAAAATTTCTCAGAATCTGATACCTTTTTTAGGAATATTGTCTCAGAATCTAAGACTTTTTCATTGGAATTTTCTCAGAATCTAAGACTTTTCTATAGGAAAATATTCTCGGAATCTGAGAAATTTCTGTAGGAAATTTGTCTCAGAATCTTAGAATTTTTCTACATTAGAAATATTTGAGAACTTGTAACTGTGGCAATAGGGAAATTGTTTTAAACAAAAAATGTCTACATCTATGAGAAATTTTCTATAGGCAAAATGTATCAGAATCTGTAACTTTTTTTTAGAAAAAATTCTTAGACTTATTCTTAAGAAAAGTTTATCATTCCATTTGCAACTCATCGATATATCGGTCTATATTCGTCAGTGATCGATTCTTAAACATTCTAACTATGCGCGTCTTTCCGTCTGTCTGTTGAAATGGTGATAGCGGGCAAAATATTAAACAAATATGCCTGAATATTAATGTATTTACTTGTTGTTGTCGCGAAAAGTTTTGTATTGCATTTAAGCAAAATCGGTTTAGTGGTTCAAAAGTTATGACTGAAAATTAAAAAAAAAAAAATTTGTATTTTTTTTGTAAATAATAATTTTTTACATTGTGGAGGGTATCAATACCAGATTTTCTTTAACAGAAAAAGTAAAAGAATCTAAAAATTTTTTCTTACAACCCATTAAAAAAAAAATATTTTAAAAGAAAAATTCACAGAATTTTTTTAAAATTTATTTTTATTGAAAAAAGTGTAACAGAGTCTGTAAAATTTATATTTCTATTTATTCATATTTCTATTAATATACTCATTAAAATTTATATAATAATGAAAACACTTAACAAAAATTAATTATCCAGAACTTTGTTGAAAATCAAAAGTGTTTTTATTTATCACATGTAAAACTATAATTAATGTACATTAGGACAACAGCTTTTATTGTATTACTTTTCGAAAATATTTAGAAAATTTTAATGAATGAATAAAATGTGACATTTTAAAACTCTTGAAAAACTTGTAGAAGTTGACGTATGAGTGATATTTTACTAATTTATTCAATTAATATTAATCATACGCATAGTGTTACACAGAATTAAAATGTTTGCTGAAATAAGCTCGCAAAAACATTTTTTTTGGCAAAATGCGACTTAAAAGAGGTATTCAAAATTTAGGACAAGTGTCGTACCATGGGTGAGATTAAAAATTTTATGACTTTATAAATATTGTATAGATTTTTTTATAACTAATTTGTCTAGGACAAAAAAATTATAAATAATATTAAAATAATTTGAGGATTGTAGTTGTAATTATTCGACCTTTCAAATTGTAATTAAGTAAATAAATAATCGAGCTCAAGGCCTTGAGCTCGATTATTTATTTACTTAATTATAATTTGAGGATGTTAATACCAAAATATAAAAAAAAGTAAAAAAAAGTTATACCCTTATTGTTTTTATTACATCAAAGATTAATTCTAAAAAAAAATAAATTATATCAAAAATAAACGACACCGCTTACTAATTAAATGCCTTTAGAAAACAACATTTAAATGAATATAAAATTTTTTACATTTTAACAAATTAACAAAAAACACATGTATAAATCAATTTATACATAAATTTTAAATAATTCACAAGAACGAAACACTAAAGGTCTAATGACTATATAGAAGAAAAATCACATGCATAGGTAACACACAACAAAAATAACAACAAAAAATGTCAACAAAATGATTTTCAAGTGCAAAACACAGGTAATTTTTCGAAAAACCATATATAAATTTTGAAAAAAAAAAAAACACAAAATGTCAAAAAAAGTGAAATATTTTCTATGTGTGAATGATGTGTGACTGTAATAAATTTTTATTAAGGTGTTTCAAACGAAACAGAAAATGAAAATAGAAACAAAAAAACAAAATTCATCCTTCACCTTTTTGTGGAAAAAATTTATTACACGAAATAGAAAATAGAAAAAGAAAAACTATTTTTAGCATAAAGAAATAAAATTTTGTTTGAAAATATTTATTTGAAAAAGCAAAATAAGAAAAAATTTTTTTTTCTCAAACAAAAATCTCTTATATTTTGAGAAAATTCTCTTATATGTATTTTTTAAACAAATATCTCTTATATTTAGAGAAAAATTCTCTTATATTGATTTTTGAACACTCTTATAATTGAAATTTTTATTTGGAGAGTTAAACAAAACTTTTTTTTAGAGTATACAGATTTGAGAAAATTTTTAAATTATACTTTATATAATTGAGAATATGGTTAATCTACAATTAAATTGAATTATAATAGCTTTTTAAGAGAATATATTTTTTTAATAATTTTATTAAAGAGAAAATTTTAGAGATCGGTATTTTTTCATTAAATATTAGGTAAGGGAAAGTCAAAATTCGCAAAAAATCTAAGAATTGCATTAAATCTGCAATAAAATTTTGCAAATCATTGTTAATAAACATTTAGCCTTGGTCATGGTTGCCAGGGTTGCCAGATATATTAATATAAAAAAAAATCAAATCTCTAAGAATCTCTCAAATTTGAACGGAGAAAAGTGTCTCAAATCTTTGTTTTTCTGTTTCAAAATCTGAGAATTTTTTAATAAGGAAAATGCCTCAGAACCTCAGACTTTTTAATACGGACAACGTTTCAGAATCTGAGACTTTTTCTATAAGAAAAATGTCTTGGAGTCAGAGGCTTTTTCTATAAGAAAAAGTCTCAGAATCTGGGACTTTTTCTAAAAGACAAATGTCTCAGAATCTGGAACTTTTTCTATAAGACAAATTTCTCAGAATCTAAGACTTTTTCTGTAACAAAAATGTCCCAGAATCTGAGACTTTTTGTATAAGAAAAGTCTCAGAATCCTAACTTTATCTATACGAAAAATGTCTCAGAATCAAAGACATTTTCTATAAGAAAAATGTCTCAGAATGTGAGAACTTTTCTACAAGAAAAATGTCTCAGAATCTGAGACTTTTTCTATAAGAAAAATGTCTCAGAATCTGAGACTTTTTCTATAAAAAAAATGTCTCAGTTTTTTTATAAGAAAAATGTCTCAGTTTCTAAGACTTTTTCTACAAGAAAAATGTCTCAGTTTCTGGGACTTTTTCTATAAGAAAAATACCTCAGAATCTGAGACTTGTTCTACAGGAATAATGTCTCAGAATCTGAGAATTTTTCTAAAAGAAAAATGTCTCAGAATCTGAGACTTTTTTCATAAGAAAAATGTTTTAGAATCTGAAACTTTTTCTGTAAGAAAAATGTCTCAGAATCTAAGACTTGTTCTCCAGGAAAAATGTCTCAGAATCGAGACTTTTTCTATAAGAAAAATGTCTCAGAATCGAGACTTTTTCTATAAGAAAACGTGTCAAAATCTGAGACTTTTTCTATAAGAAAAATGTCTCAGAATCTGAAACTTTTTCTATAAGAAAAATGTCTCAGAATCTGAGACTTTTTCTATAAGAAAAATGTCTCAGAATCTGAGACTTTTTCTATAAGAAAAATGTCTCACAATCTGAGACTTTTTCTATAAGAAAAATGTCTCAGAATCTGAGACTTTTTCTATAAGAAAAATGTCTCAGAATCTGAGACTTTTTCTATAAGAAAAATGTCTCAGAATCTGAGACTTTTTCTATAAGAAAAATGTCTCAGAATCTGAGACTTTTTCTATAAGAAAAATGTCTCAGAATCTGAGACTTTTTCTATAAGAAAAATGTCTCAGAATCTGAGACTTTTTCTATAAGAAAAATGTCTCAGAATCTGAGACTTTCTCTATAAGAAAAATGTCTCAGAATCTGAGACTTTTTCTATAAGAAAAATGTCTCAGAATCTGAGACTTTTTCTATAAGAAAAATGTCTCAGAATCTGAGACATTTTCTATAAGAAAAATGTCTCAGAATCTGAGACTTTTTCTATAAGAAAAATGTCTCAGAATCTGAGACTTTTTCTATAAGAAAAATGTCTCAGAATCTGAGACTTTTTCTATAAGAAAAATGTCTCAGAATCTGAGACTTTTTCTTTAAGAAAAATGTCTCAGAATCTGAGACTTTTTCTTTAAGAAAAATGTCTCAGAATCTGAGACTGAGAAAAATGTCTCAGAATCTGAGACTTTTTCTTTAAGAAAAATGTCTCAGAATCTGATACTTTTTCTTTAAGAAAAATGTCTCAGAATCTGAGACTTTTTCTTTAAGAAAAATGTCTCAGAATCTGAGACTTTTTCTTTAAGAAAAATGTCTCAGAATCTGAGACTTTTTCTATAAGAAAAATGTCTCAGAATCTGAGACTTTTTCTATAAGAAAAATGTCTCAGAATCTGAGACTTTTTCTATAAGAAAAATGTCTCAGAATCTGAGACTTTTTCTATAAGAAAAATGTCTCAGAATCTGAGACTTTTTCTATAAGAAAATTGTCTCAGAATCTGAGACTTTTTCTATAAGAAAAATGTGTCAGAATCTGAGACTTTTTCTATAAGAAAAATGTCTCAGAATCTGAGACTTTTTCTATAAGAAAAATGTCTCAGAATCTGAGACTTTTTCTATAAGAAAAATGTCTCAGAATCTGAGACTTTTTCTATAAGAAAAATGTCTCAGAATCTGAGACTTTTTCTATAAGAAAAATGTCTCAGAATCTGAGACTTTTTCTATAAGAAAAATGTCTCAGAATCTGAGACTTTTTCTATAAGAAAAATGTCTCAGAATCTGAGACTTTTTCTATAAGAAAAATGTCTCAGAATCTGAGACTTTTTCTATAAGAAAAATGTCTCAGAATCTGAGACTTTTTCTATAAGAAAAATGTCTCAGAATCTGAGACTTTTTCTATAAGAAAAATGTCTCAGAATCTGAGACTTTTTCTATAAGAAAAATGTCTCAGAATCTGAGACTTTTTCTATAAGAAAAATGTCTCAGAATCTGAGACTTTTTCTATAAGAAAAATGTCTCAGAATCTGAGACTTTTTCTATAAGAAAAATGTCTCAGAATCTGAGACTTTTTCTATAAGAAAAATGTCTCAGAATCTGAGACTTTTTCTATAAGAAAAATGTCTCAGAATCTGAGACTTTTTCTATAAGAAAAATGTCTCAGAATCTGAGACTTTTTCTATAAGAAAAATGTCTCAGAATCTGAGACTTTTTCTATAAGAAAAATGTCTCAGAATCTGAGACTTTTTCTATAAGAAAAATGCCTTAGAATCTGAGACTTTTTCTATAAGAAAAATATCTTAGAATCTGAGACTTTTTCTATAACAAAAATGTCTTAGAATCTGAGACTTTTTCTATAAGAAAAATGTCTCAGAATCTGAGACTTTTTCTATAAGAAAAATGTCTCAGAATCTGAGACTTTTTCTTTAAGAAAAATGTCTCAGAATCTGAGACTTTTTCTTTAAGAAAAATGTATCAGAATCTAAGACTTTTTCTTTAAGAAAAATGTCTCAGAATCTGAGACTTTTTCTTTAAGAAAAATGTCTCAGAATCTGAGACTTTTTCTTTAAGAAAAATGTCTCAGAATCTGAGACTTTTTCTTTAAGAAAAATGTCTCAGAATCTGAGACTTTTTCTTTAAGAAAAATGTCTCAGAATCTGAGACTTTTTCTTTAAGAAAAATGTCTCAGAATCTGAGACTTTTTCTTTAAGAAAAATGTCTCAGAATCTGAGACTTTTTCTTTAAGAAAAATGTCTCAGAATCTGAGACTTTTTCTTTAAGAAAAATGTCTCAGAATCTGAGACTTTTTCTTTAAGAAAAATGTCTCAGAATCTGAGACTTTTTCTTTAAGAAAAATGTCTCAGAATCTGAGACTTTTTCTTTAAGAAAAATGTCTCAGAATCTGAGACTTTTTCTTTAAGAAAAATGTCTCAGAATCTGAGACTTTTTCTTTAAGAAAAATGTCTCAGAATCTGAGACTTTTTCTTTAAGAAAAATGTCTCAGAATCTGAGACTTTTTCTTTAAGAAAAATGTCTCAGAATCTGAGACTTTTTCTTTAAGATAAATGTCTCAGAATCTGAGACTTTTTCTTTAAGATAAATGTCTCAGAATCTGAGACTTTTTCTTTAAGAAAAATGTCTCAGAATCTGAGACTTTTTCTTTAAGAAAAATGTCTCAGAATCTGAGACTTTTTCTTTGAGAAAAATGTCTCAGAATCTGAGACTTTTTCTTTAAGAAAAATGTCTCAGAATCTGAGACTTTTTCTTTAAGAAAAATGTCTCAGGATCTGAGACTTTTTCTTTAAGAAAAATGTCTCAGAATCTGAGACTTTTTCTTTAAGAAAAATGTCTTAGAATCTAAAACTTTTTCTTTAAGAAAAATGTCTCAGGATCTGAGACTTTTTCTTTAAGAAAAATGCCTCAGAATCTGAGACTTTTTCTTTAAGAAAAATGTCTCAGAATCTGAGACTTTTTCTTTAAGAAAAATGTCTCAGAATCTGAGACTTTTTCTTTAAGAAAAATGTCTCAGAATCTGAGACTTTTTCTTTAAGAAAAATGTCTCAGAATCTGAGACTTTTTCTTTAAGAAAAATGTCTCAGAATCTGAGACTTTTTCTTTAAGAAAAATGTCTCAGAATCTGAGACTTTTTCTTTAAGAAAAATGTCTCAGAATCTGAGACTTTTTCTTTAAGAAAAATGTCTCAGAATCTGAGACTTTTTCTTTAAGAAAAATGTCTCAGAATCTGAGACTTTTTCTTTAAGAAAAATGTCTCAGAATCTGAGACTTTTTCTTTAAGAAAAATGTCTCAGAATCTGAGACTTTTTCTTTAAGAAAAATGTCTCAGAATCTGAGACTTTGCTTTTGAAAAAATGTCTCACTATAAACTAAATTTACTAAATTTACTTTATTTTTTATTTTTTACATGTTCCTTGAAAAATCTCTTTGTTTTCCACCATTAACTGCGCAAAAGTACGATACATCATTCAAAACAAAAAATTATAAAAAAAAAATATAAAACTGAAAACACTGAAAACTCAACAATAACAAATATTTTCATGAAAAATATACACACATTTTTTTTGTTGGCTTTTAGCCAAAGCTCTATACTTGGAGATCATCGGACAAAATACAAAAAAAAAAAATTACTGATTTTTTGCCAGAATTATTTATAACCAAAAAAAATTAAAAAAAAAAAATTCACACAAGTTGAAAAACCAAAACCAAAACACACATTATCTAACTCTTTTACACTTTTGTTGTTTTTAATATTTTCCATTTAGAAAAAATATAAGTGTTTTCAAAATAATAATGTATATTTGGCTTTTTTCTACTAATTGTTAAATTAAAATTGAAAAAAAAAAATTAAACAAAAAAATTTTAAATAAATGAATTTAAATGAAATTATTTTGTGTATTTTATTTTTTTTTGTTTGTTTGTGTGAACACAAAAAAGTTCAACAATTTTTATTTGTCTCATTGTGGGCTCGTTTTGTGTGGAAATTTATTTTCGATAATGGAAATTTATTTTTTGTATAAATAAATAAAAAAAAATAAGAATAAAATGAAAAATGTAAGACCCAGTCAGTCGATATATAGATAAATGCACATAAATGTCTGACGATCGTATAAAGATATTTTGTTGGAATAAATATGAGTTTTTCAAGATTTTTTATTCATCACTCACAATGCCAAAGAAAATTTACAAGTTATTTACATTAAAGATTGTTAGCGAAAATAAATTTACAAAATTTTACTAAGTATAAGAAAATATTTTTGATATTGAGATTCAAATAAAAGCTCTAAAGCTTTAATTTTGGCAGTTAATTTCCTTAAAGAAAACTAATACTGAGAGATGTTTTTGTTTGAAATAATCTTATTGTTAGAGAAACTTCTTCGATAAAAATAATTTTGAATACTAAGATATTTATCCTATAGAAAAAGTTCGATTCTGCAATATTTTTTCTAGAGAAACATATGGGGCATTCGATGTCAAATCGGACACTTTGAAAAACTTTTTTTTTTAGATTTTCCCAATTTGTTTACAGTCTTTAGTACCCTTCGAAAACTCCTTCGTGGTATATTTTCAGATTTTTTTGATGACCCGTTCAAAAGATATCGAATTTTTAAAAATTGGTAGTTTGTTCCTTTACTCAAACTTCTTTTAATCATAACTTCTTCAATAATGGTCCAAATTTCAACTTTTTTTTTTTCAAAATTTTGGTTTTTTTACGTACTTTCTAAAAAAAAATCCCAAAAAATTCTTAAAAGCGCTCTAGTATGCGATTTTTAAGTTTTAAAATTTAAATCTAATTTTTGAAAATGTTTGTACTCTTCAATTTTTTTTGAAATTTTTTTGTGTAAAACTTCTATCAATTCTACAAATTTTTTGCCCAGGAAGACAGTGGGATAACGATTATTACTATTTTTTAAAACTTTTTGAAAAAATGTTATTGTAATTTTTCAATCTTAAAATCATTTCTACTGCTCCAATGGTGCGTCATAGAGGGGTCCTTAATAAGACCGACCCCCATTAATTTTTACGTCTTAACATTTATTTGGAACAAACTAATACCCTATCTCCAATTTCTAAGGGGGCTCCCACACAAAACGACATTTTTTAAAATTTGTTCCAACCACTCTAACTGCACTAATAGTGCCCTTAGAGCAACAAAATGTATGACCGACCCACAATATTTTGTTAGTCCAAACATTCTCTGAACACACCTACCCCCTATCTTTAACTGTTAAGGCGGTCCCCATACAATTTTTTGTATTTTTTGTAAATTTGTTTTATTTTATCAGCTTCTACTGGTCCAATGGTGCGTCCGAGAGGGGTCATTAGTGAGACCGACCCCCATTTATTTTTACCCTACAACATTTTTTCAAAACATACCTACGCCCTATCTCCACTCCCTAAGTAGGCTCCCATACAAATAACAGTTGGAGCAAATTTTATAAAAATGTAATTTTGTATGGGAGCCTACTTAGGGAGTGGAGATAGGGCGTAGGTATGTTTTAAAAAAATGTTGTAGGGTAAAAATAAATGGGGGTCGGTCTCACTAATGACCCCACTCGGACGCACCATTGGACCGGTAGAAGCTGATAAAATAAAACAAATTTACAAAAAATACAAAAAATTGTATGGGGACCGCCTTAACAGTTAAAGATAGAGGGTAGGTGCGTTCAGAGAAAATGTTAAGACTAAAAAATATTGTGGGTCGGTCATACATTTGGTTGCTCTAAGGGCACTATTAGGGCAGTTAGAGCGGTTAGAACAAATTTAAAAAAATGTCGTTTTGTGTGGGAGCCCCCTTAGAAATTGAAGATAGGGTATTAGTTTGTTCCAAAGAAATGTTAAGACGTAAAAATAAATGGGAGTCGGTCTTATAAAGGACCCCTCTATGACGCACCATTGGAGCAGTAGAAATGATTTTAAGATTGGAAAATTACAATAAAATTTTTTCAAAAAATTTTAAAAAATAGTAATAATCGTTAACCGACGATCTTCTTGGGCAAAACAATTGTAGAATTGATAGAAGTTTAAAACAAAAAAATTTCAAAAAAATCAAAGAGTACAAACATTTTCAAAAATGAGATTTAAATTTTAAAACTTAAAAATCGCATACTAGAACGCTTTTAAGAATTTTTTGGGATTTTTTTTTAGAAAGTACGCGAAAAAACAAAAATTTAGAAAAAAAAATTTGAAATTTGGACCACTATTGACGATGTTATGAGTAAAAGAAGTTTGAGAAAAGGAGCAAACTACCAATTTTAAAAAATTCGATATCTTTTGAACGGGTCATCAAAAAAATATGAAAATTTACCACGAAGGAGTTTTCGAAGGGTACTAAGAACTGTAAACAAATTGGGAAAATCTAAAAGAAAGAAATTTTCATAGTGTCCGATTTGACATGGAATGCCCCATATATATCCGTTAGAAAAAGTCTTAGATTCTAAAAAAAAACTTTTCTTACAGAAAAAATTTAAAATTTTTTTTGTTAAATTAAAAATATGGGACTTTAAAATACTGATTTATTTTCATAAAAAAAATTGCTTTATTTTACCTGTAAGATATTATATTTTTAAGTAGCTCGAGGTAATTTTTCGTTTTCTAATTAAAATTATGATATTCTCATAGAATAATTTTCAAGAATTTTTTTTCTGTTTATATGGTATAGTGTTCTTATATTTGCTCATTAGTCTTGATAATGAAATCTGACAAATTCCAAAACAAGTGTCAGCTAACAATAAGTCTTTCATATGACCAACATTAATAAATTTTAAACAAAAAAAATAATTTTCTTAAAAATTATTCTATGAAAATATTATTGTTTTAATTAGTAAAGGCAAAATTACCTCGAGCTAGAATAAACCTACTCAAAAATGGGACTTCAAAATAATTTTTTTAAAAAAATATTGAGAAAAAAATTTTAGATCCTGAAAATGTTCCATTAGATTCTGTGACATTTTTCCCCCAGAAAATTTTTAGATTTTCAAATAGTTTTCCTAATGAAAAATTTTCTGATTCTGTAACAATTTTTCGTGAATTCCCTTTTTATTTCTATTTTTAGTCTTTAACAAAAATTTTATTATTATGATTTGGTTATAAAATTCATTCTTTGTTATCTATTATTCGCCTTTTTGTCATAAAATCATCAAGAAAATTTGGGTTTATCGTTTTGACGATTAAACACAATATTTAACCTACATATTGTTGCTTTCACTTTTGTTTTACTTACACAAAAAGCAATATGCATTTATGAGATACAAAATTTCCATGAACTTACCTAAAAAGAAAAGAAATAAAAAATATATTGTTAATAAATTTTCAGTTAAATGGAGACAAATAAGAAATGTTGGTTTTTGATATAAAAATATTTTAACAACATATTAAATAAATTATTTAAAGATGTATTTAAACAAATTTAACGATTTCTTTTAAAACTTTTTCAAAAGAAAGTTTCAAGGTATTTCTTCTGAAAAAATTTCATATTTCGATTTAAATAAGTTAAAGAGGGAAAAATTGCACTTTGGTACCTTTTTTTATCTCTTGAAAAAATGGTTCAAGAAAAAAGTGCACTTTGGCACTTTTCTCGATTTTCGGAAATAATGGTCTTGATATTTGGAGTTAAGGACCCACCAGAGGATAAAAAACATTCTTAAAAAGAGACTTTTTGAAGTTTTGATTCTTAGAGAGTAACAAGTGTTTAAAATTTTTGCTTTGGTACTTTTTATATTTCATAAAAAAGTACTAGAAACTCTAAATTTAAAATGTAGAATCCCTTAGCAGAAAATACATTCTAAAAAAAGTACTTTTTTTGAAAATCATATTCTAAATCCTCAGACGAAAAAAAAAAAACATTTTAAAGAAAGATCTTTCTGGGTAGTTTTATTCTAAGAAGGTAAAAAAGAGTAACAAATGTTACTTTGGTACTTTTTATATCTCCTAGAATAATGATTCTAGAAACTTAAAATTTGCAGAATTCTCTAGCGGAAGTGACATTTTTACTTTTTGCAAGTCCTGTTCTAAGGAAAAAAGTGTACCTTGTTATTTTTTCTATTTACTGAAATAATGGTTCTAGAAATTTGAAATTTAAAATTTCGAAATAAGTGTCTTTTGGAAATTTTGGATAGAGTCGAATATGTTTTAACATTTTAGTTTGTGCACAAACGATTTGTCATTAGACTCGTTTGCTACTTTGTAGTAAATCGTTTCTATTTTTGGTAAATAATCTTGACAATGGAATCTGACAAATTCCGAAACACGTGTCGATTAAGTCTTGCAAAAATGACCAACATAAATAAATTTAAAATAAAAATAATTTTCTTGAAAATAATACTACGAGAATGTCATGGTTTTAATAAGAAAAGAAAAAAATGACCTCGAGCCTCAAAATATATTAAAATGGTTATTGAAAAAAATACTTTTCCATATGTGTTTTTGGTAATGTATGTCAAAATATGCAAAAATATGGACTTAAAAGTTAAAAATATGCACAAAATATGCAAAAATATGCATTTTTATCAAAATATGCAAATATATGCAAAAAAACGAATCGATGCCATTTTAACGCAAATTTCTTGATTCGGAAAGATAATTGGTTGATATCGTTTTTAGAAAAACTTGCATTTGCATGAAAATCACATCCCTAGTCACTAAAATTGGATCCTTACAAACTTTGAGCCTCTAATTAAAGAAAAACATAAACAAAAACCTTTTTAAAGTTTGGATACAAAATCAAAAAAATTAAATTTCTTTTTAAAAAGTTTCGGTTCTATGGTGGTTAAAAAAATTGAAATTTTTGTAAAATGCAAAAAAGTTGTTATACATTTAAAGGGTATTAAAGACTCCAAACGGTCGCATTGTACATTTTGTACTTTTGTTAAAAAAATGAGACAATTTAATGTCAGAAAAATTTCAGACTAAATGAAAAAAATTATTTTACGAAAAAAAAAAATTATAAAAAAAATTTTTTTCCATGAAAAGAAAAAAATATGAAAAAAAAAAACTTTAGATGAAAAACAAAATTTTGACAAAAAACCAATTTGAGGTGAAAAAATTTAATGAAATAAAGTTTTTGATGAAAAGATAAAAAAATGTAATAAAAACAAGTGAGAGTGTTTAATTCGGCTGTGCCGAATCTTTTATACCCTCCAAACTGTAAAAAAACATAAAAAAAAATTTCAGGGGCTTATTTTTTTGGTGGGGGTAGTTTGGGGGTTTGGTGGGAGACATTGGGGGCACCTTCCCCTTGCGGTAGATGTTATTAAGTAGATTTATTATGCTTCTTCCAATTTTTTACTCCAATTAATCATAATTAAAATATATTTTTTATATTCACACCCACAAAAGGGGTGGGTAAAATTTTTTGTTTTATTTTTTTTTTATCCGCTGGGTCCATATGCAGGGTTTTGAGCTTCCTCTGACATAAAAATGTTGCATTTGCTCAAAAAAAAAATACAAAAAACCCTGAAAAATTACCGTTTTCCAGAGGTTGGTTTAGTTCTCCAAGGGGGAACTTTTTTCCTCTTGGTCCGATTTTGCCCATTTCTGAACTTAACCTGCCTAGGAATATGAGACATATCAAACTTCTAAAGTCTAGCTCTTTTATTTTGGACTGTATCGTGTCCTCTACAGACGGACGGACATCGCTAGAATGTCTTAGAATCGATCAGTGGATCAATAATATATGTATATACTTTTTGGGGTCCTAAAGAAGAGCACAATATAAATCTGTGCAATGCACTATGGTTCCAAATCCATTTTTTTTGGCAGAAATTAAAAAAATAAAATTTAACAAATTTTCAAAAGCTTATACATTTTCTCAATGTCAACACTATAAGCTATCAGGGAAGTATAATGAAAAAAATTTGGTGCCAATACTGTCAGTTTGCTAGGCTTTCAAAGCTGAAAGTTTTAAGACGTATAATAAAACCGGAGTGAAATCAATATTACAGTTATACAAATGGCAAATGGGAAAAACTAAAATTATAAAGAGGCTAAAGGGACAAATTGAAACCTATGGATACTAGTTCTTGTTAAAAATTCCTATTTTAGAGTTAATGCATCCTTGGCGTTATTCTTGGGTGTTTTGATTATGAGGATTTTGGAGCCAAAATAGCCTATATCTTTCGTGGACAAAAAGTTGTGTTTGGGCACGAACTTGCATGAGTCTTTAAACGTGAAAGTGTTTTCAATATTGTATATTTAATATTAAAATTTACATCTTGCCAGCATTTTTTGGCAAACTTCCACAATTTCCATTTAAGTTTTGGGTGACACGTTTTCAAATTATTTTTTTTATATTTTTTTTTTACCTTTCGTAAAGCTAATTAATTAAGAAAAATATATTTAAAAAAAAAAAAAATCCAAAAAAAAAAAATTGAAAAAAAAAAAAAATTTTTTTGGGACCATAGTGCAATGGTAGCTTTCAAAATCGACAGCTCTCTTTTTTGTAAGTGATGACTAGAGATGTGATTTCAATGCAAATGGATGTTTTTTGTGATAGTCTTAAAACGATATCGACCAATTAATTTTCCGAATCAAGAGACTTACGTTAAAATGGCATCGATTTGTTATTGCATATTTTAGTGGAAATGCATATTTTTGCATATTTTGGTTTTAAGTGCATATTTGGTGCATATTTTCTACTTTTAAGTGCATATTTTTGCATATTTTGATATAAATTAGCAAAACACAAATTTAAATTTATTTGTTCAAAAACTTTTTCAAATTCCAAACTATTTTAAATTCTGAAAATTTGTTTTATAAAAAAAGAAAAATAATATATTTTTTTTTTAAATTTTATATTTTAAGGCTTTTTATTCTGGCTCGAGGTCATTATTTTCTTTACTAATTAAAACCATGATATTCTCGAGGCATAATTTTCAAGAAAATTATTTTTTTGTCTTAAATTTATTTATGCTGGTCATTTTTGCAAGACTTAATCGACACGTGTTTCGGAGTTTGTCAGATACCATTGTCAAATTTTTTTAATAGATTGTCTAAATTTCTAAAAAAATCTTGCTTATATAACGTTTTTTCTTTTTAACAAGTTTTTCGTGTCAAAAAAAGATTTTTATTGTACAAATTTAATTTTTTAGTGCATATTTTTATGTATTTGAGGGCATATTTTGGATTTTTAGCGCATATTTTCGATTTTTTAGTGCATGAAAATCTTATTCCTAGTGATGACAATAAAAAAATTACAATAAAAAGATATACCGTATAAAAGCGGTATTATGCTTTAAAGAGAGAGTTAACTGAAGTTCTTTGATTCTTAAAATAATATATTCCTTTGAGTTCACCCAATATATTTTTTTCTATCGAAAAACTCATAACCAATTATTCACTTTCTAATGAAAAGTTAAGAAAAAATTAATTTTATCTTGATTATATTGCATTAAAACTAAACCAAAAAAAAAAAACTCATGTGGGAAACAGAAAATTTTCAGTAATAAAACTGTGGTTTACACATAAACTCAATTTTCTAACACTCAACTAAGTAGAACTAAAAGAACAAATATGCATGACCATAACATGAATCACACATACACACATACAATCGACCACACGACAAACAAGTGTTCATATGCATATTTTACAAAAAAAAAAAAACATAGTGGCAAAAACCAATACAGTATTAAAAATTTCACAACAAGGAGAAGACACGTTTGACAAACAGGATTATGTTTGGAGTCGGTGATGATGCTAAATTAAAGTTTGCAATATCTAAACAGAATATGCATGGTTTCAAAGATACAAAATAAATTTCAAAATCATTGATAAATATAAAAAAATAAATTTTTAAAAAATTATGATGTCCACAGATTCTAAAGTCTTATAGAGATCCGATTCTCTTATGTAAGGGAGAATACAGAATTCTCTATTTAGCTTAGGGAGTTTACGGTATGTGGTTTTTATACGTGTTTTTGAATTGGAGTTGCGAACTGAAATGGCGCCTCAAATGGGATTTCCTCATAAGTTATGTGTCTTTGTGGTATCATTATTGATGTTCATTTTTATGAAAAAACCGTTGCCGTTCTTATTCTGTTTTGCTCTTTAATTTTATTTTTTTCCAATTTTAACCTCACAAAAAAAAAAAAAAAAATAGAAAATTGTTCATTATTCTCCCTGTTTGTGTTAGTTGGTATTAATGGTTGACATGTTTTTCACATAACAATTTGAAATAATTAACATACTCAACTAACCAACAAACTAACTTAACATGATTTTAAGTCAGACTAACACAAATACAAATACACCCAATACAAACTAATTGATTAATAGAGAGTCAATGCACATGTATGTACAGTGCCGGTCAAAAGTATTCACACAGAGCTATAGCAGATGAAATTTGTTAAAGGAAAAATTCAAAATACCAGATCTTTCTTTATCAAACGAGTATTTTTCTTATAAAGTGTTTTGTAGGTAATTTATTAAGCTTTAATTAAAGCTTTATAGCTTCCAGATTGAGCTAATAATAAATGTACTACGAGGGTCGAACTAGAAAATGATAATTTTTATCTATATTTCAAAAATATTTTTTTCAAATAATACGTTAGTAGATTTACTAATTTTTTTTTGCTAATGTTGGTTAGCTAACTTTTAGCAAAATTTTTAGTTGCGATTATCATGTCAGCAAAAATATCTTGTAAACTTCATTTAGCGCATTAGCAGTTTTAAACAAAATTTGAACTAATTTTTTTTGCTAAATTTAAAATTGAGTTGACCAAATTTTTACAAGCTTTTTTGCTAATATTAGCAAAAATAAATGGTAAATTTTTTTTATTTTCAGAAAATTTAAAATGGCGCTATCTCGGAAACTAAGCCAGATAGAGCAAAATGGAGGCCATTTTTGGTTCTCGGGTTCTCCATAGTATCGCCGATCCTTTTCACATGTGTGGACCCTAATGGGCCCTAACTTTGGATCCAAAAAAGTTAGCATTCCCGAAAATTTTAAAATGCTCATATCTCGGTAAATATTGCCGACACAACAAAAGTCCAAAACCATTTTTGTAGCTCTCAACACGTAGAACAAGATAGTCAAAAACTGTCCGAGTAATATTTTTGAAGTTATCGAGTTTTTTAATTCTCAAGACCCCAGTGGTCCCCTATAATCACGTATCTCAAAAACTAAGCAAGGTAGAGCGAAACGGACACAAATTTTGGATCAAAACTATGACGATTTTTAAGGAACCCAACTAGGTCTAGGCCCATCGGGGTCTGGACCTATCGGGTCCGAACCCAATGGGGTCCTCAGATGTGTATGAACTAAGTTCAAAAAAAAAAAAAATTAGTTAACTAATTATTGGCAAAACATTTTTGATAACTTTAGCAAAAAAATTGTGGGTTCAAAATCAGCAAATTTTCTTGTAGGTTTACAAGCTTTTTTTGCTAACATTACAGTTTCTTTTTTTTTTGAGTGTATATTTCAAAAATATTTTTTAATGACCAAAAAAAACCTAAAAATTTTTTAAATGCTGTGGAAAAAATCCGCATTTTATGACCTCCAATTCTTTTTGCCACCAATTTTTTGTAAACAAAGAATATATTTTATTGTTTATTAATTTTAGTTCACCTTAGTGTATTGTAATGAGTAGGGATGAGATTTCCTTGCAAATGCATGGTTTTTGTCGATAGTCTAAAAGCGATATCGACCAATTATCTTTCCGAATCAAGAAATTTACGTTAAAACGGCATTGATTTGTTTTTGCATATTTTGATAAAAATGCATATTTTTGCATATTTTGGTTTTAAATGCATATTTTCAACTTTTAAGTGCATATTTGTGCATATTTTGACATAAATTAGCAAAAATAGAAATTGAAAATTATTTGTTTTAAAAACTGTTTAAAATTTTAAAATATTATTTTGAAAAATTTTTTTTTTTTTTTATTTTAAATTTTTTTATAGATTGTTTTAGTTTCCAAAAAATCTTAGCTTACATAAAGTTTTAAATTTTAATATTTTAACCCGGCAGTTTTTTTAAAGTTTTCGCATGAAAACAAGATTTTATTGCGCAAATTTTATTTTTTAGTGCATATTTTTAGGTTTTTTAGTGCATATTTTGAATTTTGTAGATTTTTAGATTTTTTACTGCATGAAAATCTCATTCGTAATCACACAAAAAATTATTGGCTAAAAAATTTCAATTAAATCTATTGATCAACAAAATTTAAATGAGTCAATTATTGTTTTGATCAACATTTTTTTTATTTTCTTTAACTATTAAATTTTTAATATACTAGATTTTTTTTCGCTTCAATTTATTTGAATACATAAATTCAAAAACATACTTTTTATAGGGTGTTTTTTTACAGTTACCGAACTTTAAATTAAAATAAAGTAAGGAAAAATATTTTTAATATCAATCAAACTGACTTTGTTGGATAGATAATTTTATGACATTAATGTTTAAAAATGATTTGGAGCCATATCGATACCACGAATGGCTCGAGCATGGAGTAAACTGATCCTCTATGTTCACACAATTTTTACAGAATTTGCGTCCATTTTCTGAATTTCACCAATAACTCGTTGAATGTTTATTTCCAGGTGTTAAATTGTCTCTAATTTATCGGAAAAGAGAAGTTACTTTACATAGCCCCACAGAAAATAATCCAATGGGGTTAAATCAAACGATATTGTAACCAATTAATATGAACTTTGAATAAAATTTAAGTCCGACGAAAAGAACCATTTTCTTGATAAACAAATTCTACAATTTGAAAGCGATGCTTTTGTGTAAGTTTTTACATGATAAAATGTCATACCATACTTAACAAAAAACAGCTATCAGCAGTTAGATCGGTTGTCAAATAAAGCAGTATTACCAATTCAAAGTTGTGAACCTCTATAAAAAACACCCTATACTAGGGTTTTACTTTTTTTATTGTCGGCAACATATTGGAAAGCAAAAAATATGAATTTCAACAAAATTTTTCCATAAGCTTGAAATTCATTTGTTAAATTAATCATTATTTTAATTTACTTTAAATAAAAAATTAATAAAATTTTTAATCAAATTCAAAAAAATGATTAATTGAAATAAAAATCAATTAATCACCTACAATTTGATGATTGATATAACAATTTTCTTTATCGGAGGAGTTTCAATTAAAAAATTAATTGAATCCGCGTTTTTGTTGATTGACTTTTGTTTTCAATTCCTTCTGTGATGAGATATCAAAATAATTAAAAATTTTCTTTGTTTACAAAAAATTGATGGTCAAAGGAGTTGGAGGTCAAAAAATGCATATTTTTTAACTACATTTAAAAAATGTTGATATTTGTTTGGTTGTTCGAAAAATGATTTGATAACTCATTTTAAGCTATTGTACAATTTTTTAAATTTTTAATGTTTAAACTTAAAAAAAATCAAGTTAGAAAAATTTTTTAAAAATTTTGTAAAAAACATCTACAAATAATTCCATTTTCCAGCGCGACCCTCGTATGTCATTTAATTTTTGCTCAATCTGGACGCTATTAAGCTTAAATTAAAGCTTGGAAAATTAGCTATATATCCTTTTTTAAATAATAGTCGATTGATGATAATAAGGTTTTTTTTTGTCAACTTCGTCGTTAACGAATTACATTTACTTTAAACCTGTACATTTTCTTTTGATGCTCACAGTATGTACTTTGTACTACACATTAACTAACACATTGAAATATAAACTATAATAGAAAAGTCAAATGGGTTTAAAGGATATACAGGATACATGTTTTGTACATCCTGTTCCTATGAACGTACGTCGTACGTACATATATTGTCGTCAATTTTGCTGAATATAAATGAATCTTAATGGATGTTGCTAATTTTGTATACAGTTAGTTTAATTTTAGCCTGGGTGTACTACCAAAAACTATGTGATTTACAAATATCTTGATAAGTATAATTGAAATTGAAAAATTAATTTAAATCCTCCTTACTGTTGTTGCTTATAATTTATAAAATCAATATTTGACTTTTGTTTGGGTTTTGTGATAAATTTAATACATTTTAAAATAGTTGCATATTAAGGGCTTATATTTAAAACATGCTGTCTGCAGCATTATAAGGAGAGGATTTTCATGCAAATGCATGTTTTCCCCTTTATTTGTTAGTGTATATTTTACAGAAAATGCATATTTTTCTGTTAATGCATGTTTTTGGGAGACATCCCAACCTTAAAATCGTCTCTTTTATATATTTTAAGTTTCAGACAAATCGGCTCATAAGGGTTGAGATTAGGGTTGCTTGCCAGATACTAGAAGTCAAATAACTGGACAATGGAAAATTTTCAGCTGTATTTTTAAAAAGTAACTGTACCCACACATTTTTTTTTAATAATTTAAAAAAAAAACAAATCAACCGATTTTCATATGTGAGATACATACTCTTATTTTCACTCAAAATATTTGTAGGCAAAATATTTTGTAGGCAAAAACTTTGAAAACCATCCCAGTAATTATTCATTTGTTTTAACAAACATCAACATTAATTTTTTATTGTTAATAAAATTTTCTAAAATAAATAACATTGAACATTATAAAATAACGTCACTTTCATTTTTTTACCAACAAATTCGAAAAAAATAACCTACGAAAACATTAAAAATTAATGATTTCGTAGGTTATTTTTAAAATTTTTCTATTGAATTTTATTTTTAAAAATTTTTAATAAAATTTTTGGGGAATCGATTCCGCAACTAACTACATTCCGGCCAGACACTCTACCCATCATGCCAAAGTCACTTGATACAAACATGTTTTTATATTTCTATAAATAATTTTTTGAATTTGTTGTCTACAAAAAAATAACCAACACAATTGGGTAAAAACTAATGACTTCTCTTTTAAAAACGCCAACAATTAAAAAAAAATAATAATGTACACAAATCATTAAAAATTAAAGAAGAATCACTTTTACTTACATAACAAAAATAAACTTTTTAAATAAACTAAAAACAGTTAATGACATAATTTTGAGTGTTGGATTACATGGCCGTCTCTATTTGCGAAGGTAAAATGTACCTTTTTTTAAGCATTTCTATTACTTTTTCGAGCATCTCGAAATGCTGATGTTTCGCTCGTCATTGTCCTGAGAATGGTTAAATAACCCCACAAAAATAAGTTCAAAGTGGTCAAATCTGGAAATCAAGAAGGAGAGTTAAAATTTCCAGGACGTGCGAAGTTAAAAAAGGGTGACAACAATTGACCATCATTTTAGATTTGACCCATCCAGACATATTTTTGTGGGGTTATTTTAAAAGCAAAATGTACGCTAAGAATCCTTAATCTAGACTGGCCGAGATGCTCGAAAAAGTTGTAAAAAATTAGCGAAAATGCAGCAAAAAGAGCACATTTTCCGTATCCAGAAGAGGCATTTATGTTATATTTATGATTAATGTTTTATTTTTGTAAAAATATTTTTGTAAAAAAATTGTAAAAAATATTTAATAAAAAAAAATAATTGTTAAAATTATGAAAATCCTTTTTCAACTGGATAAATTATGTTTTAACTGGAAACTGGACCAGACCTCAAATAACTGCCGTCTGGCAACCCTAGTTAAGATACTGTCTTGCTAGAAATTCCGATTAAAACTTGAAATTTGATGAGTTGGATCTCTCAGAAATTCAGATTTAATGAGGTAAAAATGGTAAAAAAATTGTACGTTGGTACTCAAACATTTTTTTCCGGTTTCGAAAGTCCGGGCAAGTTTTTAGGGTACAATTTTTAGGGTTTTTATTCCCTTATATGTGTTTAACAAATCCTTAAACTCCAATAGTCGATTTTTTTAAATTTCTTTAACAAAAAAAAATAAAAACTTAAAATTGGAGATTTGAAAATAGTGTTGAAAAATTCAGACCACTTTAGCAATTATTTAAAACAAGTTAGCAAAACGCAATATGAAAAATATTTATCTTCTTAGTACATTGGGACTTGAAGAATAAAAAAATGTTGTTACAGTATATAATTTCAATAAATTTCAAAAATGGGGCTCGAATCCCTTGATTAAAAGGCCTGACACACATTAGTTGCCTGGGGAAGTTGTAATAACTTGGCTGATTTTCAACCGATTTTAGTTTTTAATACCTTATTCGATAGACATTTTATTCCAAATCACAATACTGTGACCATTTGAATTCAAACCTTACTCAAACTATCGAAAAATTGAGAAAATGGATAAAAAATCATATTTTCCCCTTGTAATTCGATTTTCAAACTTCAGGGCCGATGCGGCAGGTCTTACCTATATCCGATTTTCCTAAAATTTTGTGAGACATGTTTTTACCCCCAAATGCACATTTCTAGGGGGGGGGGCCCGGTCAATATCTAACAACTTCGTTTTTTTGGTGCACCCTAGTGGTGCCCCTCGATCAAAGTTTTGAATTTTCGGTGGAAATTTTTTCGATGGTCGACACAAGTTAAAATTATCGAATTTGGTTCAAATTAAGTTTAAATGAAATTCGTCTCAAGCTGTATGAAATGGTCAGGGGAAAAAAATATTGAGATTTTTTTTTTTTTTTTAATTTCTTGAACGTAGGAAACACCGTAATTTTTTGTAAAATTTAAAATTTTGGCAAATTTTAATGTTGATATCTAGAAATTCAGTTAATTTTCCTGATTTCATAGATTTTATTATAACACAAGGGTTCGAAACTTTTCAAGAAAATGTTTTACCGGAACAGGGTTATATAGTCGCTACAAAAAGTCGACTTTTTGGCCTGAGTTTTATTTCTAAAAAGTCTAAATTTTTTCTTTTTTACTTTTTTTAAATATAAAAAAAGTCGACCGTTTGACTTTTCCAAATTCAAAAAGTCGACCACTCGTTTTTTTTTTAAATTTTCTAATTTCAAGAAGTCGAATTTTCGTCTTCTTTTGAAATTTGTTTCAAATTGTTTACTGGTGAAAAATTAAGTGATTTTTAACTCAATACTGTTAAAAATTTACTCAAAAAAATTGTTTTTCTGTGTAAATGAACGATATGTATATGATAATAAATGACTTCTTTTATTATTATCTTTATTATATTTTCTTTTTGCATATTTTTCTAAAAAGAAAAACATACATTCTTCTCTGAATATGTTTATTATTTTTTTTATAAATTAAGTTTAAAAAATGTATAAACATTTATTTATCCTTGACATTTGTTGGGGGAAGAGAACGAAAAGAATGCGTTTTTTATTTATGAAAAAAAAATATTAGCATTTTTTTTTATTTTTTAAAATAAAAAACATCCCGAGTAAAAATAATTATATATAATCATATATAATTATATATAAATATATATGTTTATATATAGGGCTATATATAATTAGATATAAAAGGCTTTAAATGCAAAATTCTCATATGGTGCTATATATAACTATATATAATTATATATAGACCTTGATTATATATAATTATATATGCATTTTGCTTTAATAAAAAAAATTAAATAATATTGAACTAAAATATACTTAAAATGCATGAACAGCATTAAAAATAAAGATTTTTAGATGTAAAAAAAATCAGTAAATTTTCGTGACTTAAATAAGTGAATTCTGTCTTGAGACACACCGATTTTTATGAAACATTTTTTATCTTGTAGATCAGGAAAACAGGAACATCTACTTTTTTTTGTATTGGGGGAAAAAAAAACTCGATTTGTATTGGGGAAAATTACGTATTTGGCACATTTGGTACCAAATTTAATTTATGCTTACAGGATGCTTACAACCTGCCTAAAAAGAGATTATTTATCGAGTTTTTGACAAAACGTCTACGTATTATAGTTAAAAAATACCGTGTCTTCCCCAGTTTTCTCCCCTTAATATAATTTGGGCCGCTAAAAAATACGTGATTCTTTATATTTCCTGGTCTACAAGGTAAAAGAAAATTTCATATACATAGTTTGAAGTGTGTCTCAAGATAGTCTTCCCTTGTTAGTTATGGTTGCAAAAAACCATGTGCACTCTTTTTGGATTTTTGATTATATGCATTTTAGTTTCATTATTTTGTCGCATAGTTTTTATTTTGTTTTCAAATTAGTTTGAAAGAAAAAAAAAAACAAATCAAAATATCTTTCAAAATAAATTATTTTTTTTTTGATATTTTTTATTTTAAAATTGTTTTTGTTTGTCGTTTGTTTGGACCAATTGCATAGAAAATATGTATCAACAATAAAAAAGGTCTTTTTGGAAACAAATTGATGGTAAGTAACTGGTAAAATTTATGTACATACATATGATATATAATAATTAAAGAATGTTTTTTTTGGTTACAGAATGCCAAATGATTCGCCCATGAATCAAGGGCGACGGCCTATCTTCTACAGTTGGATATGGACAGCCCTGGCAATTGGAAATGACGTCAATAACAGATTATGCCTGTTCGTTTACCTTACTACAATCTACTCATTTTTACTACTTTTACTACAGCTGGAAATTTTCAGTACAAAAAGTAAACAAAAATTTCCAGTTGTAGTAAAAATAGTAAGAAATTTAAGTAAACAAACAGACCTATTATCTCTAAAATTGCTGAAGATGTCGTGGTTGCTTAAACCATTTGATTATTCTGGTATTATTCAATTTTAGTAATTTTACGGTGGCATACTTGGGACCTGGCATTACTTTTGTATCAAAATAACAACACCAATGCTATTTCATTGCCATTTTACAAGTAAAAAGGGATGCCTCAATTCTAAGGTCCCAAGTATTACCAGCGTTGTCAGATATTTTGGGGATTTGTCCGCCTAAAATCCCCAAATCGACTTGAACTCATCATAACTTTTGAAATATATGTCAGATATTTTTTAGTTTTGTAAAATTGAATTTGTGAACAAATTTTCTGTAAGTCTGATCTATTTTACAAAGTCCCGATCCACGTATCTTATAGAAAACATATTCACAAATCCAATTTGAACAAAATAAAAGCTATCAGTCATTTATTTTAAAAGTTATGATTAAAAAAATGTATGATAAGTTGGGGACAAATACCTAAAAAATCTGACAACGCTCCATTTGAATTTCATGTCATCTTTTCTTATCTTTGCCACCGTTTTTTAGTAAGTTAATTTCAACAAATAACTTTATAGAAACATTACGTTTGAAACAAAATAAAGAACATTTTAAATTATATTTTTTGTTTTATTTAAAAAAAAATAGGGTTTATTTGCGCTGAATATGAAAAATTTGCAAAATCTGTGCCAAATTTTATAGGGGTAATTTTTTATCTAATTATACATAATTATATATAATTATATATAACTAGATATACCCATTTTTTGGATATAATTATATATAACTATATCTAATTATATATATTTATATATAATTATATATACTTATATCCACCATTTTTTGGATATACTTATATATAATTAGATATAGCCCTATATATAATTATATATTGACCTATATATAATTATATATAGCCCTATATCAATTTTTTTTACTCGGGATGTTTCTTTAAGAAAAAGAAAAAAAAGAAAAAAAAATAAACTAAAAAATAAAGTTTTTATTAAAAGAATGATAATAATATGCGATAGTCTACAAATATACACAATGATGAAATAAATTTGTATTAAAAAACAAATACAATTTTTAAGTGGCAAAAAATAAGACGAAATGTTTGGGTTGAATTTAAAATAAAAAATATAAAAAACTGAATATTTTAAATAAAAAAATATTTAAAATAAAATATATTTAAAGCAAAAATATGTGAAGAAAAGTTCAGTCTAAATATTTAGTATATTTAAATATTTTTGTTAAAAACATTAAAAAGAAAAAAATGAGAACAGTGGGTGTTTTTAGCAAAACAAAGAATAGAGAGAATAACAAATAAAATAGATAAATTGTTTTATATTTAAAAAAAATAAAATACAAATTATTCAAGAAAAAAATTTCACAAAAAGTAATTAGTAATTATTATAAAAATAAATAAATGAACGACGATTATTGAATCAACATAATTATTTTGGTAAAACATTATGTTGTATTTGTAATAGAAAATTTCTTAAATATGTATTAACCCATTTTGGACCAAAATTCAATTTTATTTTTCTTTTTTGTAAAAAGGTACTTTTTTTGGGTAATTCGCACCCGCTGTTCTCAAAAATCTTGTCAAAAAAAATTTTCAATGTGCCCTTATCCCAGAAAACCATGCATTTCAACTTTTAATGCAAATTTAATATTTGGATTTATTTGCTATTTTATTAATTTATTTCATTATTTTCAAAATAAATAATTTCAAAATACTTCAAATTAGCAGAATTTGATAATAAGTTAAATATAAAAAAAATTAAAATTAATCAAAAAAATTAAAAGCCGAAAATCAAAAAATTTTAGTTGATACTTGCTTAACAGCCTTCGTGGCGTATCGGTCTAGAGTGATTGTACGTTACAAGCAGTTAATAGCAAAGTATTACAGATGATGATGGGTTCAATCCTCAGCGGCTGCGATCTGTAAATAATTTTCACATATAGAGTTCTATTGACTATTAACTAAATAAATTTGACATTAAAAGTTTTTCTGAAGATTATTATAACTGGATAATATGAAACTAGTAAGAAACAAACCAGGATGTCTTAAATTTTTAGAAAAATTAAATTTTTCTTTCACACTTTTCTCAATTCAAAAACCATATATAACAAATCGAAAAATTATAATACATAATTATAATTAGAGCCTGAGCTCGACTGTCTTTACAGAAACAATAATTCAAAAAATGCTAAATTTTCGTTTTTGCTTGAAACAACTTCTGTGCTGATTTGTAATGCATTTAATGGACATATAAATTGCGGTGGACAAGTGGGAATATTTTTCTTCAATTGCAGAAAGATGAGACTTAACATTCGTAAACATATGTACCCGAAATTCCACCTTTTTCATACATAAATATTTTTTTGAAAAAGGTGTTCTCTACTGTTCGAAAAATCGAACAGAGGATCAAAATGGGTTAATAAAATATTTAGTTTTTCACTTACAAGGGAAGATCTTTTTTTTATTTTCTACGACAAACACAAAAAACTATTGTAATACTATAAAAAAAAATTTAAAACTAGCGAAAAATAGCTGTAGTTTTTGAGGTTGCAAACATTCTGTAAATTTTAGCAGAATCGTTTTGATAACAGAAACAAATCAGTAAAATTACAAAATCCCCCTAAAATTTATTTAAGAATCAACCTTGTAAAAAAATAATTGTTTTAGTAAAATTCACTGTGCTAATTTTTTAAATAATGGTTTCATATTTGCTAAAAAGTCGTGACAATGGATTCTAACAAATTTCGAAGCACGTGTCCTCTTACTTTTTGTCATATTGATTAAACCACAAAAATTTTAAAACATTTTTGTTAATAAGTTGAAAAATGACACCATGGAGACTTTCCTTGTAAGTGTTGAAAAAATAACTAGCATAAATAAATTTAAAATAAAATAAATTTAATTAGTAAAGGAAAAATTACCTCGAGCTAGAATAACCCTACTCAAAATGTATTATTTTCAATCTAATTTTTTTTTTTTTAATAAAAAACAACAAGTGGAAGTGTAAAATTTGGCTATGCCGAATCTTTTATACCCTCCAAAATGTTAAGAAAAACAAGCAAGTCGGTCAAGACCTAGCATATGATACCCTATTCTACACTCAAAATATTAACTTTGTAAAATACTCCATAAAATGACTGTAATCTCAATTCAACAGATATTCAACAGATATTTAACAGAGTTTTCTGTCAAAATACAGATTTGAAGAAAATACTTTGTATTTTGTTGTGATAAAAAAACAAAGTTTCATCTGTTATATTACTTTTAACTTTGTAATCTTAATTTTACAGATAATTAACAGAGTTTTCGAAACAGATTTAAGCGAATACTCTTTATTTTTTATAACCAACAAACTAAGTTTTATCTGTATTTTTAATAATTCCTATGTAATCCTAGTTTCATAGTTAAAAAAGAGTTTTCTTTTAAAACACCAAAATTTTATGTGTATTTTTTCAGGAAATGTTAAAAAGTACCAAAAAAATCTTATAAAAATTTTACAAAATAGCATGTTTTTTACTAAACTCTGTAAATTTACAGAGTTTTTTTTTTGTAAAATTTTGGTTACATTAAATGCATTTTACAAATGTATGTAAATTTATAGAGTTTTTCTGTGCTAAATGGTGTTTTATTAAATCAATATTTTACTAGAAACTCTGTAAATTAACAGTTTTTTTGTCAAAATAATTTTACAGAGTTTTATAGTAAAATTACCAAAAAATGTTGCTAGCTAGAAAAGTATGGTGTACTCTGTTAAATTAGAAGAGTTTTTCTGTAATTTATATTTCATTTGCTCTTTAATTAGTGAAGAAAACGCATACAAACCAAATTGGAGAGAAATTGGCTTAATTTTGTTGCCAATAGACCGATTTAACTGGATATCGGGGAAAGTGTTTATATGGGGTCTGATCAAAAAAAAAAAATCCAATTAAACTCTGGTTTTATATGGACACCAAAGTAGACGTTTAACACCTACAAAGAAAATTTTTTCAAATATTTCCTATTTTCATGAATTTTGAGAGATTTGTGAGAATATTGGCAGGGTGGTTTGTATGGGGACTACAAGAAAAACTAGTCCGATTACTTTAAAATTTGGAATGATGATTTGTGAATATAAAATACACTAAAATGAAAATTTTGAAAGGATACATATTATAATACGGTTATTAGAGTCATTTGAGCTATATTATAAAGGTTTTTTCCAATTTCAATAGGCTTCGTCCGTGGGCCAAAGGAATCTTAAATTTCAAATTTCATACAAATCGATTGATAATTGCGACATGTATCGTGCTCACAACGTTTAGATGAACAGACGGACAATCGGACGGACGGACATCACTAAATCGTCTCAGAAAGTGATTATGAGTCGATCGGTATACTTGAATGACCAATATTTTGGATAGTTTTAAACATCAGCAAAAACTCATTATACCCTGTACCACAGAATGGTAAATAGGATGTATCAAAATTGTCTAATTGTAAGTCCCGAATTCACGATTCTTTTTTTTTTTTGGCTTTTGAGAGAAGAAGATCATTGAAAATGATTTTGGGTAAAAAAAATTTTATAATATTTTGAAAAATTGGCAAGGTCCAGAAAAAAAAAATTTAAGTCCCAGACACAATTTTTTGAGATTTTTGTTTTTGCCTATTTTAGTAAAAATTGCATTAAAAATGCTTGTAATCTAAAAATAAATTTTAAAAAATTTTCTAAGTTCCGACAAAAAATTTTAAAAAATGTAGCAAGTCATGGAAACAAAAATTCTAAGTTTGAAAAACTTTTTTGTAATTTTGTTTTTATTTTCGAGTAAATAATTTATTAAAAATACTTTTAGGAAATATTTTTGGACAAATTTTAAGAAAGTTCTGAAAATAAACTAAGGTGTATTACGATAATTAATAAATTTTAATTTCAAACTTTTATTAACCAAAAAAACATTGGAAAAGCGCTTACAAACCGCTTTCAGACCTTTTTTCGACTAATAATTTAATACTACTTTATACACAAACAAGTAGTAAAAGAAAAGTTAAAGTCGACTTGGTCGAATCTATGAATACCCTCCACAATGCCCTTTTTAAGTGATTGTAAATTTTCTAACGTAAAAAAATAACAATTTTGATTACAAATATTTTATTTTTTGTAAAAAACCTTTTTTTAGTAATTTTTGAAAAAAAAAAAAACAAGTAAGAGTGTTAAATTAGGCTGTACCGAATCTTTTATACCCTCCAACATGCAAAAAAAAATCCAGGGCGGTTTTCTTTTTTTTTGGGGTGGGGGGGGGGGGGCGTCGGCAGTGGTCACTGGGGGGATAAATTTTCTCTCGAAATTTATGTTTAAAAATTCATTCTTATGATTTTGGCAATAAAGAAATACAATTTTATCTTTATTTTAACGATTTTTTTCATTCACGTCCACAAAAGTGGGCTGGCCGATAAAAAACGATATTTTCTAATCCCCGGGTCCAAATGCAGAACTTTGAGCTTCTTAAGGCATAAAAATGTTGCAAAAACACAAAAAATCATGTAAAAATATGGTGTTTTTCAAAGGTTGGTTTAGTTCCTCAAGGGGAAACGTTTTTCCCCTGGTCCGATTTTGCCCATCTCCAAACTTAACCAGCCTATGATCATTAGACATTTCTGTGCAAGACTTCAGTAGTCTAGCTCTTTTATTTTGGGCTGTATCGTGTCTTCCACATACAGACTGACAGACGGACGGACGGACATTGCTACACTCAAAATAATCACTCTGTTAAATTACAGAGATACTCTGCTGAGCCAGCAGAAAATACCATAGATTTCCAACCAGCAAGATTTTTTGTTATTTTACGAAGAAAACTCTGTAAAATGATTTCGATAATTAAAACTGTAAATTTACAGAATTATCTGTAAAATATTGATAAAACCAAAAAGAATTTTACCAAAAAAAACTCTGTAAATTTACAAAGTTTTAGTTAAATGCATTTTATGAGTTCAAAATTTTACAAAAAATTTATTTATTTATAAATTTACAAAGTCTTAGTTAAATCCATTTTATGAGTAAAACTTCTCTGCATCAAAAACATTAATTAAAATTAAAAAGAAAAATTATTTAAAATTAAAATTGTAATGCTTTCAAATTGTAAATTTACTTTTTTATTTTTGTGAATATTACGAGTTTATAACGAGTAACTCAAATTTTACACGTCATCTTCGTAAATTTTTTTTTATTGTAGTTTAAGACACTTTTTAAAGAGCGGTTTATCGGTCATATTTGGAAGTTTTTTGAAGTGATTTTTATTTGAAAACTGTATTACAGAGCAATAAGTAAAATTACAAATGAAATTTAGTATTTTGGTTACGAGAATAAAACAAAGTATTTTTCTAAAATCCGTATTTTAACAAAAAAAAAAAAAACTGCTTATTATCTATAAAATAGAGATTACAAAGTAAAAAGTAAAATTACAGATAAAATTTTGTTTTTCGGTCACAAGAAAACAAAGAATTTTCTTAAAATCTGTATTTCGACAGATAACTTTGTAAAATATCTGTCGAATTGAGATTGCAGTCATTTTACAGAGTATTTAACAGAGTAATTATTTTGAGTGTAGAATGTCTTAGAATCGATCACTGATCAATAATATATATGGGGCATTCCATGTCAAATCGAACACTTTGAAAAAAATTTTTTTAGATTTTCCCAATTTGTTGACAGTTTTTAGTACCCTTCGAAAACTCCTTCGTGGTAAATTTTCAGGTTTTTTTGATGACCCGTTCAAAAGATATCGAATTTTTAAAAATTTGTAGTTTGTTCCTTTACTCAAACTTCTTTTAATCATAACTTCTTCAATAATGGTCCAAATTTAATTTTTTTTTTTTATAAGTTTTTGTTTTTTTACGTACTTTTTAAAAAAAATCACAAAAAATTCTTAAAAGCGCTCTAGTATGCGATTTTTAAGTTTTAAAATTTAAATCTCATTTTTGAAAATGTTTGTACTCTTCGATTTTTTTGAAATTTTTTTGTGTAAAACTTCTATCAATTCTACAAATTTTTTGCCAATGAGGATCGTGGGATAACGATTATTACTATTTTTTAAAATTTTTTGAAAAAATTTTATTGTAATTTTCCAATCTTAAAATCATTTCTACTGATCCAATGGTGCGTCATAGAGGGGTCATTTATACACTCAAAATAATCACTCTGTTAAATTACAGAGATACTCTGCTGAGCCAGCAGAAAATACCATAGATTTCCAACCAGCAAGATTTTTTGTTATTTTACGAAGAAAACTCTGTAAAATGATTTCGATAAAAAAACTGTAAATTTACAGAATTATCTGTAAAATATTGATAAAAGCGACCAGAATTTGACTATTTTATTTACTATTTGATTTCTGATTAATTTATCTTTCCTTAATGTGCAAGTAGTGTTGACAATTGGAAACTGTCATCGAGTAAATTTACCCGCTTTAATGCTTCCAAAATCTAAATTTACTTTTTTTTTTATTTTTGTGAAAGTTTTTTTACGAGTACCTCCAATTTTACACGACATCCTTGTAAAATTTACCTGGTTTTATTATTACAGAGCAATAAGTAAAATTACAGTTGAAATTTTGTATTTTGGTTACGAGAAAAAAAACACAAGTTTTTTATAAAATCTGTATTTTAACAAAAAATTCTGTTTAAGTATTATCTGTAAAATAGAGATACAAAGTAAAAAGTCAAATTACAGATAAAATTTTGTTTTTCGGTTACAAGAAAATACAAAGTATATTCTTAAAATCTGTATTTCGACAGATAACTTTGTCAAATATCTGTCGAATTGAGATTACAGTCATTTTACAGAGTTTTTAACAGAGTAATTATTTTGAGTGTAAGACCGAGCCCCATTAATTTTTACGTTTTAACATTTCTTTGGAACAAACTAATACCCTATCTCCGATTTTTAAGGGGGCTCCCACACAAAACGACATTTTTTTAAAATTTGCTCCAACCGCTCTAACTGCCCTACTAGTGCCCTTAGAGCAACAAAATGTATGACTAACAATAAGAAGGCTCCCATACAAATAACAGTTGAAGCAAAGTTGCCAGACGGCCTGGAATGGCCTGGATTTTCTAGTTATTTGAGATCTAGTCCAGTTTCCAGTTAAAACATAATTTATCCAGTTGAAAAAGGATTTCTTTGATTTTAACAATTATTTTTTTTTATTAAATATTTTTAAAATTTTTTGGGACTTTTTTAAATATAACATAAATGCCTCTTTTGTATACGGAAAATGTGGTCTTTTTGCTACATTTTCACTAATTTTCACTTTTTCGAGCATTTCGGCCAGTATAGCGTTGATTTCGGCACGAATGTTTTTCTTGAGCTTGTCGATGATTTAAGGATTCTTGGCGTACATTTTGCTTTTAAAATAACCCCACAAAAAAATGTCTGGATGGGTCAAATCTGCAATTGATGGTCAGTTGTTATCACTTTTTTTTGACTTCGCACGTCCCGGAAATTTTAACTGTTTAATTTTAAATGCTTAAAAAATACACATTTTGCCGTGGCAAATAGAGACGGCCATTTAGTCCAAAATAAACATTTGTGCCACACATTTGAAAATCGGTTGATTTTTTTTTTTTTTTTAAATTATTAAAAAAAAAAAATATGTTTGGGTCTAGTTACTTTTTCAAAATCCAGCTGAAAATTTTGCATTATCCAGTTATTTGACTTCTAGTATCTGGCAACCCTACCCCTCTCGGACGCACCATTGGACCGGTAGAAGCTGATTAAATAAAACAAATTTACAAAAAGTAAAAAAAATTGTATGGGAATCGCCTTAACAGTTAAAGATAGAGGGTAGGTGTGTTCAGAGAAAATGTTTAAACTAAAAAAATATTGTGGATCGGTCATACATTTTGTTGCTCTAAGGGCACTATTAGGGCAGTTAGAGCTGTTGAAGCAAATTTTAAAAAAATGTCGTTTTGTGTGAGAGCCCCCTTAGGAATTGGAGATAGGGTATTAGTTTGTTTTAAAGAAATGTTGAGACGTAAAAATTAATGGTGGTCGGTCTTATAAATGACCCCTCTATAACGCACCATTGGAGCAGTTAAAATGATTTTAAGATTGGAAAATTACAATAAATTTTTTTCAAAAAATTTTAAAAAATAGTAATTATCGTTATCCCAAGATCCTCCTGGGCAAAAAATTTGTAGAATCGATAGAAGTTTTACACAAAAATATTTCAAAAAAATCGAAGAGTACAAACATTTTCAAAAATAAGATTTAAATTTTAAAACTTAAAAATCGCATACTTACTAGAGCGCTTTTAGGAATTTTTTGGGATTTTTTTTTAAAAGTACGTAAAAAAACAAAAATTTTGAAAATAATTTGAAATTTGGACCATTATTGAAGAAGTTATAAGTAAAAGATGTTTGAGTAAAGGAACAAACTACCAATTTTTAAAAATTCGATATCTTTTGAACGGCTCATCAAAAAAATCTGAAAATTTACCACAAAAGAGTTTTCAAAGGGTACTAAAAACTGTAAGCAAATTGGGGAAATCTAAAAAATGTTTTTTCAAAGTGTCCAATTTGACATGAAATGCCCCATATATACTTTATGGGGTCCTAGACCAATATTTTGAGGTGTTACAAACGGAATGACAAACTCATATATATCCTCTATCACTAGAGTGAAGGGTATAAAAAGCTTTGAAAAATGTCTATAAATAATTTTATTTACAGATTGGCCCACGTAGCACATTTATTACACTGTGTCACAAATTTTCAACAAAGTCGTGACCAAATGAATCTGACACCTAATATTTATGTAAATCCGAACGCTGCATCCGAATATGAAGTCAGAATGGTCAAAAGTTGAACAGTTTTCGAGATATTTACGAAAAAATCGAGAAAATTACCGTTATTTGCTCTTTTCAACTTATTTTTTTAAAACCAAACAATTAAATTTTTTTAAATTTTATCACTTAGAACGTTAGCTTATTTCAATACGAACATTTTGTGCCCAAAAGGATCCAGATCGGTGCAAAAATGACAAAGTTACAGTAGATTAATTAAATTATCCCACTTTTTGATTTTTTTTTAAAAACACAAGTAAATATACAAAGCTAAATGTGAGTAAGGAAAAGTGGGTTAATTCACTAAATCTTCTGTAGCTTTGTCATTTTTGCACCAATCTGGGTCTTGTTGGGCGCAAAATGTTCGTATTGACATAAAATAATGTCCTATGTAATAAAACATTATAATTTTTAATTGTTTGGTTTGAAAAAAATAACTTGAAAAGAGAAAAATTGCAAAAAATCATCAAATTTTATATGAAGTTTGAAACTTTGTCCACAGTGACTCTGTCATTTCTTGACTAATCTTCACAAGCGACCCATGGTTATTTTAGTAATTTTATTATCTTTCATTAAAAAAAAAGAAATAAATAAATCGGCGAATAGTTTGGAAGATATTTGCATTTAAGTGACATCATCTTTTTTTAAAAACACAAATAACGCTTATTTTCGAATATCTCGAAAACTGTTCTACTTTTGACCATTCTGACTTCATATTCGGATTCAGCGGACAATTGTACATAAAGATTAGGTGTCAGATACATTTGGTCAAAAAACTGTCACGTAGTGTTATTTACTCAATCTGGACGCTATCTAGCTCAAATTAAAGCTTTATAAATTACTTACATACAATTTTTTAAAATAATAGTAGTTTGATAATAACAATATTTAGTATTGTTGTTTCTGTAAAGACAGTCGAGCTCAGGCTCTAATTATAATTATGTATTATAATTTTTTGATTTGTTATATATGGTTTTGAATTGAGAAAAGTGTGAAAGAAAAATTTGAATTTTTCTAAAAATTTAAGACATCCTGGTTTGTTTCTTTCTAGTTTCATAGTAGTATTATCCAGTTATAATAATCTTCAGAAAAACTTTTAATGTCAAATTTATTTAGTTAATAGTCAATAGAACTCTATATGTGAAAATTATTAACAGATCGCAGCCGACAAGGATTGAACCCATCATCATGTGTAATACTTTGCTATTAACTGCTTGTAACGTACAATCACTCTAGACCGATACGCCAAGTAGGCTGTTAAGCAAGTATCAACTAAATCTGATTTTTTCAATTCGAGTGTGGTTGTTGCTGTTGTTTTTTCTAACAGAAGGGTTGTTATTGTAATTATGTGTAAACAAACTTTTATTTTTAGTAATCATTATTCTTCTTCCTCTCCTTCATCAATTCTGATCTAAGTACTTATTTTTGCAAACATTGCCAGACATGGTCTATATTTTAGACACAAATGTTAGGTGTTGCCATTTTTCCAAAGATACTGATTATTGCCACTTAGGGCGACTTATAGTCGTTATTTTTAAATTATTGTTTCTGTAAAGACAGTCGAGCTTAGGCTCTAATTAATTAATTTAGTATTGTTAACTTCGTCTTTAACAAATTGCATCTACTATAAAAATTGTATTGTCGCCCACTGTATTTCGATATTTAATATTACCGGTAATAAAGTACCGGTTGGGCATGCTAGTCTTTAATTTATTATTTAAAGGCTTTAACAAAAAATTGTATAAATTCAAATCACCCACCGTTGTTGTAGACTTTTTTTTCTTCCATTTTGATGATGTGGTGGTGGTAGTCTCTTCCTGTTCTTCAATTATGTCTGTATCAGCCATATTTGGAAATACGTGTGTTTATCCTTTTTTTTTTTGTTGGTATTGTAGTTGCGATTGTTGATGTTGTAAATAAAAGGTAAATATGTGTTATATGTGTTTGTTATATGTATATTTTGTTTATATTTGTGTTTGAAGGGATGGATAACCCTTGTTGCTGTTGTTGATTTATATGATTTATAGTAATCAGCTTTATTTTATTTTACACATGAAATATGTTTTATTTTATAAAAAAAAAAGTAAACATGCACTCAACTTTTTTTAAAAAAGAAATAAATTAAAATTTATATTTTTTCTCTTTATTTTATTTAAAATTTTATTTTTCTTAAATATTTTTTGCTCTAAGCATTATTCACCTTTATTCTGATTTTATATTTTAAAATATTTTTCTTTTTTTATTATAAAAAAATTTAAAATATTTCAATTAAATAATTTTCTTTGCAAATATTTATTTTTAATTTCTTTAATAAATTTTTGATTATATTTTTTTTTTATTATTTCTTTGTTGTTTTATTATATATTTTTGTTAGATACTTTGTTAGATTTGATTGTTTTATCAACATTTTTTTTTTGTTTTAGTATTTAACACTTTATTTTTATTTTATAAAATTGGTTTTTATTGTTTTATTAAAACTATTATCAATATTTTTTTTTTCTAAAACATTTTAAATAATATTAAATTAAAAATTATTTGCTGTGAAAATATTAAAATTAAAAAAAAATATATTTTGTTGATATGTATTTGATTATATTTATTTATTTATTTGCACACATATTTGTTTGTATTGTAAATTTATATAAATTTTTTTTTAATTTTTTTGTTGGTTTTTAACATTCAGAATTCTTTAAAAATTATATTTATTTATTTTATTGTCGAAATTATAAAAAAAAAAACTCAACCATAAAATTTAAACATTTTATTATTAAAATAAACAAAATGATATATTGGGGTCATCAAGACAAACGTGTATACATACATGCATCAATGTTTTTTTAATTAAACAAAAAGTATACGTGTATGAGGTATTCCATACCAAATATCTAGCCGAAACCCATCCCAGTAATTATTCATTTGTTTTAACAAACATCAGCATTTATTTTTTACTGTTCATAAAATTTTCTAAAAATATTTTGAGGATGTTCATTCTGGCTCGAGGTAATTATTTCCTTTACTAATTAAAACCATGATATTCTCACAGCATAATTTTCAAGAAAATTATTTTTTTTGATTTAAATTTATTTATGTTTCGGAATTTGTCAGATTCCATTGTCAAGATTATTTAGCAAAAATAGACACGATTTACTACAAAGTAGAAAACGAGTCTAATGACAAATCGTCATTGGACTAGTTCCGAAACACGTGTCGATTAAGTCTTGCAAAAATGACCAACATAAATAAATTTAGAACAAAAAAAAAATAATTTTCTTGAAAATTATGCTATAAGAATATCATGGTTTTAATTAGTAAAGAAAATAATGACCTCGAGCCAGAATAAACATCCTCAAAATATAATATTTTAAAGGTCGCATAAAACAATATTTATTTTTTAATAAAAATTAATCAGAATTTGAACATAATGGTTGGCACGCCATAGTGATGAATAACCCTAATATGGTATTATTTCACTCACAACAACAAATAATATATTGTTGTAGTCCAATAGACTATCATTTGTAAAATGTTTTAAATATTTTTTTTGTCAATAAGACAATCGTTGCCTTACTAGTATAGTACAATTTCTTCGTCTTTTTAATTCCCATTGTGGATAGAGTCGAATATGTATTAATATTTTAGTTTGTGCACAAACGATTTGTCATTAGACTCGTTTGCTACTTTGCAGTAAATCGTTTCTATTTTTGCGAAATAATCTTGACAATGGAATCTGACAAATTCCGTGTCGATTAAGTCTTGCAAAAATGACCAACATAAATAAATTTAAAACAAAAAAATAATTTTCTTGAAAATTATGCTATGAGAATATCATGGTTTTAATTAGTAAAGAAAATAATGACCTCGAGCCAGAATGAACATCCTCAAAAATATAATATTTTAAAGGTCGAATAAAACAATTTTTATTATACCCTCCAACTGCAGTATGGGGGTATACTCACTTTGTCATTCCGTGTGTAACGCATCAAAATATCGGTCTAGGACCCCATAAAGTATATATATTTATGATCAGTGATCGATGATCAGTGATCAGTGACCGTCTGTCCGTCCGAAAACATTAAACCTACGAAAACATTAAACATTAATGATTGTTCTGTTATTTTATTGAAAACAAGTAAGAGTGTTAAATTCGGCTGTGCCGAATCTTTAATACCCTCCAAATTCTAAAAAAAATTTTAAAACAATTTCAGGGGCGTTTTGGGGGGGGGGGGGTGCTGGGGTCAGTGGAGGATATTGAGAGCACCTTCCCATCGCGATAAATATACCAAATGTTTTATTTATTTAACAAAAATACAAAAACACATGTAAAAAAGTGTATTTTTTCAGAGGTTGGTTCAGTTCTTCAAGGAACTTTTTTCCCCCTAGCCCGATTTTGCCCATTCAAGAACATAATCTGCCTATGAACATGAGACATATTTGTGCCAAAGTTCAGGAGTCTAGCTGTGTTATTTTGGACTGAATCGTGTTATCAACAGACAGACAGACGGACGGACAGACGGACATTCATAGAATGTTTTAGAATGGATCATGGATCAATTATATATATACTTTATGGGGTCCCCGACCGATATTTCTATGCGTTACAAACGGAATGACAAAGTGAGTATACCCCCATACTGTGGTTGGAGGGTATAAAAATAAAAAAAATTACCTACGAAAACATTAAAAATTAAGAATATTTTATACAATTTTTTTTTTTTTTTTAAATTTAATAAACTTGATGGGAATCGATACCGCAATCAACTACATTCTGGCCAGACACTCTACCCATGGTGCCAAAGTCACTTGATACAAACATGTTCTTATATTTTTTAAATAATTTTTTGAATTTTTTTTTACAAAAAAATAACCCACTCAAGTAGGTAAAAACTAATGATTTCTATTTCAAAAATGCTTACAATTAAAAAAAAATAACATAAAGAAATCATTTAAAATTAAAGTAGAATCACTTATTTTTACTTACATAACAAAAATAAATGAATTTAGAAATTGAATGTTAATGAAAGTCTTTATTTATTATGTTGTTATTTTTAAAAAAACGCACAAAAAAAAACTGAACAATAAACAAATGTTTTTTCTTAAAAAAAACAACAAAACGTAAAACTTTTTAAATAAACTATTTTTTGAGTGTTTAATCTAGGGATGAAAATATGAATTTTTAAAATCGTACTGGAGCTTAACCTAAAAAGCCTGAGCTCAACGGTTAAAAACTGTTTTTTAATCTTAACAAGTTTTAAAAACTGTTTAATTCTTCTCAAATTTAAGTGCAGTAAAAATGCTGCATGCATATATTTATACTAGAGAGGGGCACATGAGCAGATTAGAGCGTGATTCACGCGATTCACGCGTAAGTGTGACTGAATTCAATTTTACTCACGTGATTGTGAGTGAGTGTGAGTAGAGAAAAAAATTGCGTGAGTGAGTATGCGTGAGTAAGATTTTTTTGCGTGAGTTTGTGTGATTTATTTTCTCTTCATAATTCCTTTCATACTAAAAAAAGCAACAAAAAATTTTAAAATTTGTCTTAACTTTAAATTTCGTACCGAAAAAAGTAAAAAAAAAACAAGTAGAAAAGTTAAATTCGACTTTGCCGAATCTATGAATACCCTCCACAATGCCTTTTTTAAAGGATAGTACGTGAAAAATATCAATTTTAATTAGAAATATTTTATTTTCAGTAAAAAACACTTTTTTGTCACTTAAAAAAAAAATAAAAATTACAAATTTTTTTTTTGAGTGTAAAATTTTTTTTCGAGTGTAATGTTTTTTTCACTGTAAAAATATTTCTGAGTGAATGCACGTACGCAAAATAATGTAATTTTTGTAAAAAAAACTAAATTTTTTTTGAGTGTAAATTTTTTTTTTGAGTGTAAATTTTTTTTTGAGTGTGAAATTTTTTTTGTGTGTAATTTTTAAGTTACCAATGCTTTTAAAACTAAACAAGTTTAAAAAATATTGCTTTAAAACTAAACAGAAGATATATATGCCAAGCTTCAGCAGTCTCATTATTGTCTTTCGAAAGTTATCGTGTTTTTTATCTCGCAAATTCGCGAAAACCCTTGCCGAATTTTACTCTTTTGCTCATAACTTTTGAACCACTAGACTGATATGGCTGGATTGCAATACCCACATGACCAGGTAAATGGTAAACATATGTGCCAAACTTCAGTTGCCTCTGTAAAGTCTTTCAAAAGTTAGTGTGTTTTCTACGGACAGACAGCCAGACAGACGGACGGACATCGCTAGATCGACTTAAAATCGATCGAGGATCATGAATATATATACTTTATGGGGTCCTAGACCAATATTTCGATGTGTTACAAACGGAATGACAAACTTATATATACCCTCTATCGCTAGAGTGCACTATGGTTCCAAATCCATTTTTTTTGGCAGAAATTAAAAAAATAAAATTTTACAAATTTTCAAAAGCTTATACATTTCCCTAATGTCAACACTTTAAGCTATCAAGAAAGTATAATGAAAAAAAATTGGGTCCAATACTTTCAGTTTGCTAGGCTTTCAAAGTTGAAAGTTTTAAGAGGTATAATAAAACCGGAGTGAAATCAATATTACACTTTTACAAACGGCAAATCGGAAAAACTAAAATTATAAAGAGGCTAAAGGGACAAATTGAAACCTAAGGATACTAGTTCTTATTTAAAATTCCTATTTTACAGTTAATGCATCCTTGGCGTTATCCTTGGATGTTTTGATTATGAGGATTTTGGAGCCAAAATAGCCTATATCTTTCGTGGACAAAAAGTTGTGTTTGGGCACGAACTTGCATGAGTCTTTAAACGTGAAAGTGTTTTCAATATTGTATATTTAATATTAAAATTTACATCTTGCCAGCATTTTTTGGCAAACTCCCACAATTTCCATTTTAGTTTAGCACAAATTTCGGCCAAATTTGCTGTTTTTTGCGTGACACGGTTTCAAATTATTTTATTTTATAACTGTTTTGCCTTCCGTAAAGCTAATTAATTAAGAAAAATATATTTAAAAAAAAAAAAAAAAATTTTTTACAAAAAAAAAAAAAAAAAAATTTTAAAAAAAAATTTTTTTTTTTTTGACAATCGATTTTTGATTGCGCTAAGAGATAAAAATCATCCCAGAATTAATCCATGTGAACTTGCTTCATTTTTTGAATTTATGCCAAAAAAAAATCCATTTGGGACCATAGTGGAGTGGAGGGTATAAAAAGGTAAAATTTCGCTGAACTTTAAATTTTGTTGAAAATTTTGAAAGATTTTTAAAATTTTTAAAAGTTTTTGAAATTTTTTTTGTATAAATAAGAGTTTCATGAGTGTGGGTCAAAGTGAGTGTGAGTGAAGCTTGCGTGACTGCACGTGAGTTTGAGTTGTATAAAACTTACTCGACGTGATTGTGAGTGAGTGTGAGTAAAAAAAATATTCTCGTGAGTGAGTGTGCGTGATTAAAAAATTCTTGTAGTGAGCGAGTGTGAGTCAAAAGTCACTCACTCGCCCATCTCTAATTTATACCCTACACGACTCTGTGGTACAGTATATAATGACTTTGTGCTGATGCTTATAACTAACCGAAATATTGGTCCTATACCCACTTTCAAACATACCGATTGACTCAAATATATTAAACAAATTTACTTAAAAGTTTTTAAAAAAATTTAGGTAAATAATTTAATACAAATTTAATAGTTTTTTTAATTTCCCGAGTAAAAATGATTTATATATAGCCGTGACAAATTAGATCCCAAATATGGTGGACACAATTGTTTCAAATATTATCTTCGGTTATCCTAAAAGATCTGAACAGATAGTCTTATATATAATATGATACGCAAAATGGGTCTATCTGGTTTTATGAGTTTGATCCGGATTGATACAATATTAAATAAATTGAGACTATAAGACATAAATATATATGGTTAGATATTGCTCTACATAAAGAACATATTTTTGTATATAACATTATATAATGTGCATATGATTAAATATAATATTATCCAACTTATATGACGTTATAAGGAGCAATATATGATTATTCATAATGGTTTTAAATTATATTTAATTGTATAAGTTTTCTTCAACTGATATAATTATATCGACCCAATTCACGTATCACATTATATATAAGGTTATCCTGCTAGATCATAAAATATACCCGTAGATAATTATTAAAGTAATTGTATCCGCCATATTTGGGATATAATTAGTCATGAACTTTTTTTCTTTTTTTTACTAGGGTTTATTTAATTTTCTTAGTTTTTAGAATTCTCATTTAGTTTATATTTTTTTGTATATATATTGAGGAGTTTGAAATCATGTTTATGTAAAATTTCTGTCTTTAAGACATAAATATATTTGTTAAATGTTTGAAAAAAGGTTTAAAAACAGAATATGTTTTGATCCCATGGAGATCCCACTTAGAAATTTGAATATCCCAGCAAAAACTAGGTATTCCTAGCTGGATTTCCTGGTAATAAGTACTAATTACTCGCTGCGTTACTTTATACCAGTGGTGCACACATACTATAACATTTATGCTTGTGTGGGTAGTAGCAAGCGCAATGTCAACAAATTTGCTCAAGCAACAGAATTTTATAGTGTACGTGAGTCGACTGCGCACAAGCAGCATTTTTTTGCCTATTCCCGCGGAAATAGGAATTACATAAATGTCCATCACTGCTTTATACCCAAAAAAATTACTTATTTTTAACTGCATGAGTTTTTTTCACCAAATTGAACTGAAATAGTATTTTTTTATCATTAATACAATATTGCCCAAAAGATAAACCATTGATTGGTTTATCTTAAAATTTTAGATACATTTTTTGGATTGGCATAACCATCAATTGAAAAATTGTAAAACCAAGTGGAGTTTTTCTTTTTGTAAGTAATATACCTTGTCATTAATACAATATATGATTGGAATGAGTGGAATGTCTCATATGCATATGAATTAAAATCCAATTAAAATAATTTCTAGAATTTATTAAAATTTTGAAATAAATCGTTAAAAACTAATTATATATGAAGCACTATTTTCCAAAAAAAAAAATATGTTTTATGATTGAAAAATGAAAACTTTTCAATCATAATATTTTAAAAAATATTAAAAAAAAAAATACAGTCACATGTAGTTTAACAAATTATTTTTTCACATCAAACTATTCAGTAAGAATCATTTTAATCAATGCCAAATTTGACTGTTTTTTTCCTGAAATAAATTTTGGTATTTTTTTATTTCTTAACTAATTAAAAAATTTATTTATGTATAAATTTTTTTTATAACACGTGTTTTTGAACTTGATTTTTATTTTTCCAGTCCTTGTTTTTTTGTTTTCTTTTATTTAATTTTATTTGCTTTTGTTAATAAATTTTCAATAAAATATAGTATTATATTAATTTATTTTATATCTATTTAGTTCTGTCTGTACATTTTCTTAAGTCTACACTTTTTAGCGTAAAATAGAAAATAGAACGCCAATTTTTTATTTTATTTTTAAAAATAAACTCATAAAACTTTGAAAGCAATAAAAATTCTTATAGAAACAAATATTATGAGTCACGCACGTGTTACTATAGAAAATATTTTATAAAAGCAAAAAATATATATTTTGCGAATAAACAAAATTTTTAATAAGAAATAAAAATATTTTATAAAATTAAAAAAAAATAAAAGCAGTTAAAAATATATTAGATCTATAGCTGTATGTGGAACAATTTGATAAAAAAATGGTGAATTGAAAAAGAAAAGTGGGTTTCTAACTACACCAAAACTAGACTTATATTGAAAGTGTTCTCGAAATGTGTTTAGTTTATAAATTTTCTTCTAAAATGGACTAGTTTTTCCTCGGAAACCACTTTTTTAATAAATAACAAATTTAATTTTCAGATTTTGAGGATTCGAAATTCTGTTTTTAAAATTAATTTTCCATAATTTCTTTGTGTGATATCTCAAATACTAGGGTGGTTATTCATAAAAACTGGAATATAACTAAAGTAGGTTTATTTGACAGATATTGCAGGCATATTTGTCAAATAAACCTACAATAAGTCTACTATATTTATTATGAATAATAGCCTAGAACTTTAAAATAATATCGTTCCCATTAAGTTCATTTTAAATGTGGTTAACTGGATTTTGATTTTTAATGATTTTTTTCGATTTTTTTTTTCAAATAATTTACAAAATATTAAATAAGAAACATAGAATTAATATTAATTTTCAGAAAATGTCATAATTTTGTTTGTTTTGTATTATAAAATAAGTCATCCATAATTTTCACTACGTCATTTATGACTGAAAACCAAAACGCTTTTATCTTGTATATTGTTCCCTTAATCTCATAGAATAAGTATTTATGACAGTAAAAAATGTTTATTTAAAACAAAAGAAAACAATATTAATTTAGAATTTTGTAACCTTTTAAAAATAAATTTATTATTTAAAAACTACTCATACGCCGCATATGACTAATAAATATTTGTTTATACCCAGCAAAAAAAAAATACCTTCAAATTATTTTTGCACTATTTTTACTCAACGAATACAAGCAAAAAAATATGTTTGTGGTGATCATAACGGAGAGACATAACAGTATGATTGGAATTTTGATTGTAGCCAATCATAGTGCATGATTATACCAAGCATAGTCCAAACCCCATTTTAAACATATTATGATTGCAGTCAAATATAGTTATAATCATAATACAACTGTAGTAATTATAATTCATGATTATGCCAAACATGCCTAAAACTATTTGTTCCAAACTTTATTTTCAAAATTGTTTGTCTAGTACTTTTATACTACTTCCAAGAGATTGAGAAACTTAAGATTACGTTACAGAGGGAGAATTTAGAATCAGAAGGTCAAAATTTAACTAATTCATGTATTCTGATTCATGGGAGTGTGAGTTTTTTTTAAATTTGTTGAGCAGTGATATCAGGTTTTTACTGAGTGTTTTGAAATAGTTTTTGTAATTTGTTTTCGCTAAAAATTTTGTATTGAAATTTTGACATCGAAATATTTGACTTTTAAAAAATACTTTTTTTTTGGTAAAAGTTTATTTTTGTAAAAAAACAAATTTGTAGTAAAAACTTAGGTTTTTGTTTAAATTTTGTTAAGTGTAAAAAAAATACTGTGTAAACTATTTTTGTGGCATTCCAGCGTGTTTTTGAACATATGAATTCGAGAGGAAACCACTTTCATATTTACGGGTTTGCTCATAACCTAATAAACCCAGGATCGATTTCGTTGAAATTTTATATTAAACTGACCAGAATAAATAGAAACCACCCAGGCAGAAAAATACGAACGGGAGAGCGCTGGCAAAGTACTTTTTATGGTCGCTTGAGCGCTGGGAAAGCATCACAGTTTAGTACTCTCCCAGCGTCCAAAATGATAACCACGGTAAACGGTATGCCGTTGCTATTTAAAAGCGCTTTGAAAGCGCTTTAAAAACAAAAAATATGGTACTATTATAGCACTTTTAGAACAAAAAAATGGGACGTATCTAAATTGTATAAGTCCCTAAGACACAACTTTTTTTTGTGTTTATTTGAATAAAGAAATTTATTAAATTAGGATAAAAAATTGATTGACTAATTTATTAGGATAAAAAAAAAATTTCGACAAACTTTGAAATATTTTCCTGGAAAATTTTGTTTTCCGTTTTCGTTGCGTTTTGGAATAAAAAAGTTATTAAAAATGCTTTTAGGAAAAATTTTGAAAAAGTCCCGAAAAAAGTGGTGTATTGAACCGAAACGGGTTGTGTTCCAAAGGGATAGGCCCAGTGACATTTCATATCCAAAGTTTAAGACACTTCCTCACGAAAGAAACAGGTGTTTTTATATAAAAAGTGTCAAGTTTGTAATATGTTGGTCATTGTGTATAAGTGACATATCATGAGAACTATCAAGGACCGGCCACTAATCCTGCAAGGAAATAAAAAGTATTCCAATTGTTATGAAAAATAATAAATTTTAATAAAATATTTATATTTTGAACGGATTTAAATAGAAAAACATTGGCAAAGCGCTTGGAAAGCACTTTTTCGATTTCATACTACCTTCTACACAAAAAATTAAGTGCTTTGCCGAGCCTTTTTCTTTGGAACGGTTGGCAGTTTCTGCCTGGGCAACTACAAACTACACTCAAAATAATAACTCTGTAAAATGACTGTTATCTTAATTCAACAGATATTTGACAGAGTTTTCTGTCAAAATACAGATTTAAAGAAAATACTTTGTATTTTGTTGTGACAAAAAAACAAAGTTTCACCTGTTAAATTACTTTTAACTTTGTAATCTTAATTTTACAGATAATTAACAGAGTTTTCTGCTAAAATGCAGATTTAAGCGAAATACTCTGTATTTTTTATAACCAAAAAATAAGTTTTATATATATTTTTATCTTTTTCTATGTAATCTTAATTTCATAGTTAAAAACAGAGTTTTCTGTAAAACACCAAAATTTATCTGTATTTTTTTTTTTTTTAGAAAATGTTAAAAAAATACCAAAAAAATCTTTTCAAAAATCTTATAAAAATTTTACAAAATAACATGTATTTTACTAAACTCTGAAAATTTACAGTTTTTTTCTGTAAAATTTTTGTTGCATCAAATGCATTTTACAAATATATGTAAATTTACAGAGTTTTCTTTGTTGAATGGTGCTTTATTTAACTCATATTTTACTAAAAACTCTGTAATTTAACATTTTTTTTTGTCAAAATCATTTTACAGAGTTTTATAGTAAAATTACCAAGTGTAGGTTGCTTTTTTTATAAATTATGAAATTTTCCTTTTTCTATCTTACTGCATCAATATTTGCTTTTTCCATAATATGGACTTAGCTCCTTTTCACATTAAGCTTACGTTATTGAAAGTGAAAAATTTCCATTTTTTAATAAATAACCATTTGTGGTTAAAATGTCCAATTCGGTTAAATTCACTCAATAACATAAATGGTTTTCTGTCAATATTTTTTTTCATTTTAATTTTTTTTGTCGAAATCATCATAAATAAAACGTGATGTCAGCAAAGACCATGAAAAAAATATTAAAAAACGGTATTTAAATGCTTATAAAAGGATTAAACAAAAAATATTAAAAAAAATATATCAATTTGAAACAAAGTCATCATATAAAGTTTGATTTGTATAACAATGACTAATTGATGGAACAGAATGAATAGAAAATGTATGTAAATGAAATCGTTTTGAAAAAAAAATGTATATTAGGGCGTCCCGACATTTATAAACTTTCGAATTTCGAGTCGGAATATCCGCTGATCAAAGACCACGGATTAGCTGATTGTGGGACAAGTTAACGATTAAAAAAAAATGCAATCCGCGAAATTTTGAATTTCATTTTCTTTCTACGTTCAACATTTCTCAGTCTGATTATCGCCTTAGAAGCTATTAATCGATATATGAAAAATTTTGTTTCAATTTTACCGAAATTTGTGGAAAAAAGTAAATTCAATTGCAAAATTTAGAAAGAAAAAGAAAATTTAAAATTCATTTCTCTTTTTACAGTTCAATTCTAATCAATTACGAAGAAAATAAGACGGGTTTAAAAAAAATCTGTTGAAAATTGTAAAAGTTACTTGAATTTGAGTAAAAATGCTAAAATTTAGTTTTTATACAAATACAGTTATTTTTGTGTGTTTTTACATTCGGCAACACAACTATATTTAAATAAAACCAAATTTTTTTCTAAGTAATGCATTTTTGTTCAAATACATGTAACTTCTCCAATTTTTAACGGATTTTATTAAAAACTCTCTTATTTTCTTCGTAATAAATCAGACTTGATCACTTAATACTGAAGTAACTTAATGTTAGTGAAATTAACAACGGACCCCAGAGTCTATGAATGCTAAAGTTACACGCCAGCATCCACTTATACTCAAAAAAAAACCTTATCAAAATTCTAGAAAAAGTCCCGTAATCACATTTTATTAATATCTGACAGTATTCCTTGTTTCTTAACAAAAAATTTTCGATCGAAATTTAAATTTTTATACCCTCCACTCTAGTGATAGAGGGTATATACATATAAGTTTGTCATTCCGTTTGTAACTCATTGAAATATCGGTCTGGGACCCCATAAAGTATATATATTCATGATCCCCGATCGATTTTAAGACATTCTAGCGATGTCCGTCTGTCCGTTTGTCCGTCTGTCTGTGGAAATGGTGATCACGGCCAAAATATTACACGGGGGTGACTGAAACTTAACATATTTATTTCCTGAGAAGTTTGGTATTGCATTTGAGCGATATCGGTTCAGCGGTTCAAAAGTTATGACCGAAAATGTAAGGACACCTCAAAAATTTTAGTACATTCAACATAACCTAAAAATACAAAATGCTTTAATTCGGCTGCTGGTTGCCTTATGTGAACATGATTGAACACCAATTGGTATTTAAACAAGTACCAACATATTTTGAGACAAAAAAAAAAAAAAATCGCGGATTTTTTTTACCAAATTTTTTTTTTTCGCGGAAATTTTTTTTCACAAAAATTTTTTTTTTTCAAAAGTCGTTTTCTTTTAAATAAAGTTTTTGCAAATATCTTTTAGAAATTGTGGAGGGAATCACTACATTCGGCAAGGCCGAATTTAACTTTTTTACTTGTTTTATATATGGTTTTGAATTGAGAAAAGTGTGAAAGAAAAATTTTTAATTTTTCTAAAAATTTTGACATCCTGGTTTGTTTCTTACTAGTTTCATATTATCCAGTTATAATAATCTTCAGAAAAACTTTTAATGTCAAATTTATTTAGTTAATAGTCAATAAAACTCTATATGTGAAAATTATTTACAGATCGCAGCCGACAAGGATTGAACTCATCATCATCTGTAATACTTTGCTATTAACTGCTTGTAACGTACAATCACTCTAGACCGATACGCCAAGTAGGCTGTTAAGCAAGTATCAACTAAATCTGATTTTTTCAATTCGAGTGTGGTTGTTGCTGTTGTTTTTTTTCCTAACAGAAGACTTTGTTATTGTAATTATGTGTAAACAAACTTATTTTTAGTAATCATTATTCTTCTTCCTCTCCTTCATCAATTCTGATCTAAGTACTTATTTTTGCAAACATTCCCAGACATGGTCTATATTTTAGACACAAATGTTAGGTGTTGCCATTTTTCCAAAGATACTGATTATTGCCACTTAGGGCGACTTATAGTCGTTATTATTAAATTATTGTTTCTGTAAAGAGCTCAGGCTCTAATTATAATTATGTATTAAATTTTTTGATTTGTTATATATGGTTTTGAATTGAGAAAAGTGTGAAAGAAATTTTTTTTTTTTGCAATTTTACAATTTTTTTTTAAATTAGTTTTTGAAGAAAATTTCACGTTTTCTTACAGAGAAATTTTCAGAATCAAACAAATTTTTCGAATACATCTGAAACTTTTTCTAAAGGAGGAATTTATCCTGTATCAAAAGTCTTAAATTCATAGAAATTTTTCTTATATTAAAAGTTTCAGATTGTAAAATATTTTTCGTACTGAAAAAACTCAAATTTTGAGATTTTTTTAGTCTAAAGCTCATAGAAGTTTTGCAAAAATAAAAAGTCTCAGATCTTGAGACACTTATCGTATGCAAAGTCTCAGATTCTGAGACATTTTTCCAATAGAAAAAATTTCTGCTTCTGAGACTTTTTTTGTATAGAAAAAGTCTAAGATTCTGAGACATTTTTTGTATAGAAAATGTATCAGATTCTGAGACATTTTTTGTATAGAAAAAATTTCGGATTCCGAGACAATTTGCGTATAGAAAAAGTCTGAGATTTTGAGACATTTTTCGTAAATAAAACGTCCTAGATTCTGAGACATTTTCCGTATAGAATAAGTTTCAGATTTTAACACTTTTTTCGTATGGAAAATGTATCAGATTCTGAGACGTTTTTCGCATAGAAAAAGTCTTAGATTCTAAGACATGTTTCGTATAGAAAAAGTCTCAGATTCTGAGACATGTTTCATATAGAAAATGTCTCACAAGGGAAGTATCTCAACCCTTATCAACCGATTTGCATGAAACTTGAAATATATATAAATGAGACAATTCTAAGGTTGGGTTGTCTCGGCTTACCGGCCATATCGGGGATTTAAGGGTACAAAACATGGGTAAAAAAATTGCGAAAAAATCGTTTTTTGGATTTTTCATCCATTTCTTTTTAAGAAACTATATGTTTACATATGAGAAGAAAGGTTTTTTTTTAATGGCATAAACTTGTAAAAATTCGGCTTTGTTAAATATTTTTTTCATAAAAATGTGTAAATTTTGTAGGGTATTTTTATGAAGACATATACCTAAGATATTCATATGAATACGAAATAATCTTTATTAAATTTAAGTCGACACGTATTTTTGCTCTAGACGATATTCCTCTTAGTTCGGGAGTTATCAAAAGTTTCCCGAAGGTTCACATTGTTTCATAATGGGACAACGAAATTTTAAAACACTGATATGGCCGATAAGCCGAGACACCCCAACCTTAAAATCGTCTCTTTTATATATATTTTAGGTTTCAGGCAAATCTGTTCATAAGGGTTGAGATACTTTCTTTTTCAGATGCTGAGCCATTTTTGTATAAAAAAAAGTTTCAGATTCTGATACATTTTTCGTATAGAAAAAGTCTTAGATTCTGAGACATTTTTCGTGTAGATTAAGTCTCAGATCCTGATACATTTTTCCTATTGAAGAAGTGTCAGATCTGAGACGTTTTTTGTATAAAAAAATCTCAAATACTGAGACATTTTTCGTACAAAATTATTCCCAGATTCTTAAACATTTTTCGTAAAGAAATTGTGGCAGAATCTGAGACATTTTTCGTATAGAAAAAATTCCAGATTCTGAAAAATTTTTCATTCAGAAAAAGTTTTAGATTCTGAGACATTTTTCGTATAAAAAAAATTTCAGATTTTGAAACATTTTTCGTATAGGAAAAGTTTCAGATTTTGAGATGGAAAAGGTCCAGTTAAAATCAAATTGTTTCACGCAAATATCATGGGTTTTATTAGTAAAGAAAAATGACCTCGAGCTAAAATACCACTACTCAACATTTATTTTAGTTTCTTTGTCTTAAAACCGATAACCACATGAGTTTAGTTTGTACCAAAAAAGTTTCTCTTCCCGAGTAAAAATTTTTATTTGATGCAATATACAGGGTGATTCAGTCACGACCCGCCGAATTTTACCAGCGTATTCCTTGGCTCATTTCATGAAAATATGTCCATTACGACCATCCCCCGAAAATGCATGTGTGCAAAATGGCAGCGGTTTGAAAATTTTCGGACTAGTGGTTAGAGGGTAGTAGGGTAAAATTAATAACTTCTGAACCTGTTGTCCGATTTTTTTGTTTTTAGGCTTGATGGAAAGTTCATTAGGAGACCTTTCAGAATCAATAACAAAAAAATAAAGTGAAATCGTTGAGATACAGAGCTTTTAAAAATAAAATTTGAAAAAAAAGTCATACAAATTTGCACATAACCTCAATTTATTCAGCCAGATGGCAGGTAACTTATATTTTCCCCCTCTTAAAAGATAGCCCTACGTCTTACCTTTCCAAAATGCCCTAAAAGAAGCCCAGAGGTCTTTCTGTTCTAAAGTTATGACCATTTGATTGAAATGCAAACAATTTTTTTTTGGGTTTGGAGGCGAAATAACAGCACACATTCATTTGTTTTTGTAAATTAACAAGTTTAAAATTTTTTTTATTAAAATTTTTGGAAGGCAAATGGTCATAACTTTGGAACGGTAAGACCTCTGGGCTTCTTTGAGGGCATTTTGGAAAGGTAAGACGTAGGGCTATCTTTCAAGAGGGAAAAAAATATAAGTTACCTGCCATCTGGCTGAATAAATTGAGGTTATGTGCTAATTTGTATGTCTTTTTTTTCAAATTTTATTTTTAAAGCTCTGTATCTCAACGATTTCACTTTATTTGATTCTGAAAGGTCTCCTAATGAACTTTCCAACAAGCCCTAAAACAAAAAAATCGGACAACAGGTTCAGAAGTTATTAATTTTACCCTACTACCCTCTAACCACTAATCCGAAAATTTTCAAACCGCTGCCATTTCGCACACATGCATTTTCGGGGGATGGTCGAAATGGACATATTTTCATGAAATGAGCCAAGGAATACGCTGGTAAAATTCGGCGGGTCGTGACTGAATCACCCTGTATAATGATATGTAACACAATATATATTTATACGCAATTTGATCCGAATAATGGTGGATCTTTTTGCATTAAAAAAGATCAAATTGTATAAAATATGATTTGATTTCATCCGAGTTTTGACCAGACATTCCCATATATTGGTGGATCTAATTAGATCTAATTGCATAAAAACTTATAAAATCCTGGTGTTTTTGGGTTTGGGTTGAGATACACCACAGGTCAACGATACATTCACCAAACATATAATTTTCTAAAACAAAAAAATGTTTGGGTACGCTTCGAACCAGATAGGTGATATACATAACCCTAACAAAGAAATGTTTAGGAACATTTTAAAAAGTTTCTTATACTTTGGCTAAAAAGCTTAGAAAATTTTTGGTTAATTGGAAACATATATAGTTTTATATGGAACAGAATAACCTATATATAATTTTATGTTAAATTATACAGAAAATCAAATTTTGTATTGACCCTCACATAATTTTATATAATTATATAAACCGTACACCTTTTAATCCGAATCATGATTAAATTATATATTACTACATATGACTGCATTTAAAAAATTTAGAAAATATCTCACGCGATGTATAATCATATATGATTTATTATGTTTGCATCAAGTTATATATTGTCATATATGATTATTTTTACTCGGGTTTTTTGGTATGCGACTTTTTCATTCCCGCAAGCCCCGAACTCTTGTGTGTCCAGGGCCCGACCATACCTTTAAGCGGCCCCGTTCGTAAATATTATAATTCTAAGGTAATTTTGCAAAAAAAAATCTAGTTAAGTCACGAGAAATCCTGTTTTATTTTGCCAAAGAAGTTCTAAATTTACAATTTTGTTGGTAAAAAGTTGTAAATTTACAATTTCATGGTAAAAAGCTTGTAAAATTACAAAAAAAAATCGTAATTTTTACTAGAAATTCTCGCAAAATATGATGTAGCACAAAATCTAGTAAAGTCGTGAGAAGTCCTTGTAATTTTTATCGCGTCAAGAAACTTGCAAATTTACAATTTTATTGGTAAAAAAAGCTTTAAATTTGTTTGTAATTTTACAAGCTTTTTACCAATTAAATTGTAATTTTTACTAGGTACTCTTGTAAAATAGGAGGTAGCAAAGAATTATTCTACGAGGCTTTTTTGGTAATTGTACAAGATTTTTGAGTCTCATCTTGATATATTTAGGTTTTCGATGCACAATACTGCATAAACTCAGATTTTTGCAATGTTCGGGAAACTATAAAACCGCGAATTATTATGTGATGTGAAAATAGTTTAGCCCATTGCTCTTTTTCTTTAAAATACTTCTCTTTTTTTCAAAATACTTTTTGAATAATTCAGATAATTTTTTTCATTACACAGATAATAAAATCGTCAAATTTAAATCAACATCAATTGTAAATCAACCAAACATGATATCAACCAAACATTTAGTAAAAACGGCCCCCTGTTAGTCCATAATACAAAACTTCGACTTTGTTTTCAACAAACTCAGTCACGGAATTTTATTTCAAAATTTTTGTATCATGTCAACAAATAGTGTTTGTGTTTGTTAAATTTCTTTGTTGAAAAAAAAATTTCATTTGTCAAATCAACAAATTGTGTTTGTTGAATTTCTTGTTGAAAAAAATTTAAGATTTTTTACTTTTGTCAGATCAACAAATTGTGTTTGTTGAATTTCTTTGTTTCAAAAAACAAAATTATTTTTTTCACAATCAAAATTTACAAATGATTGTTGATATTACAAATTTCTGTATAGGAGCACTTTCAGTGAACAAATTAATTGTATTCACAAATATGGGGGTCAATATAACAATTCGATTTTTTCTGTGTACGGAGATATCGACCCATGAAATTATTACACTTTCGGCATCAAAAATAATAAAAGAAAACAAGTTATTTCCTTTTATATTTTGAAGTACAGAATTCGAAACTCTTTTAGGGGTGCCTCTAGCCCGTCGGCAATTTTGGGGCAATTTTTCTTTTTTTAATAAAAAGTTTTATTTTTTTGACGTATTTTCGCATTGAATTGCGGCTAAATTTGACATTTTATTATAAAGTGATATTTATCACGTTGGCGAAATTTTGGATTGGGGTAAGTTTTTAGGCTGCCATATGAAAATTCTTTACTTGGGCTAACATTATAAAGGGTTTTTAAAGCTTCGGCGTAGCGGACATATATTTATTACTTGGAAATTAATACAATTCTTAAAAGTAAATGCAATTTGTGGTTTTTTATTCAATTGAAATTTTAAATTGATATTATTTATTTAATCGAATAATTCAAATTTAACCGATTGTTAAACGAATTAATCGCAACCTCGATTATTTGCTCGTTTAACCGATAAAACTAGAACCTAGATTAATTGTTACTTCCGTTACTATTGTTCGGCACGTATTCCGATACAAAATTCGAAAGTTACCAATTGTCGGGACGCCCTAATGTGAAACATTTGTTTTTTTTTTGGAAATTTTGTATTAAATTGTTTTAAATGGTTGTTTTGTGTAAATTTTTTTTATTTTATAAACTGCATAAAGATTTTTTTGTGTAGTTTTATTTTAAATATAAAAAATTGTGTAGATTTTATGGTTTTAGTTTTTAATTGTGGTAGATTTTTTGTTGTTTTGTAATTTTCATGTAGTTTTATGTATATTTTTTTATGGCGTTTGTGTCACTTGTATGTCAATTGAATAAATAAAATGTGTAGGATTTAATGAAAAAGACATTTGCAAAATTGTAAATATTTTATTAAAAAATATTTAAATAATATTTTTTTTTTTTTTATTTGTGTAACTAATATTTTGTGTAATTTTTGTTTCATATATTTTTTTTTGTGTAATTTTTGTTTCATTTATTTTTTTTGTGTAATTTTTTTTTTTTTGATGTGTAAAAATTTTATTTATTTTTGTAATAATTTTTTTTTTGTTTAAAAAAATTTTATTTGTTTAAATTTGTATAACTGTGTTTTATTTAAAAACTTTGTTTTGTGTATTTTGTTTATAAATAAATTTTTTGTTTGTTGTTGTTTATTTTTGTGTAAATTTGTTGTTTTATGTATTTTGGAAAATTTGATTCCATATTTGAAAATTTTCCATTTTGGTTTTGTTGTTGTTGTTGTGTAAATATTTTTTTTCTTCTTTTGTTTTTCATTTGTGTTAGAAAACCACGCGAATATAAATTTTTTTCTTAACGCTCACTCACTAAGAAAGAACTGCGAACGTATGTTAAAGTTGTTTTTAGTTGGCAAAAATAATAGCAACACTTCTAGAGAGCTAGATTTTACTTGGAAATTAATTTTATACATATTTTTTTCTTTCTTCAAAATATTCAAATATTCAAAAATCCCCTTCTCTACCTTTGTTTCGTTATTAAAAATAAAAATTATATTAAGAGATTTTTATTTGAAATTTTTTCTTTATTCATTTGATTTCAATAAAGAGCTTGTTAAAATTGTATAAAGTGTATTTTTTGTCGTCGTTCAATCATTTTCTTTATAGCAGCTGATGAGTATTTTTCATTATAAAAAAAAAATAAGACTCATGTGAAAATGTCCCCACACATTTAACGAAATGATTAAAAATGTATTAATGATTTAGACAGTTTATCTATAGAAGTGTTTTTATTTTCGTTTTTAATTTTTGAAATCAAAGAAATCCGAAAAGTAAAGAAAAATTAACAAAAATCTCTTTTGAAATGCTGATGAGCCATTAAGAAGGCATTTTTTTTTTTATAAATCTAATAAATTTTAGAAGAAAGGTAAAATTCAGCTACTCATTTTCTTTAAATTTTTGGACTTTATATTTATAAAACTAGTTTACAAATTAAAAAAAATTGCGATCCACGATATTTTGCATTTATTTTCTATGTAAAATCTTGCGCTGAATAAAAAAGAGAAGTTCAAAGATTCAAAAGTAGAACAGGTTTTGAGATATTGCTAACTTTTAAAATTTTCAACTTTTTAAAAAAGTCCTTTTACTTAAATAAAAATATTTGCACACCAAATCGGTGTATATCATTGTTATTATTTTTAAATTAAAGGTAAATAAAAAAAAAATATTTTTTTGCAAATCAAGTCTAATTTATTACGAAGAAAATAAGAGGACTTTTAAAATAAAACCGCTAAAAATTGTAAAAGTTACGCCATTTTAGTAAAAATGCATATTTCTGTGTTTATCCCTACACCACTCTGGGGTACAGGGTATAATGAGTTTGTGCTAATGTTTAAAACCCGAAATATTGGTCCTTGACCTACCTTCAAGTATACCGATCGACTCAGAATTACTTTTTGAGTCGATTTAGCTATGTCCGTCCGTATGTCCATCTATCTGTTTAAGCACTTGGAATTCAAAACTTAAGCATCTTTTAGACCAAGGACGAAGCCTATTGAAATTGGAGAAAATCGGTCCATGTTAAGACCTAGCCCCCATACAAACGCCCCCTTTGGGTTCGGCTTAAACGACTCTAATAACCGTATTATAATAGATATCGCTTTGAAATTTAGCAGGTAATCAAGTTTTGTATGCACAAATCACCATTCCAAATTTCAAAAGAATCGGGTTACACTTTCTGGTCGTCCCCATACAAACCACCCTCCCGATATTCACATAACTCCCTTATAATTCATAAAAATAGAAATATTTGATAAAAAAATTTTTTTTAGGTGTTAAACGTGTACTTTAGTAACCTAATAAAATCAGAATATAATTGGACCATTTTTGGACTAATGTAAGTCCCCCATATAAAAATTTTGACCGATATTCAGTTAAATCGGTCTATTTACAAAAAAAATAAACCATTTCCACTAAAATTTGATCTGTGTTTGTTTTCTACACTAAATAAAGATCTAACAAAAGACAGATCCAATCGGTCCATGTTTGGACCTGGACCTATTTTTCGGAAAACACTGGTGTAGGGTATCATATGGTCGGTTTTGACCGACTATAACTTTCTTACTTGTTTTATATTCGGCATTTGTGTGTTTTTATATTTGGCACACCCGAAATAAAGAAATTCAACTGTTTTTGTATAAAACTGAATTTATTAATTTTTGTTTAAATGCATGTAACTTCTACAATTTCAGACTGATTTGATTAAATATTATTTTCTTCGTAGTAAATCAGAATTAAGCCTTAAATACAGAAATGAAATTTTAAAAATTTAAACTCACAATTAGTGAAATTTACAATAGAATTTACTATTGTATAGGGAACTGATAAAGTATTTAATAAGCTTTAATATAAGAGTAAAAAGTTCAAATCCGCCTATCTTTAATTTAAAACCAAAGAGAATAAAATCCAGCGATTTGGTCCGGAGATATTTATATTTAAGTAAAATTGTTTTGTTTTTTGAATTGAAATTTTGAAAAGTTAGCAATATTTCGAAAACTGATTTGAAACTTTGAACTTCATTTTCGGATTCAAAGCGAGATTTTATATGAAAAATAAATGCAAACTGTCGTGGGTCTAAATTTATGTACACTAGTGTAATAAAAACATTATAATGTCTGAAAAAGTTCAAAGTCCTGCACTTAAGCCCATGGGATTTAAAAGTTTTATTTTTTGGTCCGCCCTCGTGTGAGCGTAAATTAAAAATGTACTTAAATAATTACAAAAATTACATGTTTCAGAAGAAAACGTCGCAGTATCTGAAAAAAAAAATATTCTATCGAAATAGATTCAGATGTTTTGTGATTTTCCTTTAGAAAAAGTGTGCAACATTTTTGCTACAGAAATTGTGCCATAGAAAAAAGCTCTGATCTAAAACATTTTTGCTGAGGAAAAATTTTCATATACTAAAATATTTTGTCGAAAAAAAAAAATTTAGAACATTTTTTAAGAAAAACAAGATTTATGATTCTAATAATTTTTTTTCGTTCAGATTTTTTGGCAGTTTTTTTTACAAAAGATTTAGACATTTTTCCAAAAGAAAAATTCTGGAACATTTTCTTAAGACAAACACATTTTTTTCACACTACGATTATAAAACATTTTTCCCTCCTTTAGAATTTCAAGATATTTCGAAAAAAGCAGGGTTGGCAACCGATACCCACCTAGAATAACGGTATTTGGCTATAATAATACCGTTTGAAATGGTATTATAACGGTATTGGCCTATATAACTAAAACGAACTGGTAGAAACACGAAGTTATACATTTAAAATACTAGAAATTTCATCAGCTTTCATAATCGCTTTTGAAAATGTCCATATCTTTATTGGTTGCGGTACAATAGCCAAATACCGTTATTCTAGGTGGGTATCGGTTGCCAACCCTGGAAAAAAGGAATCACATTCTCATGAAGAAAAGAGCCTGAGATTCTGAAACATTTCTGAAATATTATTTTAGTATAGTATGTTTTAGATTTGCCAAAACATTTTTCCTCTATTTAGATAGCTTTCAAGGCTCTGGAAAAATTCAGTTTTAATTTTTAAATCATGTCGATTTTTTTTGTTTTTTCAATGAATTTTGCAATTCCAGATCATTTCCTTGCGAAAAACATATAAAGAGTCCAAAAACTTGATAGAGGGTATGAAGCAAAATTTAATTTGCTAAAAATAGAATTTGATTTCGCCGTAAACGGAAACTTCTCTCTGTAAAAATTACACTAGTCTACAAAAATCATTTTTTTTTGCGCAGAGCACATTTTCTAAAGTATTTTGGCTTCCTTAACACGAATCTGGCATTAGAAAAGTTGTATCACATCGCCTTCTCGAGATATAGGCATTTCAATTTTTTTTTGAGGACCAAGCCCTCAAAACCGAAAATTTGTGTTGAACTTATTCACAATTTTTTTTTTCGAATTCCCAATAAAATCATCTAACTTTTGCAAGAAATCCAGACTCGATACGATCCTGGATACCATCAGGATATTATAAGGAAGTTCAAAATGTCCTTTTTATGTTTTTTTCCTTAAAAGTATACGAATTTTGAAAAAAAAAAATTCCTGTGCAAAGCAGATATGTAAAGTAAACACTCCAATTAAGAGAAACTGGGGTTAAAAACAAAAATCCGTTGAATATATTCAGAAATATGATTTTTGATGATTTTTGTTCAAATTAAAAAATAAAATAAAACACAGTTTCTACATATTTTTGAAACACAAATCTTACATCAGACAAATTATATCAAATCGCCTTCTCGAGGCATTTTCAATTTTTATGGACCAAACTTTTTCAAAACCGACCATTTTTTTTGCAAATATTTCTGGATATACTCATTGGATTTGAATTCTATTCTAACCCTAGGTTCTCTTTATTGGAGTGTCTTCTAAATTTAAAAACAAAAATTTAATTAATTATTTAATTGACGCAATTAAAAATTTACTTAAAAATTTTACTAACAATTTAAGTAAATAATTTAATAAAATTTAATAGTTTTTTAAATTTTTTTTAAACTCTGATAGTTTTTTGAATTCTCGTTTAGTTTATAGTTTTTTGTGTATGTATATGAAAGTTTGTAATCGTCTTTATAAAATTTATTTAAAATTTGAAATAAAGATTATTTGTTGTTGAATAAATAATGCATTATAATAATATAAAAAATAAATATTTCATAAAAAAATGCATTAATTTAAACTAGAGATGGGTTCACGACAGGAATTTTCGAATCGCGAACACTCACTCAAGAGAATATTTTTTCTACTCACTTACAATCGCGTGAGTAAATTTAATACAACACTAAAAAAAACCTTGTCTAATTACTAGAAAAAGTCTCGTAATCCCATTTTACCAATATTTACAGTTTTCCTTGTTTTTTAACAAATAATTTTCGATCGAAATTTAAATTTTTTTGTTGTAAATTTACAGTTTTTCTTGTAATTTTACAAATTTCCAAGGTTTTTTACAAAAAAAAAAAATCTGGAAAAATTTACGAGTGTTCCTTGTTAGTTTTATTTTGTCAAAACATTTGTAAATTTTTAATTTTATTGGTAAAAATCTTGTAAAATTACAAAAAAGCTCGCAATTTTTACTAGGAATTGTCGTAAAATAGGAGGTAAAAATCTAGTATAGTTACAAAACCTCCTTGTAAGTTTTATCGCGGCAAAAAAATTTCCAATTTTATTGGTAAAAAGCTTAGAAAATGACAAATTTATTAGTAAAAAGCTTGTAAAATAACAAGGAGTTCTTGTCAAATAGGAGGTACCAAAAAAAAAGTTACAAACTTTTCTTGTAATTTTACAAGGTTTTTTTGTTGAGTGTATGATAGCTACATATAGATGACAAAATTTTTAATTCTGCAATTTTGCTTGCCACAACCATATTTATTTTCTAAATAACATTCTGCAATGTTATTTAGTGTTATTCGAGCTAGACTTTCTTAATGCGATCTTGGACTTTATTCGATATAGAGTTATTCGAGTTATTATATTTTTGTTTTTTAATTTTTCACCAAATTAGTTAAAGAAATTTACTTTTATTTTATAGTAGTTTTTAAACTGTTGTCAAATTGCAAAAATTTTTCAAGATTTTAGGATTTATAAACTTCAGCTTAAAGTTTTTTTTTTTTTATTTTGTTTTAAATTAAGGATTTAAATTTATTTTATTTATTTCTCTAAAACTTTTTTTTTTATATCACTTCTTCTGAACTCCTTTGAATACAATTTTATACTGTTTCAAAAATGCGCAACACGCAATTTTGAATAAAATTGAAATATATTTTTTTTTGTTGTATACAAATTTACTTCATCATCACTTCATTTTCCACAAAGTGTGTATAAATTGAATATTTTTATACCTTCCACTCTAGTGATAGAGGGTATATATAAGTTTTTCATTCCGTTTGTAACACCTCGAAATATTGGTCTAGGACCCCATAAAGTATATATATTTATGATCCTCGATCGTCCGTCCGTCCGTCTGTCTGTCTGTCTGTCCGTCCGTAGAAAACACGCTAACTTTTGAAAGACTTTACAGAGGCTACTGAAGTTTGGCATATATGTTTGTCATTTACCTGGTCAGGTTGGTATTGCAATCCAGCCAAATCGGTCCAGTGGTTCAAAAGTTATGAGCAAAAGAGTAAATTTCCGCAAGGGTATTTCGCGAATTTACAAGATAAAAAACACGATAACTTTCGAAAGACAATAATGAGACTCCTGAAGCTTGGCACGTATCTTTGCCGTTCCCCGGGTCTATTTGGTTTTAAATTTCAGCTCAATCGGTCCAGTGGTTCAAAAGTTATAAGCAAAACCTTGAATTTCAGATTAGTTTCATCTAAAATGCCACGTGTTTTAACAAGTTTTAAAATCATTGGTGGTAACTAAACAATGCTTTTCAAACTTGTTTAATTTTAAAGCAATGCTTTTTAAACTTGTTTAGTTTTAAAAGCATTGGTAACTTAAAAATTACACTCGAAAAAAATTTTACACTCAAAAAAAATTTTACACTCAAAAAAATTTTACACTCAAAAAAAAATTACACAAACAAAATTTTTTTTTTACAAAAATTACAATATTTTGTGTAAGAAATATTTTTACAGTAAAAAAAAAACATAACACTCGAAAAAAATTTTACACTCGAAAAAAAAAAATTAGTAATTTTTCTTTAAAAAAAAAAAAATGACAAAAAAAGAGTTTTTTACTCAAAATAATATATTTCTAATCAAAATTGTTAAGTTTTTCACGTTAAAAAATGTACTACCCTTTAAAAAAATGCATTGTGGAGGGTATTCATAGATTCGGCAAAGTCGAATTTAACTTTTCTACTTGTTTTGTTTTATTTTTTGTATTCCTTCGATGACTATTATTGTTGTCTGAGTTTGAGTGCAGCACCATTAAAAATTTATGTACATATATTTTAATTTTTATAAATATGTAAAGATCACTTTTGCGTTTATTTATTTGCGGATTTACAAAGATTTGCGTTGAGCGTATATTTTATTATTTGTTTATTGTCCGTTAATGCATTTTATTTAAGTTTTATTTTTAAAAAAATTTTATATTTACTTAATATTTTTTTGATTATTTTTCTTTTTGGTTGTATGTATTTCATTCGATGCACAATTTGTTTTATTTATACTCGCATGAACTTTTACAAAATGCATCAGTACAAAAGAGTATAATTTATTGAAAGATTTATAAAATTGACATGTGATTTTAATGTCTTTGTTTTCTTGTAAAACAAGGAACAGTGCGTAGAAAATTTTATGCAGTTTGGAAAAAATGCGATTAGTCATCAGAAGACAAAGAAATAACAAAAATTCAAGAGAAGCTAGGATTTATTGACGATACTTTAAATTTTATAAAAATTATATTCCTTAAAACAATTTCAATATTATTTCGAATATTATGGTCCATTTGAAGGACTTATTGTAAAAACTCGATAAGCAACATTTCATTTTATGTTGGTATTTGCCTTAAAACTTTTCAAGTTATGTAGAAAATATATATTTTGAAGAACTTGTTTTATTCGACCTTTAAAATATTATATTTTGAGTAGGTTTTTTTCTAGCTCGATGTCATTATTTCCTTTACACCCGGTCTAGATTAGCAACCACCAAAGCAACTATTAAGGGTGTTCAGTGTTACATTTGACGTTTACAAACGCCAAACTCGATAGTAAGCAATGGTTAGCAATTTCATATAGACACTTGATTGCTAGCAATCTATAGTAGAACAGGCGCTCTACCATCAATTGTATACCATCATTGTATAAACTGTCCAGATTAGCAATGAAAGCCATTACAATCAATTGTGACGCATGATAGAAGTGATGATTGCTAATCTGGACACACTGTTACTAATTAAAACTATGATATTGTCATAAAATAATGTTCAAGAATTTTTTTTTTTCTGTTTTAAATTTATTTATGTTGGTCATTTTTTACAAGACTTAATCAACACGTGTTTCGGGATTTGTCAGATCCCATTGTCAAGATTATTTAGCAAAAAAAAAAACCCTATACTACAAGTAGCAAAGGGTTTTTAATGACAAATTTGCTACTTGTAATATAGGTGTTTTATTTTTGCTAAATAATCTTGACAATGGGATCTGACAAATCCCGAAACACTTGTCGATTAAGTTTTGCAAAAAATGACCAACATTAATAAATTTAAAACAGAAAAATAACACCGCTAAACACTCATTTTCCGGTTTGAATTCTGATGATCAATTTTAGTAGTCTTTGATCTCCGGACTAGAAATCTGCTCTCCAATTTTTCTCATCACGTCCAGATTTTTAGGTATTCACGGTTGAAAGCCTGCACAGCAGCAATTCAGTGGAATACAACTCTGGTATAAGCGCAATAGTAGAATTTGGCTATGGTCTCCAACATAGAAAACATTTTTTTTTTAAATTGTGGCGTTTGGTTTGGTTATAGTTGCGTTTTAAAATGATACTGTTAAAATGACTATTATTGTAAAATTTACCTTAGTTTCTTAATATTTTTAATAGAAAAACTAAAAAAAAAAAATATTTTACAAATTTAAGTTTTCGTTATTATTTTTCGTATAAACCGGAAAATATCTTTAATGGTTTTAAAAGTCGTTTTATAATTGGTTTTAAAAGTCTATAAAAAAGAATGAACTTTTGCCTAAATTTTGAGCCCATCACAGTAAAAATTGATCATCTGGTTTTTGTTTTAGAGTCTTCTAAAAATAGTGAGTTTATAAATTTTTTTCACAGTGTTTTTTTAAAATACATATTTGGCCAATAATAGTGCAACAACTTAAATTTTTTTTTATCCTATTTTTGAGATCATAGTTCAATTCTACTCTAACGCTTTATATCAGATTTTTATTCCACCTAATGGCTGCTGTGCAGGCTTTCAAAAAAGCCAAAAATCGCGTTTTTTTCGCATTTTCAACCACGAATAATTAAAATTCTAGACGTGATGGAAAAATTTTGAGCATAGATTTGGAATCAGCGAGTCAAAATCTTTAAAAAATTTTATATGGAACTTCAAACCGGAGCCAAAAACATTCGATTTGTTGAGCGGTGTAATTTTCTTGAAAATTATTCTATGAGAATATCATAGTTTTAACTAGTAAAGGAAATTATGACCTCGAGCTAAAATAAACCTACTCAAAATATATTATTTTGAAGAACTTTCGTACTGAAGATATTGTACGAAGGGTTTAAGCAAAAATTCTGCTAAAAATCTGCCAATGGAACATCAGTAGAACGCAAAACACACCAAAAAATAAAATGTTGCTTATCAAGTTTTTGCAGTAAGCCCTTCAATTATATTGTTGATTTACTCCTCACTACGCTATAATATTTCACAATTTTGTTTAAAAACAATGGAAAAAATGGGAGTAAATTGCACAAAGTTTGTAACTACATAAATTATATATAATGTACAATTAAATTTTACAATTATACTTACGAATAGTCATTTTTTTTTTAAATCTGTGCAAGACTCACCTGAAAAAGAAAAGAAAAAGAAAAATTTTTAATAATAGCATTCGTATGAGAAAAAAATAGTACAATAATTTCATACAAAATATGGCAAAACTTTTTTAGCTTGAAATAGGATGCACAATAATTCCAAACAAAATATGTAAAATTAAAAAAATATATATATAACTTATATTAAATTGCACAATGCATTCAACAAATTTATTACTCTTTATCACTTGTCTAGTTTGTGCAATTAAGTTAAATTTTTTGCACAACTTTTCATTTAGCCAAGCTTAAAGAAAAAAAAAAAAAAAATTGAAATTGGCGCTGTATGAACGCAGCCTTCTTTTTAAAATACAGGGTAAGCTCGAATTAACGAATTTCATTTAACGAATATTCGTTATAACGAACGACAAAAATGTTAACATTGACTACCTTATTTAACAAAAGTTACAAAAATTTTACGCTCGAAAATTTGAGGTCAATCGGATTAAATTAACCCGTGGCGCCCGGCGGTTAAAGTTTTGGATTTCTGAAAAAATTAAAAAAATTAAATTTAAAAAAAAAATATTTTTTCGGCACATCATATTTGTTAATTTCGATGCGCTGAGCACGAATATAAAAAAAAAAAAATTAAAATCGCTCGATCGGTTTTCGAGATATCGCCATTTCAAATTAGTAAAAAATTATGTTTTTTTCTAACGTTCAAGAAATTTTTCAAAAAAAGTATCAAAATTTCATTTCGCCGACCTTTTTTTTAGAGTTTGAGACAATCTGTCATTTTAATCAAATTTGAGCCAAATCCGATCATTTTAATCCGTGGCGCCCATCGATAAAATTTTTTGCTTTTTCGAAACTTTTTACTAAAAACTGTAATCTTTGATCGAAGGGCGCCACTGGTTAAAATGATCGGATTTGGCTCAAATTAGGCTTAAATGAAAGATTGTATCAAGCTCTATGAAAGGGTTAAAGTAAAGAAATTTTTGAGACTTTTTTAAAAAAATTTCTTAAACGTAGAAAAACCTACCATTTTGCAATTTTTTTTGACAAATTTTAAATGGCGATATCTCGAAAACCGCTCGACCGATTTTATAATTTTTTTCATATTCGTATTCAGCATGCTTAAATTAATAAAAAATAATGTATCGCGAGATATTTTTTTTTATATTTTCATTTTTAAAAATCGAAAATTTTGGTGGAAATTTTCCAAAAGTCCAAAACTTTGATCGAAGGGCGCACAGTGTTGCGTCTTCATGTAAAGAGTGGCCAAAAATAGAAGGAGTTAAGTTAGAGCGTTAAAATTTGGAACACTTGTTAAGATCGATAAGATCAAGAAAAATTTTGAATTTGGTCAATATCCGCCCAAGGATTCGTATCCTTCCCATATATCCTGAAATTAAAATACGGCATAAAACGAAAACTAACGCTCTAATCTTCATGTTATTTATTATAGTTATTACCTATAATGCCATTAATTATTCTACAAAATTTTGTCCCATTCGGAGCAAGGATACGCCTAGCTCAAAAATGTCCTTTTTAAAATGACGTTCAGAAAACGGATAAAAATTTAAGTTATTTCATGAAATTATGAAAATCCAACTGTTATAATATGCTCAATGTATTTACCAAAATTTGTGCAAATCGGAACAAGGATACGCCCTCCTCGAAAATGTCCTTTTTTAAAAAAAGTCAAGAAAAAGTTAAAAATTCAAATTCCTGCATGAATTTTTGCATCCGCAACACTTAGAATATACCTTAAATCTTAATCAAATGAAAAAATTGAAGCAAGGATGTAATACATAAATTAAAAATGTCCTTAAAAAATTTAAAAAAGTTTAAAAAATCCTTCGTACTTCATGAAATTCTGTTCTGATAATGTTGAAAATACCTTATTTTAGTATAATTGAAGCAAGGATTATCCTTAACCTATCCTTAGGATATTCTTAGCGCATAAATATCCTTTTTTAAAGACTTGAGAAAATTCAGGGAAATCCTTTGACCTTAAAACTATCAATAATTCACAACATTTTTGCACGTAGTATTTACAATACGTTGAATATTGTTTTTAAATTTAAGCAGGGATATGCCTATCTCAAAAAGACCGTTAGAAAATAAGCAAAAATATAGTACAACGTACTTCCTCAACAAAATCTTTCTAAATAAAAGTCTGCATCTGTTAATGTACAACTGGTGTCTAGCCAAGCATCAAATTTGTGTCAGGCCTGAATGACAATTAATGGTTCTTGGACCAATTTAAATAAAATTTAAAATTTAACAGACCAATTCATTTTGCATTCCGATTTATTATATGTGTTCCATAACTATTTTTCGCAAAACATTTCAAATTATCAAGGACAACTGCTGCATCTTGGTGTTTTCGTTAAAAAAATTTCCAAATTTATTTTCGGGTTCCCACAAAAAAAAAATTGATTAAAAAAAAAAGTGGAAAAACGTGGACGAGTTCTTTTGTTATTTGTAATCTACATACCTATACCAATATTTTCTGCAAAGAACTAAGCGCGCCAATGAGGGCCACAAAAATGGCTGACTATCAAATATGAAATTTGCAAAATAAATTAGTATTTTCTTTGGAACTCACTTTATAACAGCGTTACTTACCATATGATTAACTTATGTCGACCAAAACAGCATTATCATACAAGCAATATATCTAACTTAAAACTTCATTACCAATAACGTCGAATTTTAAATGCAAAATAATTATTTAACCGTTACAAGTACATGTGGATTTCAAAGATTTTAAAACCAAAATATGATATATTTCAAAAAGTTCAATTTTAGAGACATGTAACTTAAAAACTATTAAAGATATCTATAAACTGTTTTGGATTTGTTTTATTTATGATGTTTTCTAAAAATAAAATTCATATACCCTTAAGTTTTAAGACATTTAGTTTGACCATTTATGGCCAAGGTCACAACACTGTGGGGCGCCACGGGTTCAAATGATCGAATTTGGCTCAAATTGGTTTTAAATGAAAGACTGTCTCAAGCTCTAAAAAAACTCAGCGGAGTGAAATTTTTAAACTTTTTTTAAAAAATTTTTTGAACGTAGGAAAAACCGTCATTTTTTGCAAATTTCATATAGCAGTATCTCGAAAACTGTTCGACCGATTTTAAAATTTTTTTGATTTTCGTGCTCAGCGCATCAAAATTAACGAATACGATCTGCCGAAAAAATATATATTTTTTTAATTTTATTTTTTAAAATTTTTCAAAAATTCAAAATTTTGACCGCCGGGCGCCACGGGTTAATTTAATTCCATTGGCCTCAAATTGGTACAACACAAGGTTTAGCCCTAGTAGAATAAAAAAATGCCTGGACTTTGAAAATAGGAGAAAAAAAAATTTTTAAATTTTAAAATCGTCGGAGTCGTAAAAGTTACATTTTAGGGTCAATATCCACACAAAAAAATATTGGACCTGTAGGGCAATGTTTTTGGGTTCCTTTTTTGACTTGAAAATCGGAAATTTCCGAACAAGGCAAAAGATTTTTCGAATTTTTTACCATAAAAACACTTCTCAAGTAATGTCCGAATATTAACTAATATTTTGTTCGGAACTTTTTGATTTTCAATTCAAAAAAGTAACCCAAAGACCCTACCCTACAGGTCCAACAGTTTTTTGTGTTAATATTGACCCTAAACGGAAACTTTTCCGACCCCACTGTTTTTATCGTCCGAAAAAATGAAAAAACGAAAAAAAGAATTTACAGTTTTTCTAAGACTTCAAAGTTTTAGAAGATAAAATTTTATAAAATATTTTTTTAATATTTGTACTTGTCTTAGGGTGCCACTAGTGATAGCAAATGAAAGAGGAGGATCTCCCCTAATTTTCCTATTTTATTTTTTTTACATATCATAAACAAGTAGAAAAATTTAATTCGACTTGGTCGAATCTATGAATACCCTCCACAATGTTATCTGATAGTAATTTTCTAAAAAAAATTTAAAAAAATTGCATTACAAATTTTTTATTAGAAATATGTATATTATTTTGAGTCAAACTTTCTTTTAATCAATCAAATTTTTTTGAGTGTAAAATTTTTTTGACTGTCAACATTTTTTTGAGTCTGCCATTTCATTAAAAAAAAAAAAAAATAATGTGTACATTTTTTTTTTAGTGTAACATTTTTTTTGAGTGTAAATATTTTTTGAGTGTACAATTTCTTTGAGTAACAAATTACTTTGTAAAATATTTTTGTTGTTTTATACCTATATGTAATACAAAAAAAACTATTTCACATATTTTCTTTTTATATTACCATCCTCTTCTTTAAAAACCAAAAACAAATTAACATTCAATCAAACACATACTTTATTTGATTTTTTCCCGTTACATACAGTTACACTAACAATAACAAAACAATAACAAATATTTACTTGTCTAACAACTAAACTGCACCCCACGACAAGAAAACAAACAACAACAGGTTTTACAAAACTGGTATTTCACCATGCTTTTAAAACTTGTTTAACGAGTTTTCAACAGTTTAAGGTGAAACAAATCTGAAATTCAGTGCTTTGCTTATAACTTTTGAACCACTGAACCGATTTTGCTGAAATTCAAAACCAAACAGCCTTGGGGAACGACAAATATATATGCTAAGCTTCAGCCCCCTCAGAATTGTCTTTCGAAAGTTATAGTGGTTTTAATCTTGTAAATTCGAAAAATACCCTTGCCGAAATTTACTCTTTTGCTCATAACTTTTGAACCACTGGACCGATTTCGCTGGATTGCAATACCAACCTGACCCGGTAAATGGAGAACATATATGTCAAACTTCAGGAGCCTCCGTAAAGTCTTTCAAAAGTTAGCGTGTTTTCAACGGACAGACAGACAGACGGACGGACGGACGGACGGACGGACGGACGGACGGACATCGCTAGATCGACTTAAAATCGATCAAGGATCATGAATATATATACTTTATGGGGTCCTAGACCAATATTTCGATGTGTTACAAACGGAATGACAAACTTATATATACCCTCTATCACTAGAGTGGAGGGTATAAAAAGAGGTAAGTTACATGCTTCCTAAACTTTATCCTTCAATATCATTCAAAATTTTTAACAAAATATTTTGATAAAATTTTCAAATGACTTTGCTCATACCCTTTTATCCTTATATGGCAAAATAAATAAAAATGGAAAAATTTGGGAAGATTCTTCTCTCAATAGTGTCATCCTAGGTCATCATCATTTTGAAATCCTTTTAAAAGGAAACAGGATCAGGATAAATGCAGTTTTACTCCACTTGATCTCTACTTTCAGACGTATATCATCCAGTTTTTGTTTAATATTGGCTGCCGGACGGTGTTTTAGAGTTTGAAAGAGGCAAAAATTTTCTCCACCCTTATACAAAAATGAACGTACAAATGTTTTATGGTTTCGGGCTGACTAAGAAAAAGTTCGGAAATGGGTGAATTCGGATTTGGGGTATGACGTTTTCCCCTTGAAGAACAAAACCGACCTCAGAAAATAACGTAATTTTTACACCGTACTTTGTACTTCTGCTAAACAAATCAAAAAATTTTTGTCTTATATTCGTATGTTAGTAGACATAATGAGTATTTATGTTCTAAATACACATCAGAATACAGCTCTAAAATTTCACACGAAATGCCCAACCAAACCATCTCTATTTAATTCAAACATACCTTCATATATGTTTATATTTTGCTACAAGCGATTGTCAATTTGCTAAATACTCTAAATACTCTTGACAATGGAATTTGACGAATTCCGAAAAACGTGTCGAGTAAGTCTTACAAAATGACCAAACCAATCAATTTAAAACAAACAATTTATAAATATTTCTTGAAAATTATTACTTTGACCATATCATCGTAATGATTAGTAAAAAAATATGACCTTGAGCTAGAATAATCTTTCTCAAAATAAATTTGTTAACATTTATCGCCAAGGAAAGGTTTTCCCAACGGACCCTGCCGAAATTTTTTTTAAGTTGTTGGAATCCAAGTAAAAATGTGAAGGATCAGTTCTGATTCGAAAAATGGATCGCTAAGATTATATCAGTTTTAATGGGATGGATACAATTTTATCCGAAAAATGGGTTTATCTAATTATATAAACCCATTTTTCTGATGATATTGTATCCGTCAGGATTAAAAGTGATCTAATCTTAGCGATCCATTTTTCGGATCAGTACTGATCTTTCAAATCTCGGATCAGTACTGATCTTACTTGGATCAGTACTGATCTTTGAAATCTCTGATAAGATATGATATACTATATAAGAATATATCTAAACATTTTTACTCGGGAATGTATAAAAGATTCCGTATAGCCAAATTAAACACTCCCATTTGTTTCATATTTTAATTTAACCTAGAAATAGTTCATTTGTACACTCAAAAAAAAAAACTGTAAAGTTAACAAAAAATTTAGTTAAATTTAACTAAAAAAGCACCTGATTTTGGGCCTACTAAATTTTTAGTTAATTTAACTAAAAATATTTAGTTAACTTTTCGTAGAATGAATGTAGCAAAAAAAACCGTAACTTTAACTAAAAATTTAGCTGAAATTTCGTAACGTTTTTATGTATAAATATTAACAAAAAAAATAGTTGAATTCAGCTAAACTTTTTGTTACTTTTCGTAAACTTAAATTTAGAAAATATTTTGTAAAAAATTAAAAGATTATTTTTTATATTTTTTCATCAGCTTAAGTAGAACTTATGAGATTTGCATAGGAGGCTTCTCAAGAAATTCCACTTAACAAATTTGTTACGAAAAATCAGCAAATTAATTAGTAAAAATTCGTAAACTCAGTTTTGAAGTCAACAAAAAAAATTAATTCAAAATTTGTTAAAAACTAGTATTTTCGTAAATTGAACTTAACTAAAAAAAGTAGTTAAAAGCTGATTTTAACTAAAAATTTGCTAAAAAGCCAGTAAACTCGAGTTAACAAAAAAAAAATTTGTTAACTTTACAGTTTTATTTTTTTGAGTGTACACGTGCCTTTTATAAACCCCTTTTTATACATTTTTATTTTACCTTTCAATTTACTAATAATAAACAGAACTTTACATTGTTACAAAACCCATTTAAATTTATTTTTAAAATGTTTTTTTATCCACAAATAAATAAAAAATATTAGAGGTATTCAGAGTCTTGCTGCCAGCCCTGACAATGTAGCAAAAGAGTATTTCTTTCAAAAAATACATCTATTTTGAAAGATAATTTGAAAAAGTGCTCTTGTAAAATCAGTACAAGGTCTGGAAAGTAAGAATCTGAATACCACAATTATTTTGTTTTTTGAGTGTAAACATTTTTTTTGAGTGTAAACATTAAAAAAATTTTCAGACTCTTAGAAATTTTCTAGAAAATCCTTAAGAATATGTCCCATATTTTGAAATATTTTTCCTTAACAATTCCGTATCAAAAAATGTTCAGATTTTAAAATTTTTGAGATATTTTTTATGTAGAAAATTCTCAAATTCTGGAATTTATGCAAGGAATTCTCATATCTAAAACATTTTCGTTTTGAAAAATTAAAAAAAAAATTAAATTGAAATCATTTAATAACCAATAAATTATCTAGATATACCTATCAAAAACCATTATAAAACATTCAACTCATCTCAACAAACGTCATCATTCTTGTTCACATTTGTATAAATTTTATGTAAAATTATACAGATCAATCTTTTTAAATGATCTCATTATTTCACCTAAAGATTTTACGCCTGTTGATGTTTTATTTATATTTTTTATGGTTGTTTATCTTTAAATATTTTGCTCCATATTTTTCTGAAAAAAGCATTTAAATTTTCAACAATAGTGCAAAAAAAAACAAAAACTATTTAAAAACTGCAACATTGTAACAACTGTAAAATATACTACAAAACAAATAAAAACAAATTGTATATTTATATCTAGATGGATTTTTAAAAGCAATTCCAACTAAAAAGTACTAGAAAATACTTAAATAAAACATTGTATAAAATGTATGAGTGCGAGTACGAGAACTATGCAGACTAACACAAACCAAAACTTATTGAACCAGATAAATATGATTTTTAATATATTTTTTTGTTGTAATTTCTATTTGTATTTAAATAGAAATTTTAACTTATTTTCTGTACAATATTTTTGTATTGTAAACAATTATATTTATGCAAGCAGTGTGTGGTAAACACTTGTCCCTGGAATTTAAAATTAGGGTAAGAAATGGCACATATGGCATTCCTTACCCTTTTTTTCTAAAAAAAAAACTAGTACCTTTTATAAAAAGGTACTAGTTTTACTTTTATAAAAGGTACTTTTTATAAAAGGTACTTTTTATAAAAGGTACTTTTTATAAAAGGTACTTTTTATAAAAGGTACTTTTTATAAAAGGTACTTTTTATAAAAGGTACTAGTTTTTTTTTTAGAAAAAAAGGGTAAGGAATACCTTTTATAAAAAGTACCTTTTATAAAAAGTACCTTTTATAAAAAGTACCTTTTATAAAAAGTACCTTTTATAAAAAGTACCTTTTATAAAAAGTACCTTTTATAAAAAGTACCTTTTATAAAAAGTACCTTTTATAAAAAGTACCTTTTATAAAAGTACCTTTTATAAAAAGTACCTTTTATAAAAAGTACCTTTTATAAAAAGTACCTTTTATAAAAAGTACCTTAAAAAAAGTACCTTTTATAAAAAGTACCTTTTATAAAAAGTACCTTTTATAAAAAGTACCTTTTATAAAAAGTACCTTTTATACAAAGTACCTTTTATAAAAAGTACCTTTTATAAAAAGTACCCTGTATAAAAAGTACCTTTTATAAAAAGTACCTTTTATAAAAAGTACCTTTTATAAAAAGTACCTTTTATAAAAAGTACCTTTTATAAAAAGTACCTTTTATAAAAAGTACCTTTTATAAAAAGTACCTTTTAAAAAAGTACCTTTTATAAAAAGTACCTTTTATAAAAAGTACCTTTTATAAAAAGTACCTCTTATAAAAAGTACCTTTTATAAAAAGTACCTTTAATAAAAGTACATTTTATAAAAAGTACCTTTTATAAAAAGTACCTTTTATAAAAAGTACCTTTTATAAAAAGTACCTTTTATAAAAAGAACCTTTTATAAAAAGTACCTGTTATAAAAAGAACCTTTTATAAAAAGTACCTTTTATAAAAAGTACCTTTTATAAAAAGTACCTTTTATAAAAAGAACCTTTTATAAAAAGTACCTTTTATAAAAAGTACCTTTTATAAAAGGTATCTTTTATAAAAAGTACCTTTTATAAAAAGTACCTTTAGTATAGTAGTAGGATCGGATGAGATTATTGCCATTTTAGTGGGTTTGAAATAAATGATTAAAAAAAGAATAGGTATAAATAAAACAAAATGTTTTGCTTTTTAAATCATTACATTGGTGGAGGGTATTTAAAGATTCGGCACAGCCGAATATAGCTTTCTTACTTGTTTTAATTAAAAAAAAATATAAAAAAGTACTTTTTTAGGAAAAAGTACTTTTTTCTAAAAAAGGAGTTCAAAAGTTTTTTTTTCTAAAAAAGTAGTACAAAAGTACTTTTTTTTAGAAAAAGTACTTGTTTTTTGAAAAATTACTTTTTTTAGAAATTTTTTTTATTTCCTAACAAAGTAGTAAGAAATGCACATTTTTTTAAAAGTACTTTTTCCAAAAAATGTCATTTGTTTAAAAAAAGTACTATATTTTTTAAAATAATAATTTTTAAAAGTACCACTTTTTCTAAATAAGTGTATTTTTCCTGAAAAAGTACGTTCTTTTTTCATAAAGGTACTTTTCTAAAAAGTACTATTTTACCAAAAAAGTGCTACTTTTTCTAAAAAAAAATATTTTTTCTATTTTTCCTAAAAAATATATTATTTTTTCTAAAAAATCGCTAGTTTTTCTGAGAAAGTACTATTTTTTATTTTTTAAAACAATTATTTAAAAACAAAAGATCTGAAATGGGCCATGAGCCAATAACTGTTCCACGACACATGTGCCCTTGTTAGCCACACGACACATTTCAGATATGACATGTGTCATACTAGGTCACATTGCACATTTCAGATGTGTCATGTGCCGTTAGCATGGCACATGACACATCTGCAATCTGCCATGTGCCATACTAGGGCCCATAGCATATGTGTCGTTTGCCATGCTACGCGATCTAATAAAAAATCTCCAATAATGTTTTCAATCGGCCGTCAATCAGATTCTCCGTTTACTCGTTTCCAATAGATACGACTAAATTGTACGCAAAATTATAATAAAAAAGTTTTTAATAAAAACTAATTTTGGATAAGCGTTTTCAGCAGGCATAACGGAAATTTTGTTGGACCACAAATATTGTTTTGCTTATTTTTGGCCTAAAAATATTTATACTGGCAAAATACAAATATCCCCCGAACTACTAAAATACATTGTGAAATTGTTTAAATAATAAAATAATGTTTATGATGGCGATAGTGTTGCAGCTGCAGCAGCTGTTGCTGCCGCTGGCAATGTTCATTTATTGATATTGTTCAGTGGTCACTACTATTGGGGGTGGTCGCTTATGTTATTTTAAGATTAGTAAGCAAATTGTATGCGAAAACAAAAACTAATCTATACTAATATTATAAAGAGGTAATGTTTGTATGTTTGTTTTTTTGTTTGTTTGTTTGTTTGTTTGTTTGTAGAGGGTAATCTCCGGAACTACTTATCCGATTTCAAAAATGTTTTCAGCAATATTTAAAGTGTTCCTTTAGGATGGACATAGGCTGGGTTTCATCGACCACGCCCACTTCTACGCCCACTTTTGGCCAAAAAACGTAAAATTGAAAAATCTCAAAAACTACTGAACCGATTTCAAAAATTTTTTCACCAATACATACTTGGAATGGTCCTTCATGGTGGACATATGCTGGGTTTCATCGACCACGCCCACATCTACGCCCACTTTTGGTAAAAAAATTAAAATTTAAATATCTATGAAACTACTCATCCGATTTCAAAAAAGTTTTCAGCAATATTTAGAGTGTTCCTCCAGGGTTGACATAGGCTAGGTTTCATCGACCACGCCCACTTCTACGCCCACTTTTAGCCAAAAAACGTAAAATTTAAAAATCTCCACAACTACTGAACCGATTTTAAAAATTTTTTCACCAATACATGCTTGGAATGGTCCTTCATAGTGGACATATGCTGGGTTTCATCGACCACGCCCATTTCTACGCCCACTTTTGGCCTAAAAACTTAAAATTTAAATATCTATTATACATCTCATCCGATTTCAAAAATGTTTTCACCAATATTTAGAGTGTTCCTCCAGGGTGGACATAAGCTAGGATTTATCGACCACGCCCACTTATACGCCCACTTTTTGGCAAAAAAAACTAAAATTTAAAAATCTCCAAAAATGTTCATCCTATTTCCAAAATTTTTTCACCAATACTTGGTCCTTGAGAGTTGAAATATTCTAGGTTTTATTTACCACGCCCATTACTACGTCCATATTTGGCAAGAAAAACGTAAAATTTTAATATGATCAAACTACTCATCCGATTTAAAAATGTTATCACCAATATACATATATTAAAAATGGTGCTTCGGGGTGGACATGGGTTAGCTCTCATCGACCACACCTACTTCTACGCCCACCTTTGCCCAAAAAACGTAAAATTTCAAAATATCCGAAACTACTCATTTAAAAAATGTTTTCTCCAATATTAAGAATGGTCCATCAGGTTAGACATAGGCTTCGGTTCATCTACGTAAAATTTTTAAATATACGAAACTCATTATGAGATTTCAAAAATGTTTTCACCAATATTTATAATTTTCTTTCAGGGTGAGTTAGGGAAGGTTTCATTGACCACACCCATTTTAAAGATCGCTTTAGGTTAAAAGACGTAAAATTTTAAAATCTACCAAACTACTCATCTAATTTCAAAACATTCTGAAAAATGTCCTTTTTGGAAAATCCTATTGTACTGGGTCAAATACGTGCAAAGTAGTGAACTTTGAAACTTTTTCTATCTCCTGAAAATTTGGTCATAGTAACTTGAAATGTTGGATCCTCCAGCCCAAAAAATCATTCTGGAAATTTAGATTTTAATAGGGATAAGGGTAAACTATTGTAATGCGGAACTTTTATTTTTTTTAAAGAATGAAGCCTACAAAATGGAATAAAATGGGGAACGAAATGGAGTGAAACGGGGAATGAAATGGTTTCAATAATTACGATATAAGGGCTCGAAAATTTTCAAAAACATTATTTACCGAAACGAACATGATTCCGAGCTAAACGGGGCTGCTTTAATTTTATTGCTTATTCTAAATAGACTTCAACGATCAAAATTAAATAAAAAAAAAAAATCTGTAGGGAAGAATTTTAGAAATGGAGACTCTTATCCTGATCCTTCTTAAATCAGGTATTTAATATTACCGGGGGCGAAGTTCCGGTCGGGCCTGCTAGTTTATTATAATTTGATAGTTTTGAAATTGGCAAAATGTAACAAATTGTTAGAAGTTTTATTTTTGTTAAAGACTGGAAAATTTTATAACATTTTTTTTTAAATTGCAATTTTCATACACTCAAAAAAATTACTTAAAATTTAACTAAAGTAAATGTTTTAGTGCAAAAGGACCAAGTGCAATCAATACTAAAATTTTTTACTAATATTATTCAAAATCAGTAAAAATTACTATGTGGCAATAATCAGTATCTTTGGAAATATGGCAACACCTAACATTTGTGTCTAAAATATAGACCATGTCTGGCAATGTTGCAAAATAAGTAGAATTGATGAAGGAGAGGAAGAAGAATAATGATTACTAAAAATAGAATTGATTTACACAAATTACAATAACAACTCTTCTGTTAGAAAAAACAAGAGCAACAACCAAACGCCAATTGAAAATCATGATTTAGTTGATACTTGCTTAACAGCCTACTTGGCGTATCGGTCTAGAGTGATTGTACGTTACAAGCAGTTAATAGCAAAGTATTACAGATGATGGGTTCAATCCTTGTCGGCTGCGATCTGTTAATAATTTTCACATATAAAGTTCTATGGACTATTAACTGAATAAATTTGACATTTAAAGTTTTTCTGAAGATTATTATAACCGGATAATATGAAACTATGTAGTAAGAAACAAAATGAGGAGTGCCGCGGCTTAAAATGTCAATGAAAATTTGTCTCAAGCACTAAAAAACGATCAAAGAAATTTTTTTTTGAATTTTATTAAAATTTTTTGGAAAGTTTCAGCTGACAATATCTCAAAAACCGTTTAATCGATCCAAGAAATTTTTTGATATTTATATTCAGCATCATTTTATTTTTATTTTTTTAAAGTTTTTCAAAAATCAAATTTTTAGGTGGAATTTTTCCAAAATCCAAAACTTCAATCGAAGGGTGCAACTTGCTAAAATTATCGGATTTGGCTGAAATTAAGTTTAAATCAATGGTTCCCAACCTTTGATTCTCGCCCCACTGGGGGCAATTTGAATGATTCAGGGGGCAACGAGCAAATTTTAAAAATTTTTTTTTGTTAAATAAACTAAAAAAAACATAATTTTAGTTAAATTATTAAGTTAATTGTTGAAAACTTTTTTTAAAAACTTGGTTTAAATAATGCTTTTAACAAAAAGTTTGCTTAACCACAAGTAAATTTTATATTTTAAAACAAATTTACAAATTTTTCTTAAGTGTAGGGGAGACATTGTAGATTTTTTAACTTAAAAATGGGGCACGGCGCAAAAATGGCTGGGAACCATTGGTTTAAATAAAAGCGCATCTCAAGCTCTATAAAAGGGTCAAGAGAACGAAATTTCGTTTTTTTTTTTCAAAAATCGTAGCAAAAAACCGGCATTTTTTGCAAATCTCAAAAAGCGATATTTTGAAAGCCTTTTGAACAATATTATTTTTTTTTTTTAAATTTTGTAATGTTTTTTTTTAAATTTTGAAAGATTCCATATTTTGATCGCCAGGCGTAACAGGCCAATTAAATCCGATGGGCCATACATTTTTACAGAATTAAACCTTTTTTGTATTTTTCAATAATGTGGCATTAGACTGGCATTTTTCTCAAAGTTTCGGATTTTTGAAAAATTAAAAAAAACAAGTAAACTAGTTAAATTCGGCCTTGCCGAATGTAGTGATACCCTCCACAATTTCAAAAAACTTTATTGAAAAGGAAATTACTTTTGAAAAAAAAAAATTTTGAAAAAAAAATTTTTTGAAAAAAAAAAATTTCCGCGAAAAAAGATTTGGGTAAAAAAAAATCCGCGATTTTTTTCTCTTTTTGTCAAAAAATATGTTCGTACTTGTTTAAATACCATTTTGTGTTCAATTATGTTCACATATGTCAGCCAGAAGCCGAATTAAAGCATTTTGTATTTTTAGGTTATGTTGAATGTACTGAAATTTTTGAGGTGTGCTTACATTTTCGTTCATAACTTTTGAACCGCTGAACCGATATTGCTCAAATGCAATACCAAACTTCTCGGGAGAACTTCCAATAAATATGTTAAGTTTCAGTCATCTCTGTGCAATATTTTGTCCGTGACAGCATTTTCCACAGACAGACAGACGGACATCGCTTGAATGTTTAAAATCGATCGGGCATCATGAATATATATACTTTATGGGGTCCCAAATCGATATTCCGATGAGTTACAAACGGAATGACAAACTTATATGTACCCTCTATCACTAAGTGGAGGGTATAAAAAAAAAATAAATAAAGAAATATCTTCCGACACATCATACTTGTTAATTTTGATGCGCTGAGTACGAATTAAAAAAAAAAATTTTAAAATCGGTCAAACAGTTTTCGAGATATCGCTATTTGAAATTTGCAGAAAATTGCGGTTTTTCCTACGTTCAAAAAACTTTTTAAAAAAAGTCTCAAAATTTCATTCCGCCGACCCTTTTGTAGAGCTTGAGACAATCTTTCATTACAACAAATTTGAGCTAAATTTGATCATTTTTGGACTTTTGGAAAATTTAAAATTTGTCAAAAAATTGCAAAATGGGCGGATTTTCCTACCTTTAAGAAATTTATTTAAAAAACTCTCAAAAATTTTTTTTAACCCTTTCATTGAGATTGATACAATCTTTCATTTAAGCCTAATTTGAGCCAAATCCGATAATTTTAACCCGTGGCGCCCTTCGATCAAAGTTTAGGGTTTTTGGTAAAAAGTTTATAAAAAGTCAAAACTTTTATCGATGGGCGCCACGGCTTAAAATGATCTGATTTGGCTCAAATTAAGTTTAAATGAAAGGTTGTCTTAAGCTTTATGAAAGGATCAACGCAAAGAAATTTTGAGACTTTTTTTAAAAAAATTTCTTGAACGTAGGAAAAAACGCCATTTTTTACAAATTTGAAATGGCGATATCTCGAAAACCGATCGACCGATTTTATTTTTTTTTTGATGATGTGTCGAAAGATATATATATTTTTTTTTATTTTATTTTAAATTTTTTTTTTAAAAATTCAAAACTTTGACCGCCGGGCGCCACGGTTTAATTTAATCCGATTGACCTCAAATTTGTACCACATAAGTTTAAGACCTCGGACAATAAAAATTTGCCCGGACACTTGGGAAAATCGAAAGTTGACAAACAAATGCCAGTCTAATGTGGCATGTACCAAAATATTCGAGGTCTCCTTACATTTTCGTTTATAACTTTTGAACCGCTGAGCCGATATCGCAAAAAAAAACCCGTGGGGAAAGGGTGCCCCCTCTTTCCAGACTTTCACACACGAAACGTCCATGTCACTTTTTTATATTTGGCAAACATGAAAAAATATTTACTAAGTTTTAGCCAGTGCCACTGACGTAAAACTCATACAACTTACTAAAAAAAGAAAAAAATTTGGCGATAAAAAAACTAAAGAAAACAACATTTATTTCAAAAATTAAAAAAAAAAAAATTGATCTGTAAATATAAAGTTTTTTTACAATATTTGTGTTTTATCGATTTTCCTTTTTGTTTTTAATAACACTTCCTGTGTTGTTGGTGAAGTGCATTTTCATGTGTTTATACAAAACACGAAAAAAAAAAATGACTGACTCACTCACAGGTTGTAAACTAAACAATGTGAGTTTTCAGTTTTTATTTTTTTTTTTGTGTTAACAAAAATTGTATACAAATTTGTAAACAAAAAAAAATTTAAGTACTTTAACCTCACTACTACATACAGACACTAACTAACACCAACACGTAAGCACATATATACAAATATAGACGATTCTTTGTATGTGTGTGTTGTAGTGTAAGTAAACGTTTTGTATAAAAAACCTTTTTTTGTTGTACAAGTATTGAAATGTTTATTATGAAAAATACAAAACAATTCAAATAAAGGCGATGAAAAAAAGTGCCAGGTGTGTCATGCAAATGTTTGTGTATGTATGTGTGTGTTTAACATACACATATACATAAATTATGTACTATAATAAGGTGTTTAAACTACATGATTTTTACTTGTTTAAGCAAAGTTTTTACATTACGCTTTATTCGAATTATTTATTCAAAATACTATTTTATTAAAAAAAACCCTTTGATTTTTTTGTAATTTTGCTGAACTTTACTAAATTTTTCTTAACTGTTCTAATTTTTTTAAATTTTTATTTTTTTTTTTATTTTCATTAATTATCTTAATTTTCAATCTTTTTTTAATATCCTGTTTTATGAATTTTTCTGAATTTTTTAGATTTTTTTATAATTTTTTTTTAAATTTGTTGTATATTTTCATAATTTTTCTGAATTTTTTCATTCAGAAAAGAACAATTAAATTTCAGAAATGAAATTCATAAAAGCTCAGTTATTATTTTAAAAAACTCAGTTAATAAATAAAAGCCCAATAGCAATTCAGAAAAGCTTAATAAAAATTCAAAAAGTTTAACTGAAACTCAATTTAAGTTCAAAAAAGTTCAATTGAAACTAAAAAGACCCATGTGTTTCTCTGAAAAGCTTAATTGAGGTTAAGAAAACTTAAAAATCCCAATTGCATTAAAAAAATATCTTCGAAGTTTGTACTCTTGCCCAAACCATTGACTCATGATAATGTTTTGCTGTATAAGGAAATAGGTGTTCTTTCCAAAGTAAGATTTTTCTAGAAAGTATAACGCTATATTAATTTGTCATTCCATGCAAAACCCATTGAAATATCGGTCAAGGACCCTATTATGTTTAAAATGTTTAAATTGAAGTTATTTATGTTATTTATGAAAAAAATATTGATGAAAAAAAATACTGATGAAAAAAAAAATATTGTTGCAAAAAAATATTTATGAAAAAAAAATATTGATGAACAAAAAATTTTTGATGAAAAAAATATATTGATGAAAAAAAAAATATTTATGAAAAAAAAAAATTATGACAAAAAATATTAATAAACAAGTAAGAGTGTTAAATTCGGCTGTGCCGAATCTTTTATACCCTCCAACATGCAAATAAATAAATAAAAAGAAATGCGTCTTCTTTTTTTTTTTTTTGGGGGGGGGGGGTTGGTAGTGGTAATCGGGGGCACATTTCCTCTCGAATAAGTGTTAAAAAAAATAATTCTTATGCATTTTGCACTCAAGAAATACAAATTCATCATTATTTAAAAAAAAAAATATTCCACGCCCATAAAAGGGGCGGACAGAAAAACGATATTTTCTAATTCTGTGGGTCCAAATGCAGGACTTTGAACTTCTTGTAGCATAAAAATGTTGGATTTGTTAAACAAAAACACAAAAAATCATTCAAGGGGGAACTTTTTTCCCCCAGGTCCGATTTTGCTCATTTACGATTTTAACCTGCCTATGAACATAAGACTTATTCGTGCCAAATGTCGGGAGTCTAGCTCTTTTATTTTGGACTGCATCGTGTTAACTACAGACGGATAGACGGACGGACGTATATCGCTAGAATGTCTTAGAATTGATCACTGATGATAAATATATATACTTTATGGGGTCCTAGACCGATATTTTGATGACGGAATAACAAAGTGAGTATACCCCCATACTGTAGTTGGAGTATAAAAATATAAACATAAAAAAATATTGATAAAAAAAATATTGATAAAAAAATAATGATGAAAAAAAATATTGATAAAAATTGTCCATCTATCTGTTTGTCTGTGTTTGTCGATAAAAAAAGTTTTTGATGAAAAAAAAAATACTGATGAAAAAAAATATTGATGCAAAAACAATATTTATGAAAAAAAAAATATATTGATGGAAAAAAATATTGATGAAAAATTAAGATTTTTGTGAAAAAAAATATTGATGAAAAAAAAAATTATAACAAAAAATATTGATAAAAAAAATATTGATGAAAAAAAATATTGATAAAAAAAATATTGATGAAAAAAAAAATATTGAAAACAATTGTTGAAAAAAAAAAAAAATTATGAAAAAAATATTAATGAAAAATCTATTAATGAAAAAATATTGATGAAAAAATATTGATGAAAAAAAATATTGATGAAAAAAAATATTGATGAAAAAAAATATTGATGAAAAAAAATATTGATAAAAAAAAAATATTGATGAAATTAGACACACTCAAAAAATTATGTCATTAACTGTTTGTAGTTCTTTAAAAAAGTTTTCCGTTTAGTCGTTTTTAAAAGAAAAAACATTTGTTTGATGTTCAGTTTTTATTAATGACTACTTCTATCCTTTGTTTCAAAAATAACACACTAAAAAATAAAGACTTTCATTAACATTTAATCTTCAAAATTATTAATTTTTGTTCTGTAAGTAAAAACTACTGATTATTCTTAAAATTTTTTAATGATTTGTGTAAGTGTTTTTGTTTTTTTAATTGTTGGTATTTTTTAATGAGATATCATTAGTTTTTACCTACACAAGTACACACAGAAAAATAAATTGCCAACTGAATTTTTCAGTTGAAGCAACTCCAAATTTGGTTGTTGCTACTTAAATATGCTGTGAATAATATATTTTATGATTGCTTCAACTAAAAGTCAGTTATATCAACGTTTTTCAGTTGGGACTACCGATATTAAATTGCGACAGCCTATATATGAGTGATTCAACCTAATTTTAGTTACATTAACTGACTTTCAGTTGGCAATTGGCAAATTTGTTTTCTGTGTGTAGGTTATTTTTGTGTAGAAAAAAAAATTCAAAAAATTATTTATAGAAATATAAAAACATGTTTGTATCAAGTGACTTTGGCATGATGGGTAGAGTGTCTGGCCAGAATATTGTTGATTGCGGGATCGATTCCCCAAAATTTTATTAAAAAATTAACAAAAAAATATATGGTTTTGAATTGAGAAAAGTGTGAAAGAAAAATTTTAATTTTTCTAAAAATTTAGACATCCTGGTTTGTTTCTTACTAGTTTCATATTATCCAGTTATAATAATCTTCAGAAAAACTTTTAATGTCAATTTATTTAGTTAATAGTCAATAAAACTCTATATGTGAAAATTATTTACAGATCGCAGCCGACAAGGATTGAACTCATCATCATCTGTAATACTTTGCTATTAACTGCTTGTAACGTACAATCACTCTAGACCGATACGCCAAGTAGGCTGTTAAGCAAGTATCAACTAAATCTGATTTTTTCAATTCGAGTGTAGTTGTTACTGTTGTTTTTTTCTTACAGAAGAGTTTGTTATTGTAATTTTTGTAAACAAACTTATTTTTAGTAATCATTATTCTTCTTCCTCTGCTTCATCAATTCTGATCTAAGTACTTATTTTTGCAAACATTGCCAGACATGGTCTATATTTTAGACACAAATGTTAGGTGTTGCCATTTTTCCAAAGATACTGATTGCCACTTAGGGCGACTTATAAAAAAAAAATTTTTCAATAGAAAAAAAATATTTCAATAGAAAATTGTAAAAAATAACCTACGAAATCATTAATTTTTAATGTTTTCGTAGGTTATTTTTTTCGAATTTGTTGGTAAAAAAGAATGAAGAAACCCTAATTTTTTAATGTTTAATGTTATTTATTTTAGAAAATTTTGTCAACAGTAAAAAATAAATATTGATGTTTATTAAAACAAATGAATAATTACTAGGATGGTTTTCAATTGTTTATTCACTGGTTTTAAATGTGTTTTTCATTTGTTTTTGACTACAAAATATTTGGAGTGTACTTGGAAAATCTTAAATAAATTTTAGAAAAACTAACAAAAGAGGAAATTGAAACTCAGAAAAACTCAATAAAAGTTCAGCCTAACTAAAGTAAAGAAATGCCTTATAGAAATTATGAAAAGTTTTATACAAATTAAGAAAAAGTCAAAAATCGAAAACCGTATTGGAATCAAGTAAAACTTTCAGTGTAAGTCGCTTAAAAGCTCATGGGATTCAGAAAAGATCAAACAAACTGCAGAAAAACCAAATTATAATTTAGAAAAACCCTAAAATAAATTCAGAAAAACGAAGAGGAAATTGAAAGTCAGAAAAACTCAATAAAAGTTCAGCAAAGCCTAACTAAAGTAAAGAAAAGGTTTATAAAAATTTAGAAAAAGTCAAAAATCGAAAACCTTATTGGAATCAAGTAAAAGTTTTAGTGTACGTCGCTTAAAGCTCTTGGCATGTTTAAAACTAAAAGTGTAAACCCCTTATAACATTGTACAATGTATATGAGGCATTCCATGGAAAATCGGACATTTTGATTTTTTGTTTAGATTTTCCCAATTTTTTCAGTTTTGAGAACCCTTAGAAAACTCCCTCGTGGTAAATTTTCTGATTTTTTTGATGATCCTTATAAACGAAATAGAATTTTCACTGTTTTCTTTGCATAAAATTTGTGCAATTGATTGTGGAAAAGTTTTCCACAAAAAAATTAAATTCAAATTTTAAAGCTTAAAACACATTTAAGAATTTTTTTCGAATTTTTTATTTATAAAAAAAAACAAAAAAATTAGAAAAAATTTTGAATTTGGTTCATATTTAAAAAAGTTCTAAGTAAAAGAAGTTTTAGCAAAGAACCAAGCTCGGATTTTTGAAAATTCGATATCTTTTGAACGGGTCATCAAAAAAGGCTACTAAAAACTGTAAAAAATTTGGGAAAGTCTAAAAAAAATTGTTAAAAGTATCCGATTTGCCATGGAATGCTCCATATATATATATAGTATTTGAAAAGGTGTGAATGAATTTAGTAAATGTGTGAAAAACACTTACAACAAATGTTTGCTAAATTTTACATTCAAATTCTTTTTTTTTTAATGTAATTAAATTTAAGCAGTTGTTATTATGGGAAAATCATTATAATTTAAAAAAAGTTTAATTAAATTCATTTAAATTTTTACGAAAAAAAAAAAATAATTACAGTTTGAAAAGCTTTGTATAATACAGAAATTATAATATAAAATATGTTCTTTTACATTTCAAAAGCTAAAATTTTGTATATGTAGCAAAAAGAGGCGCCCACGCGTCTTTTCAATTTTTAAAATTTTCTACAAAAATAAGAACTCGTGACATTGTGGAGCAAAAGGTGTTAAAAGAAATATAAAATAAAAAGAAAATAAATTAAATTAAATAAAATTTAACAAGGTGTTTTTTCTAAAAAATTAAGAGAACATTTTCGAAAATTTTTAAGAGTTGTAGAAAATACTCTTTAATTTGGAATTGAGAAGAAAAGGGGGAAGATTGTTTAGGCAAATCTCTGAGATTCTTGAAAATGAGAAAAATTGAGTGGTTGAGTTTACAAAAAATTTAAATGATTTAAATTTTATAAAAATTTCAAAACTCTTGTTTTCTTATTATCATAAACTGAGAGATTTGACAGATTTGACAACTGTCAAATCTCTGAGTTTGTAATACAAAAAATAAGTTTTGAATTTTAAATAAATTTTTACTCATTTGAATTTTTTGAAAATTCTGCAACTCAATTTGATTTATATTAATGAATTTCAGAGATTTGTGTGTGAGTTTTTGAGAATAAAATCACTGAAACTCTTTAAAAATTTAACAAATTGAAAAAAGTCTCTGAAATTCTTGAAAATGAGAAAAATTGAGTGGTTGAGTTTTCATAATATTTAAATGATTTAAGTTTTATAAAAATCTCAAAACTTTTTTCTTTTTATCATAAACTGAGAGATTTGACAGCTACAACTGTCAAATCTCTGAGTTTATAATACAAAAATATGAGTTTTGAATTTTAAGTCCAAATTCAGACAGGGCAATTTTAATTGCCGCAATTCTGATTTTATAGTGTATCGGAGAGAGAGGGAAGAATCTTACCTCTCTGTCTGATACACTAAAAAATCAGAATTGCCGCAATTAAAATTGCCCAATGTAAATTCGGTCTAAATAAATTTTTACTTATTTGAATTTTTTGAAAACTCTGCAACTCAATTTGATTTATATTAAAAAATCTCAGAGATTTGTATGTGAGTTTTTGAGAATAAAATCTCTGAGATTCTTTAAAAATTTAACAAATTGAAAAAAATCTCTGAAAATTTTTTAAAATAAGAAAAATTGAGTGGTTGTGTTTTCATAAAATTTAAATGATTTAAGTTTTATAAAAATTTCAAAACTTTTTTCTTTTTATTATAAACTGAGAGATTTGACAGCTACAACTGTCAAATCTCTGAGTTTATAATATAAAAAATGAGTTTTGAATTTTAAATAAAATTTTACTCATTTGAATTTTTTGAATACTCAACAACTCAATTTGATTTATATTAATGAATCTCAGAGATTTGTATGTGAGTTTTTAAGAATAAAATCTCTGAGACTTATAAAAAATTTAACACATTGAGTGGTTGAGTTTTTAGAAAATTTAAATGATTAGAATTTTATAAAAAATTCAAATCTGATTTTCTTCTTATTACTATAAAATGAGAGATTTGACAGCTACTACTGTCAAATCTCTGAGTTTTTTAAAACAAAAAATTAGTTTTGAATTTTTAATTAAATTTTACTCATTTAATTTTTCTGAAAACTCAATTACTCAATTTGATTTATATTATTAAATCTCAGAGATTTGTATGTGAGTTTTTGAGAATAAAATCTCGGAGATTCTTTAAAAATTTAAAAAATTGAGTGGTGGAGATTTTTAGAAAATATAAATGATTTGAATTTTAAAAATTTCAAAAAAATTCAAATCTGTTTTTCTTCATATTACTATAAATTGAGAGATTTGACAGCTACAGCTGTCAAATCTCCTAGTTTCTAAAACAAAAAAAAAAAAGGAGTTTTGATTTTTTAATTTTCTGAAAACTCAACTACTATGTTGTTTTATATTAAAGAATCTCAGAGTTTTCTATGTGAGTTTTTGAGAGTTTTTCCAACAGTGTTTCCCAAATTTCTAAGAATTTAAACTCATTTTTAATTCACTTCACTCAACATTTTCTTAAAAACTCAAATTTTTAAGTATTCTTTATATTCACAATATCCCCAGTAAAATTGTTTTTAAAAATTTTATTTTTATTGTTCCCTTTGTTTTCTTTTTAAATCTTTTGTTGCATTTTTATGTTTTTATAATTTATGTTTCAATAATATTTTTTGTTTGTTTCAGCGGTTTTTGTAGTATTTTTCTGTTTGTTTTTTCTTGTTACTTAAGTGGTTTTGACACATTTTATAGTTCTGCTTAATTAACTGCGGGTGCAAATCTTAAATGTGTAATTATTTCATAATTTATGGTTTTTTAAAGTGGTCTAATGATATTCAAGGTTTTTATTGTTGTATTTTATTTCTTCTGCACAATTGCATTCATTGTTGATGGTAGATGTTTATTTATAATGAAAATCACAAAAAATATATTATGAAAGTAAAAGTATTTTTGTTATATAGCCCACATGCCAGTTATATTTTTAAAAATTTATAAGCTTTTATCAACCGATTCTTAAATTGACTGTAACTTAAAATATCAAAAAACAAGGGTATCACTACATTCGGCCTTGCCGAATTCAAAAAGATTATTGCAAAAAACTTTATTTAAAAGAAAATTACTTTTGAAAAAAAAAATTCCGCGAAAAAAAATTAAAAAAACGCGATTTTTTAATTTTTTGTCAAAAAATATGTTGGTACTTCTTTAAATACCATTTGGTGTTCAATTATGTTCACATATGTCAACCAGTAGCCGAATTTAAGCATTTTGTATATTTGGGTTATGTTGAATGACCTAAAATTTTGTAGGTGTCCTTATATTTTCGTTCATAACTTTAGAACCGCTGAACCGATATCGCTCAAATGCAATACCAAACTTCTCGGGAGAACTTCCAATAAATATATTAAGTTTCAGTCATCTCCGTGTAATATTCTGGCCGTGATCACCATTTCCACAGACAGACAGACGGACATCGCTAGAATCCCTTAAAATCGATCGGGGATCATGAATATAAGGGGCATTCCATGTCAAATCGGACACTTTAAAAGTTTTTTTTTTTTTTGATTTTCCCAATTTGTTTACAGTTTTTAGTACCCTTCGAAGACTCCTTCGTGGTAAATTTTCAGTTTTTTTTGATGACTCGTTCAAAAGATATCGACTTATTAAAAATTGATAGTTTGTTCCTTTACTTAAACTTCTTTTACTTATAACTTCCTCAATAATGGTCCGAATTCAAATTTTTTTCAAAATTTTTGTTTTTTTATGTACTTCAAAAAAAAATCACAAAAAATTCTTTAAAACTTAAAAATCATATACTAGAGCGCTTTTAAGAATTTGTTGGGATTTTTTTTTTAAAGTACGTAAAACAAAAATTTTGAAAAAAAAATTGAATTCGGACCATTATTGAAGAAGTACTTCTTTTTTTGTACTTCTTATTGAAGGTATTAGTTTGTTCCAAAGAAATGTTAAAACGTAAAAATTAATGGGGGTCGGTCTTATAAATGACCCCTCTATGACGCACCATAGGAGCAGTAGAAAAGATTTTAAGATTGGAAAATCACAATAAAATTTTTTCAAAAAATTTTGAAAAATAGTAGAAATCGTTATCCCACGATTCTCATGGGCAAAAAATTTGTAGAATCGATAGAAGTTTTACACAAAAAAATTTCAAAAAAATCGAAGTGTACAAACATTTTTTTTTTTTGAGATTTAAATTTTAAAATATAAAAATCATATACTAGAGCGCAATAAAAAATATATAAAAATGATATACAAAAACAAAAATTTTGAAAAAAAAAATTGAATTCGGACCATTATTGAAGAAGTTATAAGTAAAAGAAGTTTGAGTAAAGGAACAAACTACCAATTTTCAAAAAGTCGATATCTTTTGAACGGGTCATCAAAAAAATCTAAAAACTTACCACGAAAGAGTTTTCGAAGGGTACTAAAAATTGTAAACAAATTGGGAAAATCTAAAAAAAAAAAAATTCAAAGTGTCCGATTTGACATGGAATGCCCCATATATATTCTAGATCCTCGATCGATTTTAAGATGATCTAGCGATGTCCGTCCGTCCGTCTGTCCGTGTGTTGTCTGTTTAAAAGACGCTAACTTTTGAAAGACTTTATGGTAGCTCCTGAAGTTTGGCACATATTTTGGCATTTACCTGATCTGGTTGGTATTGAAATCCAGCGAAATCGGTTCAGTGGTTCAAAAGTTATGAGCTAAAGACTGAATTTTGGCAAGGATTTTTCGTGAATTTACGCTAAATTTCGAAAGGCAATCCTAAAGATGATGAAGCTTGGCTTATTTATTTGTCGTTCCCCTGGTCTGGTTCGTTTTGAATTTCAGTTAGATCTTGAATTTCAGATTAGTTTCACCTTAAATTCATGAGTTGAAAACCCGGTAAACATGTTTTAAAAATATTGGTAAGTCACAAAAATATTTAACAACGTATTTTTGTCACTCAAAAATATTTTTACAATTAAAAAAAAAAAAATACACTCGAAAAAAATTTTACACTCAAAAAAAATTTTACACTCAAAAAAAATTTACAGTCAAAAAAAATTTAGTATATTATTAGTTTTTTTTTCCAAAAATTACTTAAAAAAAGTTTTTTTACACAAAATAAAAACTAATCAAAAAAGTTATTTTTTTTCATGTTAGAAAGTTTAGTATCACTTAGAAGGGCATTGTGGTATTCATAGATTCGACCAAGTCGAATTTAACTTTTCTACTTGTTTTTTTTTTTTGTAAATTTTCAGGACCCTATCTGAAATTTTCCATTTCTTAAAAAAGTCAAGTTATCCAAAATCCGGCAGCTATTTTTTAACAATGTTTTTTTTTTATGTTTAGTTATTTGTCTATCTACACAACAAAATTCAGATATGTGGTTTTCGTTTTTTTTTTTTTGAGAAAATCGTATTTGATTATTAAATTTCATAACAATTTCGTAATTTGCTGAGTTTTCTTGTTTTAACATGGCGAATGAGTATTAAATATTTGCATTAATGTTACTCATACGCTATGTTGAAACACAAAAATACAAGAAAATTACTAAATTGTTATGAAATTCAAAATTCAAATGCGATTTTCTCGAAAGAACGAAAAATACATGTCTGAATTTTTTTGTGTGGAAAGACAAACAACTAAACTTTCAAAACATAATTTAAAACAATTAAAAAAGTTAAATTCGGCCTTGCCGAATGTAGTGATACCCTCCACAATTTCAAAAAGATTATTGCAAAAAACTTTATTTAAAAGGAAATTACTTTAAAAAAAAAATTTTTTGGAAAAAAAAATTTCCGCGAAAAAAATTTTGATTTTTTTCTTTTTTTGTCAAAAAATATGTTCGTGCTTGTTTAAATACCATTTGGTTTTCAATTATGTTCACATATGGCAACCAGAAGCCGAATTAAAGCATTTTGTATTTTTAGGTTATGTTGAATTTACTGAAATTTTTGAGGTGTGCTTACATTTTCGTTCACAACTTTTGAACCGCTGAACCGATATCGCTCAAATGCAATACCAAACTTCTCGGGAGAACTTCCAATAAATATGTTAAGTTTCAGTCATCTCTGTGCAATATTTTGTCCGCGACAGCATTTTCCACAGACAGACAGACGGACAGACGGACATCGCTAGAATGTCTTAAAATCGATCGGGCATCATGAATATATATACTTTATGGGGTCCCAGATCGATATTTCGATGAGTTACAAACAGAACGACCAACTTATATATACCCTCTATCACTAAGTGGAGGGTATAAAAAGTGGCCGGATTTTTGATAAATTGACTTTCTAAAAAATGGAAAATTTCAGAACAGGTTCTGAAAATAAAAAAAAAATAAAATTAGTCCATTATCCATACAAAACTATACAAGAGTGTAAATTTTTGAGATTGTGGTGCAAACCGTTTTAATTTGATACACCTCCCAAGCCCAGTTTTTGAAAAATTGAAAAACCAAAAACGCAATTTTCTTAGTTCCATATAGGGCTATCCATATAACCTATTCAGAATTTACAGTACACATGTTTTTTTCGCTGGACATTTGGTGTGGAATACCTGTTATGTATACTCTCTATCACTAGAGTCAAAGACTATCAATTATAAAGACATCTAAGGTCACCAAACTTCTGTTAAACCCTCTCTGGCTAACTATGCCATTACAGAGGACGAACGAAAGAGTTAAAACACTTCAATTCAACCGAAAAAAGTAGCATTTTTGACCTTACCCCTTTCGAATTTGATGAAACTTGGAATATAGTTGAGCCCTTACAAAAAATCATAGTGCCAAAATTTTAGACTTCTGGTAGTTTTTCTTCCCGAGATATGGGGTCTTGAAAATTAGCAAAATCGTATATATTTGACAAAAGTGTTCTGGGATAAATAAAGATAACTCGAAAAGTAATAATAATACAGGTCTAAGTCAAGCTGCAAATAAAAGGTAAAATGGCATTCCCCAAATTTTTTTTTGAAAAAGGTCAAAGGTCACTGGTTTTAACCTTAATTTCTGGAGAGCTATATCTCAAAAAATGATATTTTAAAAATTTTTAAAAAAATTTATGTTATTAAGGGTAACCTATACTACTTAAATTTAAAATTTCAGGATGGAGACTTCATTGGAACTTTTAATATTAATAGAAACATAGTGACAGGAAAGAAAAAGTGAATTGCGGTGTATTTTCCCTTAGAAAAAAAAATTTTTTTTTTTGGTCTTTGAGATTCTGGTACCAAAGTTCACTTTTCTGAATATTTTTGACATGCTGAGTCCAAATATGACATGTGAACTGGCCTATCGCAATTAGTCTTCGAGATATCTGCACATAAATGTGGGAAAATTGCTAAAATGATATTGCTGTGTTTTTTTGAACATTTAGGTGAAAAGTAATAGCGATAGGTCAGTTCAAAGGTCATATTTGGACTCAGCACGTCAAAAACATTCAGAAAACTTAATTTTGGTACCCGAATTTTAAAGACAAAAAAAGTATTTTTTTTTTTTCAAAGGGAAATTACACCGCTTTTTCTTTCCTGTCACAATGTTTCTATTAATATTAAAAGTTCCAATGAAGTCTTCATTCTGAAAATTTAAACTTAAGTTAATATTGTTAATTTTTAACAACAGATATTTTTTCCGAAAATTTTAAAAATATCGTTTTTTGAGATATAGTTCTCCAAAAATTATGGTTAAAACCAATGACATTTGACCTTTCTCAAAAAAACCTTAGTAATTGAAATTTTAAAGGCTGCCTCATTACCTATTTTTTAAACCTGAATGAGACCAGTATTGTTATTACTTTTCGAGATATATTTATTTCTGTTAGAACACTTTTGTCAAATATATACGATTTTGTTAATTTTTAAGACCCCATATCTCGAATACTAGAATGACCAGAAGCCTGAAAAATTGGCAAAATCTCTTTTTTGTTTAAGTAAATCCCAGTACTTATTTTCATTAAATTTGGAGGTCAACTCGTCGGTTAAATTGAGGTGTTTTAGTTCAAAAATGAAAAAAAAAATGTTGCAATTTGTAGTTTTTCCGAAAAAACTTTGTTTTCCAAATTTGAATTCAAAACAAAACTTGGAAATTTTATTCTTGGAAAACAGTATAACATAAGGAAAACTTAGAAAGTGTTCTTAAGTTTTTGTGTAGATTTTTCTGTTGGTCGACACTGCGGATTTCACCTAGATAATCAAAACAGATATTCAGCAAACCGCGTCTGCTTAAATCAGTAGATTTCTAATATGGCTCAAAATGGGTGTATTTTTAGCAGATTTTTCTACTAATTGGACAGAGGATTTAATATGAGTGTAGTGTTATTATTATAAAAAAATGTGATGTAACAACAAAAGATTTACATATGCAACATGTTGCAATAATGTATATTTTAAAAATAATTACATATGAAGAGATAAAAATAATATTGCTTAAATCAAAATGACTGTGTACATGAACAGTGTTTTGTTTTTTTTTATTATTTTGAAAATAAATAATAAAAATTGAAGAAAAAACAAATAAATACAATTTGATGCAACACTACATACAATATTTTGTATTTATGTATATTTAAAACAAACAGCAACCCAAACGTGTAATCAATCATGTTGAAATCATTAAAATGCTTTAGCCAGCCAACCAGATACAAGAAAATAATACAAAATGTATGTAAATTCAAATAAAACAGCTAGAAGAAATTTAAAACATTTTTTTTTTTGCTGTTGTTGTTGTTGTTCAAATGCCCTACAAACTGACAAGATTTTGTTTTATTTGTGTAAAAGCAATGTGCAAAGAACGCGGAATTTACATCAAAATATTTATTTTACATACAAAATGAAATAAAAAATAAAGAAAAATAAAGAAAATAAAACAGATTTCAAAATATTTTCTTACAGTATTTTTGATGTAATACTTTTTAAAACAAAATTCACTCATACGCCTAGTAGGTTAAAATATTATTAAAATGAAAAATCATCATGTACACTCAAAATAATTACTCTGTTAAATACTCTGTAAAATGACTGTAATCTCAATTCGACAGATATTTGACAAAGTTATCTGTCGAAATACAGATTTTAAGAAAATACTTTGTATTTTCTTGTGACCGAAAAACAGAATTTTATCTGTAATTTTACTTTTTTCTTTGTAATCTATATTTCGCAGATAATAAACAGTGTTTTATTGTTAAAATACGGATTTTAGAAAAATACTTTGTTTTTTCTCGTAACCAAAATACTAAATTTTATTTGTAATTTTACTTTTTGCTCTGTAAAAATAAAAATCACTTCAAAAAACTTCCCAATATGACCGATAAGCCCCTCTTTAAAAAGTGTCTTAAATTACAATAAAAACTGGTAAATTTTACGAGGATGACGTGTAAAATTAGAGTTACTGGTTAAAAACTCGTAATATTCACAAAAATATAAAAGTAAATTTACAATTTGGAAGCAATTAAGCGGCCAAATTTAACAAAATTTTAATTAATTTATTTTTTTTTAATTTTAATAAATAAATTTACAGTTATTTTTATCGAAATCATTTTACAGAGTTTTCTTCGTAAAATAACAAAAAATCTTGCTGGTTGGAAATCTATGGTATTTTCTGCTGGCTCAGCAGAGTATCTCTGTAATTTAACAGAGTGATTATTTTGAGTGTATGTAAAGAGGAAAACTAAAGGGTATTAAATTTAAATGTATGAATCATCAACATGTTGTATGCAGCTAAAAAAAAAATCATTAGGCCATAACGACAAGAACTACATAGAAAGACAAGCCCTCTTTAACCATTGAAACATGCAACACAAACAGCAGCCAACGCAATATGCAAATATACTACATATTTATGTATAGGAAATCGATGCCACATCTAAAGCTACAAGAAGAACATTTTTATTTATCAAACAAATGTCTCAACATATCATTTTAAAAAAACTGTCTAAAATATAAATATGTTTTGTATATGAGTTATTCCACACCAAACTCAAACCAAAAAGAAAAGTCAAGAAAAGCCGAATCTATGAATACCCTCCGCAATGCCCTTTTTAAAGGCAGTAAATTTTCTAACGTGAAAAAAATTAACAATTTTGATTAGAAATTTTTTATTTTGAGTAAAACATCCCGAGTAAAAATAAACATATATAACAATATATAACCAGATGCAAACATAATAAATCATATATGATTATACATCGCGTGAGATATTTTCAAAATTTTTTAAATGCAGTCATATGTAGTTATATACACTCAAAGTAATAACTCTGTTAAAAACTCTGTAAAATAACTGTAATCTCAATTCGACAGTTATTTGACAAAGTTATCTGTCGAAATACAGATTTTAATAATATACTTTGTATTTTCTTGTAACCGAAAAACAAAATTTTATCTGTAATTTTACTTGTTACTTTGTAGTTTCTATTTTAGAGATAATAAACAGAGCTTTTTGTTAAAATACAGATTTTATAAAATATTTATGTTTTTTCTCGTAACCAAAATACAAATTTCAACTGTAATTTTATTTATTGCTCTGTAATAATAAACCCTGGTAAATTTTACGAGGATGTCGTGTAAAATTGGAGGTACTCGTAAAAAAATTTCACAAAAATAAACAAAAAGTAAATTTACAATTTTTAAGCATTAAAGCGGGCAAATTTACTCGATGGCATTTTTCAATTGTGAACACCAGATTGGCTATTTGACCAGAAATCAAATAGTAAATAAAATAGTTAAATTCTGGTCGCTTTTATCAATATTTTATCGATAATTCTGTAAATTTACAGTTTTTTTGATCGATATCATTTTACAGAGTTTTCTTTGTAAAATAACAAAAAATCTTGCTGGTTGGAAATCTATGGTATTTTCTGCTGGGTCAGCAGAGTATCTCTGTAATTTAACAGAGTGATTATTTTGAGTGTATAATTGAATCATGATTCGGATTAAAAGGTGTACGGTTGATATAATTATATAAAATTATATGAGGGTCAATACAAAATTTGTTTTTCTGTATAATTTAATATAAAATTATATATATCCTATTCTGTTCCATATATAACACTATATGTTTCCACTTAACCAACAATTTTCTAAGTTTTTAAGGCAATGTATGAGAAACTTTTTAAAATGTTCCTAAACATTTCCTTGTTAGGGTTATGTATATCACCTATCTGGTTCGAAGCGTACCCGAACATTTTTTTGTTTAAGAAAATTATATGTTTGGTGAATGTATCGTTGACCTGTGGTGTGTCTCAACCCAAACCAAAAAACACCAGGATTTTACATGTTTTTATTCAATTAGATCTAATTAAATCCACTAATATATGTCAATGTCTGGTCAAAACTCGGATGAAATCAAATCATATTTTATACAAGTTGATCTTTTTTAATGCAAAAACATCCACCATTATTCGGATTAAATTGCGTATAAATATATATATATATAAATATTGTGTTATATATCATTATGTATTGCATCATATAAAAATTTTTACTCGGGATTTTTTTTTGCTATTTTTGCAATAAAAAATTACTATTTTTTTTTTTTGAGTGTAACATTTTTTTCGAATGTGATTTTTTTAGTGTAAAAATATATTTGAGCGACAAAAATACTTTTTTAAATAATTTTGTGGCTTACCAATGTTTTTAAATCTCGGTTTTTTAACACGTGAATTTAAGGTGAAACCAATCCGAAATTCATGGTTTCGCTAATAACTTTTGAACCGCTAGACCAATTTGGCTAAAATTCAATACGAACCAGACCAGGGAAACGAAAAACCAAAGACGAAATTCACTCTTTTGCTTATAACTTTTGAACCACTAGATTGATTTCGCTGGATTGCAATATCAACCAGATAAATGACACACTTTAGGAGCCTCCCTAAAGTCTGGAGGACAGACATCGCTAATTCGCCTTAAAATTGATCGAAGATCATGTATAAAATAAGAAAATACATGCAAATTAAAAAATTGTTTTGAAATTTAATATTCAAATCACATTTGAATCAAATGTGATTTTCTCCAAAAAACGATTTTTGATAAATTGACTTTTTTGAAAAACGGAAAATTTCAGAAAAGGTTCTGAAAATTTCCAAAAAAAAAAATTAAGTCGATAGGTCGTATAAAACTATACAAGAATGTTAATTTTTGAGATTGTGGTGCATTCCGCTTTAATTTGAAACATACTTAAACATTTTTACCATTTTTCCAATATTTGACCACGCCTTCTTTTTTCATTAACAATTTTGATTAGAAATATTTTATTTTGAGTAAAAAACTCTTTTTTTGTCATTAAAAAAAAAGGAAAATTACAATTTTTTTTTGAGTGTAAAACTTTTTTTGAGTGTAATGTTGTTTTACTGTAAAAATATTTCTGAATGAAATTACGTATGTAAGTACACAAAATATTGATATTTTTGTAAAAACAAACTAATTTGTTTTTTGAGTGTAAAATTTTTTTTGAGTGTACAAATTTTTTTCGAGTGTAATTTTTAACTTACCATTGCTTTTAAAACTAAACAAGTTTAAAAAGCATTGCTTTAAAACTAAACAAGTTTGAAAAGCATTGCAAAGTTACCACCAATGCTTTTTAAACTTGTTTACCTCGTGGCATTTTAGATGAAACCAATCTGAAAGTCAGGGTTTGGTTTTTGCTTATAACTTTTGAACCACTGGACCGATTGAGTTGAAATTCAATATTGAACAGACCAGGGGAACGGGAAAGATACATGCCACGTTTCAGCAGTCTCATTATTGTCTTTCGAAAGTTATCGTGTTTTTTATCTCGAAAATTCGCGAAAAACTCTTACCGAAATTTACTCTTCTGCTCATAACTTTTGAACCACTTGACCGATTTGGCTGGATTGCAATACCAACCTCGACCAGGTAAATGACCAACATATATGCCAATCTTCAGTAGCCTCTGTAAAGTCTTTCAAAAGTTAGCGTGTTTTCTACGGACAGACGGACGGACGGACATCGCTAGATCGACTTAAAATCGATCGAGGATCATGAATATATATACTTTATGGGGTTCTAGACCAATATTTCGATGTGTTACAAACGGAATGACAAACTTATGTATACCCTCTATCAATAGAATGGAGGGTATAAAAAAAAATTAAAAAAAGTGGCCGGATTTTTGGCAAATTGACTTTTTTGAAAAACGGGAAAAAAATTTTGTTGATAGCTCATACAAAATGTAAATTTTTGAGATTGTGGTGTATTCCGTTTTAATTTGGTAAATATTTAAACAAGGCCAATCGACACAAATTTGACAATTTTTCCAATATTTGACCACGCCCCCTAAGCCAAGTTTTTGAAAAATTTTAAATCCAAAAACAAAATTTTCTTAGGCCCATATAGGGCTAGTCATACAACCAATTCAGAAACTCAAGGAGCACAAGTTCTGTAGAGGGACATTTGGTGTGGAATGTCTCATATACTTTATGGGGTCCTAGACCAATATTTCGAGGTGTGACAAATGGAATGACAAAATTTTAATTACGCCCTATCACTAGAGTGGAGGGTATAAAAAATATGTCTTGCTACACATCTTATTTGTAAATTTTAATGCGCTAACACGAATATAAAAAAAAAAAAATTCGGAAATATCGACATTTAAAAATAAAAAAAAAAAAAAAATTTCCTTCGTTCAAGAAAAGTCAAACATTTTTTCCACTGACCCTTTCATAAAGCTTGAGACAGGATTTCATTTAAACTTAAATTGAACGAATTCCGATAATTTTAACGCGTGGCGTCCTTCAATCAAAATTTTGGGGTTTTGGAAAATTTCCACCAAAATTTTGGATATTTCATAAAAAATAATGGCTCGCCGAATTTGAATACCAAAAGTTTTCTGAAACCGGTTTAGCGTTTTTTAAGACACCGTCATTTTAAATTTGTAAAAAAATTTCAAAAAGGCCGGGTTTTCCAATGTTCAATCAATTGAAATAATAAAAAAAAAAAAACTCAAAAACGTTTTTTAATGGACTATGACAAAGTTCATTTAAAATAAATTTGAGACAAATCAGACCATTGTAACTAATGGCGCCTTTCGATCAAAATTTAGAGTTTTTGGTGAATATTTTCTACACTCAAAAAAACCTTGTAAAATTACAAGAAATGTTTGTATTTTTTTTTTGCTACATCCAATTTGTTATTTTACAAGCTTTTTACTAATAATTTTTAATTTTAAAAGCTTTTTACCAAAAAATTGTAAATTTACAATTTTTTTTTTTACAAAATTTTTTGCTACTTCCTATTTTACGAGAATTCCTACAAGATTTTTACTAAAAAATTTGTAATTTTTCAACTTTTGTTTTGGCGAAATAAAACTTACAAGAAATTCTCGTAAATTTACAAGATTTTTTTTTTTGTAAAAAATCTTGGAAATTTGTAAAATTACAAGAAAAAAAAATTATTATTAAAAATTATTTATTTAAAAACAAGGAAAACTGTCAAATATTGGTAAAAAAAAATAATTTGACAAGGTTTTTTTTTTTAAGTGTAGAAAACCAAAACTTTGATCAAAGGCCGCCACGGGTTCATATGATAGGATTTGGCTTAAATTAATTTTAAATAAAAGTCTGTCTCAAGCTCTATAAAAGGGTCAAGAAAAATAAATTTCAAAATTTTTAAAACAAATTTCTTGAACGTAGGAAAAACAGCCATTTTTTGCAAATTTCAAACAGATATCTCGAAAACCATAAAAATTAATAAATATTATTTGTCGCAAGACATATTTCTTATTTTTTTTTTTTTTTAATTTTCAAAAATACAAAACTTTGATCGCCAGTTGCCGCGGGTTAATTTAATCTGATTGGCCTCAAATTTGTAGCACCTAACGTTTATGTCTAGTGGAATAAAAATTTCCCCGGAAAATCATAAGTTGAAAAATGTGCATTTCACATGTGCTCTGAAATCCCTCATATACAATTATCCATTAATATTAGAAAATCTACAACAAGGCAACACAAAAAAAAAACAAAATTGCATTTAATAAAGCTAATTAGTTGTAAGTTTTACAAAACATACAAGAAAACAAGACACTATATAGCAGCATCTCGTTTTCCACTACTCTACATTGAATGTGCCCAAAAAGACCATCCCATTACACCACACACATGTGTTCACAAAACATCACTTTCAGACATGACGTTTTTTCGTTTTTGTTTTTGGCTGTCCAAAAAGAAAACGCATTTCTAAATACAAAATGTACGAGTACTAACAACGTATGTTGTCTAATACAGCTAACACACTTACACACTAAAATGTTTGCGTGTGTTCAGTTGAGAAAAATCTCAAAAAAGTTTAAAAAATCGTTTGTCGTTCATATCATGATCCCGGAAACATTGCCAACAACTCGTTGTCGTTTAGCTAGTAAGTCAACGAAAGCATCAGTAAAATGATACAAATACAAAAACAAAAAAATATTATATCGAAATCTAAAATAAAATCCACTTAAATAACATTTTTCTGTCCCAGACATTTGCTTAAATTGTAAAATTGATATCTGGTTTTTGTTCACGCGATTTTACACGTTGTGTAACTTTGAAAATGGTTAACAAAATTTAAAAAAAAAAATTTAATTTTTAATAAGAATTTTACTAATAAAATCCAGAAAAATTATTTGAAAAAAAAAAAAATTATTGAACAAAAAATTATTAAAAAAAATTTTTTTTTTTTACAAATTTGAGACCAATCGGATTAAATAAACCGGTTGCGCCCCGTAATCAAAGTTTTGGACTTTTAAAAATTAAGAAAAAAACAAATAAATAAAACAGTTAAATTTGACATTGCCGAATGTATTGATTCCCTCCACAATGTGAAAAAGAAGATTTCAAAAAACCTTAAAAAAAAAATTCCCCGAAAAAAAATTTTTGTGAAAAAAAAATCCTTTTAAAAGTTTTACGTTTTATCGTTTTTTAAAGAAAAACCATTTGTTTAACGTTCAGTTTTTTTAAATGACTATTTTTGTTTTTTGTATCAAAAATAACAACATAAAAAATAAAGACATTTATTAGCATTAAATTTATAAAGTCATTTATTTGTGTTCTGAAAGTTAAGTTTAATAATTTGTGTACATTATTTTTTTTTAAATAGTTGTAATTTTTTAAAGAATAACACCGCTCCACAAATCTGAGGTTTGTCGCGGTTAAAGTGTCAAAAAAGGCCCATTTTGGTAATTTTTGAGCTCTTAAAAAATAAGAACCTGACATGCGAATGAATTGATTTACGTGTGTATGGAAATTTGTTAAAAAACACTGTGTAAATAAACTAAATATTTATGGAAGGTTTTTTGGTAATTATTTTTTTAACATTTTAGAAAATTAAATTCCAAGAACATTTTATCTTGTCTTATAGAGAAAATCAAATACTTTTGATTGAGCTTAATACCAACTCAATCGCATGTCAGTATCTCATTTTATAAGCTTTCAAAAAGGGTCCAAAATGGCCATTCTCGCCACTTTAACCGCGAATAACTCAAAATCCTGACGTGATAGACATATTTGGGTAGCAGATTTGGAATCAGCGCAACAAACACTACCTAAATCACTTACCAGAATCCAATACGCATTTTAATGTTGAGCTGTGTAATCATTAGTTTTTAACTACTTGTGTGGGTTATTTTTTTGTAGAAAAAAAAATTTCAAAAAAATTTTTTATTTTTTTTTTTTATTAAGAATTACCATATAATTACAAATCATATACTAATTTTACCTAACCGAGAACTGGTAACAATGACCTTCGTCTCGTTGTTGCGAAACAGACCAAGGCCTCTGGTGGGAATCGAACCCACGACCCCCAGACTCATAGGCTAGCACGCTACCAACTAGCCTACTGGGGCGCCTATTAAAAGTGAAATGCACAAAAAAAAAAAAAAAAAAAAAAAATTTCAAAAAATTATTTATAGAAATATAAAACATGTTTGTATCAAGTGACTTTGGCACGATGGGTAGAGTGTCTGGCCAGAATGTAGTTGATTGCGGGATCGATTCCAAAAAATTTTATTAACAAAGATTTAAAAAATAATTGAATAGAAAAATTGTAAAAAATTACCTACGAAATCATTAATTTTTAATGTTTTAGAAATTTCAAAAAATCAATTGTTATCCAAAAAAGAACAATTGTAATTCGAAAAAGATCAATTGTAATTTGAAAAATATCAATTGTAATTCGAAAAATATCAATTGTGATTTGTAAATTATCAATTGTAATTCAAAAATCAATAATAAATCGAAAATAGATCAATTGCAATTCAAAAAAGAAAAATTGAAATTCGAAAAAGAGCAATTGTTATTCGAAAAATATCCATTGTAATTCAAAAAAGATCAAATGTAATTCCATAAAAATCAATGGAAGTTCATTGTAATTTAGGAAATTCAATTGTAATTTTGGACATACAACTGATCTTCTTCAAATTACATTCATATTTTTCAATTACAAATAGAATTTTTGAATTACAAATGGAATTTTCGAATAACAATTAATCTTTTAGGAATTACATCTGTAAATGGGTACTGTGGAGGGTATTTTCGATTAGCTACAGTCGAGGATCATTCTTACAGTTTTCTCATTTAAAATCTCAAAATCTGAAACAGTTACAATCGAAAGTCCAATTCCTAATTCAAATAATGCAGAGTGTTGTATACGGCAAAGTAAATGTTGATTTAATTTTATATTTGTTCTTTGTACTACAACATACTAACCAACACATTGGCACTCACATTTTCTATACACATTCACTAAAACAGAAGCACCAAACACCAAAAATATAAAAAAATATCGTAAGTGGTCAAAATTGTGCGTCATTAATACTGATGATGCTTGTTGTGTTGCCTGTTTGTAGTTACGTATGTATTAGGGTGGAGCAAATTTTACGTTTTTTCAAATTTCAAAGTCGTTGGAGTCGAAAAAGTTTCCTTTTGGGATCAATATTAACACAAACAAAAATTTGAACCTGTAGGGCAATGTCTCTCGGTTCCTTTTTTGATTTGAAAATCAGAAAGTTTCGAACAAAGTGAAAAAAAAAACATTTTTAAAATTTTTTTAGCTTAAAAAAATTGCTAACATTCGGACATAACGGAAAAACTGTTTTTATTGCAAATTTTTTTTTGTATGTTTCCGTTTTTTCAAAAGCCATTGCCCAACAGGTCCAATATTTGTTTATTATACCCTTCACCACACTGTGGTACACTGTATAATGAGTTTGCGCTGATGTTTGTAATTACCCTAAATATTGGTCCTAGACCCACTTTTAAGTATACTGATAGACTCAAATAACTTTTTGAGTCGATTTAGCGATATCCGTCCGTACGTCCGTCTGTCCATCCGTCCATCCGTCCGTCCGTTTGTCTGTCCATGTAAACGTTGTAAACACGATACAGGTCGCAATTTTTAATCAATTGACTTGAAATTTGAAATTAAAGCCTCTTTTGGCTTCTGGACAAAGCCTATTGAAATTGGAAAAAATCGGTCCATATTTAGACCTAGCCCCCATACAAAGGTCCTCTTTAGTTTTGGTTCAAATGACTCTAATAACCGCATTATAGTAGGTATATTTTCGAAATTAAGCATTTTTATCTAAAAAAATCAAAGAAGCCTATTTCACTCAAACTTGATTTATGAGTGTTTTTACACTTATTAAAGATTTGACAAAATATGGATCTAATCAGTCCATGTTTGAACTTGGGACCCATTTTCCGTGAAACTCTGGTGTAGGGTATTATATGGTCGGTCTTGACCGACTACAATTTTCTTACTTGTTTTTTTGTGTTAAAAATTGACTCTAAAAGACAACTTTTGCTCCACCCTAGTATGGATATATGTTGCTGCTTTTGTTGTGAGACAAATAGACGGATAGTTATAGTAAATCACCAACAAATGCATTTTCATTAGGTTTTATTTTTTTGTGTTTGGTTTTTAAAAGGTTCACTCAAAATAAAATGTGTGTAAAATCGGAAAAAAATTAAACAACAGATTTCAGCTAAGAAAATTTGCTAAAATTTTTGAATTGACAATTCTTAACTAAAAAAAATCTGCTGTGTTAGCAAAATTTTTTGTAAATGTGAAAGTGAAGAAAGCTAAAAAGACATTGGTGATTAAGTCTTTTCAGATGCTAAGCGAGATCGTTCAAAATCAATGAAATTTTTAGCCCTTAACTCATAAATTCGACCTTATAGACCTATTTCCCAGAAACCAAAACACACATGATGCAAGTATTTTTAGAAAATTGAGTCTCTTTTACGATAAATGGTATGTATTCCGGAAATAGAGTCATTTGATGTGTCAATGTGAGTCATTTGAATTTCAAAAAAAAAAATGCGTTTTTAGTGGTTACTCTAGTTCCTCAGGGGGAAACTTATTCCCTCTTTTTAAATTTGTTCCCTTTTACGAACTGGACCTGCCCATTATTATTGCTAAAGTGGCTTAAAATCAGGTTTTTTTACCCCCATACTGTTGTTGACGGGTAAAAAAATTTAAATTACTGTTTCACTTTCTGAACTATCTTTTTTAGAGCTCTAGAGTCTAAGAATTCAATCCCATCGAAGTTTTACTCAAATTAATTAAAAATGTATTGCATATTTTAAGGAACTAATACCGAGACAAAAAACTTTATTTAAAAATTCTCAGTGTATTAAACACAATTTCTATATCTGCTCGTTTACACAAACAAAAAAAATGTACATTTGAGTGTTTGGCTGTTGTCAAAATTAATTACTCCACCATATGCAACATGAGATGTGGATGTTGTTTTCAACCCATCAACAACAACAACACAGAAAAAAAGGGGAACAAGTTGTCGATTGCAGTTGCCAATTTCATTTCATTTCAGTTCAGTTTTTTTTCCTTCATTTTTCAATTGCTGTTTTTATAATTTACATACATATGAACACAGCAGCCATATTTACAGTAATTAATGGAAAGTTTTTGTTGCTGTTGCTATTGCAGTGTTCCCAATATTTTTGCTTTTTTGGTGGCATCATGAGTTATGAATGTTTATGAACTGCATACAAATTATTTTTAATTTGCTATGATTTGTTTTACAAAAAATATTGATGGTTTAATTAATATTTCGTTAAAAAAAAGAGAAAAACAAATCTGACATTATTTATGGTAATTGAATGTTATAATACTAATTTATTATAAGTTACGAAAATAGAGTTTGGAAAAATCTAAGAAATCAATAATTTTTATATCCTCCAAGCTAAATTTGTCATTCCGTTTATAACACATCGAAATATGACTCCATATAAAAATATATATTTTCCATGTTTTATCTATTCTGAGAATTTTTAGCGATGTCTCCGCAAAAGTTTGAAACAAATATATCTTACAAGCTTACCATCCCGGTTTTTCGTTACCGGTTGTATTGAATACCGGATAATAGAAGGATCAAGATTAGTCTACTGATTTCAAGAAAATTTCAAATTTGAATAATTTAAACAATAAAATTTGAATAATCATTACGTGGAATATAAAAAGGAATCAAAAAACTTTTTTTTACACCTCTAGAAACTGAATTTTTTTAAAATACTTTAGCAGAATGTTTTTTCACCGAAGGACCCTACATTCCAAAATTCAAGCTTCTAAGGTCATTATTATAGGAACAAACAAAAAAGTACCAAAAGTACACTTTCTTACCTCCGCTAGAAACGGAATTTCCAAAAAGTACCTCTTTCAGAATGTTTTTTTTTTTCACCAAAGAATCCTACTTTCCATATTTCAATATTCTAGGATCATTGTTTTAGCAAATATTTAAAGTACAAAAAGGATCTTACATTCCTAATTTTAAGTTTCTAGAACCATTACGTCAGAAAATATCAATAGTACCAAAAATACACTTTTAGCCATTTTACCCCACTAAGAAGCGTAATTTCCAAAACGTATTTTTCCCAGAATATTTTTTTACCGAATTCTCCTACTTCCAATTTTTAAGAATCTAGGACGATGTTGTCAGGAAGTATAAAAAGTTTCTATAATTACACAGGGCAACACTTTTTTTTGCCCGGGTTCTGATAGCTAATTTTGCGTATTAGGGGTACGCTGATTTCAAATCTGGCTACCGTTTTTCTGGGTCAGCTCTATTTTTCGAGATATAGCATAAGGAAACTTTGAAAATAGGCTGTTTTTGGCATGTTTGTGAGTCCATATTTCCCAACACTTGGGTTACATCCAAAAAGTGAATGACAATTTTACGTATGTTGGATATGCTGAGTTCAAAAATGCTCTTACTTTTGTTGAGTCATCTTTAGTTTTGGAGATATCGCTAAAATAAAATTTTTAAATTTATTCCCTCGTTAATTTTGTCTGAATATTTATGCCCTTTTTAATAACTCGAAAACTAAAGCTGTCAGAAAAAAGCTAATACCAGTTTTGGAATCCTGACATACAATATAGTTAAGTTCGTGTTTAAAACTGAGGCACTAAATTTTTTTTGGAAAATTATAGCCAAGCAAAATTGGTAAAAAACGCACTTTTTCGACTCTTTAACAGCGAATTGCTCGCGAACGCGAGCTGATGGAAACAATTGGATAACAGATTCGGAATCAGCACACTAAAATCCATATAAATGGTCAGGCAAATTGAAATAGGTAAAATTTTGTCAACCTGTGTTATTATTTCATTAAATAAAAAAGTACCAAAATGTGTACTTTCGGTACATTTTATAAAAGGTACTTTTTATAAAAGGTACTCTTTAAAAAATGTACTTTAAATTAAAGGCACTTTTTATAAAAGGTACTATTTATAAAAAGTACTTTTTATGAAAAACTACTTATAAAAGGTACTTTTTGTAAAAAGTTCTTTTTATAAAAGATACTTTTTATAAAAGGCGTTTTTATAAAAGGTATCTTTTATGAATGGTACTTTATTTAAAAAGTACTTTTTATTAAGGTTATATTTTGTAAGGGTATTTTTTATTAATGGTATTTTTTAAAAAAAACATACTTTTTATAAAAGGTACTTTTTATAAAAGGTACTTTTTATAAAAAGTACTTTTTATAAAAGGTACATTTTATAAGCGGTACTTTTTATAAAAGGTAATTTTTATAAAAGGTTTTTTTTTTATAAAAGGTATTTTTACAAAAGTTATTTTTACAAAAGGTACTTTATATAAAAGGTACTTATGTAAAAAGGTACTTATTATAAATGGTATATAAAAGGTACTTTTTATAAAAGGTACTTTTTATAAAAGGCACTTTTTATAAATAGTACTTTTTATAAAAGGTACTTTTTATAAAAGTTACTTTTTATAAAAGGTACTTTTTATAAAACTTACTTTTTATAAAAGGTACTTTTTATAAAAGGTACTTTTTATTAAAGGTGTTTTTTATAAAAGGTACTTTTTATAAAAGGTACTTTTTATAAAAGGTACTTTTTATAAAAGGTACTTTTTATAAAAGGTACTTTTTATAAAAGGTACTTTTTATAATAGGTAGTTTTTATAAAAGGTACTTTTTATAAAAGGTACTTTTTATAAAAGGTACTTTTTATAAAAGGTACTTTTTATAAAAGGTACTTTTTATAAAAGGTACTTTTTATAAAAGGTACTTTTTATAAAAGATACTTTTTATAAAAGATACTTTTTATAAAAGGTACTTTTTATAAAAGGTATATTTTATAAAAGGAACTTTTTATAAAAGGAACTTTTTATAAAAGGAACTTTTTATAAAAGGTACTTTTTGTAAAAGGTACTTTTTATAAAAGGTACTTTTTTTAAAAGGTACTTCTTATAAAAGGTACTTTTTATAAAAGGTTTTATTTTATAAAAGTAACTTTTTATAAAAGGTTTTATTTTATAAAAGGAACTTTTTATAAAAGGTACTTTTTATAAATGGTATTTTTTATAAAAGGTACTTTTTATAAAAGGTACTTTTTATAAAAGGTACTTTTTATAAAAGGTACTTTTTATAAAATGTAGTTCTTATATAAGGTAGTTTTTATAAAAGGTACTTATTATAAAAGGTATATTAAAGGTACTTTTTATAAAAGGTACTTTTTATAAAAGGAACTTTTTATAAAAGGAACTTTTTATAAAAGGTATTTTTTACAAAAGGTTTTATAAAAGGTATAAAAAGTACCTTTTATAAAAAGTACTTTTTGTAAAAAGCATTTTTTATAAAAGGTACTTTTTACAAAAGGTACTTTTTATAAATGGTACTTTTTATAAAAGGTATTTTTAAAAAAGGTTATTTTGTAAATGGTAGCATTTCAAATTTCAGGTGTCTAGGATAACTATATAACGAAATATAAAAAGTACCAAAAGTAAGCTTTTTTACCCATTTACGACTCTTAGAAATATAATTTTCAGAAAGTACTTGCTCCAGAATGTTGGCAAAATCCAGCCTTAGGGGATCTTTATTCCGGGAGGTGAACATACAGTCCAAATTTCAAGTCTCTGTGACAATTTTTTAAGGAGATATAAGCATTATTTTAATAGATATAAAAAGTACCAAAATAAAAAAGAAAATAAGAATTGCCAAAAATAATACTTAAGTTTATTTTCTACTTTTTTAAAACAAATTTAAATTTCGTTTACCTACCAATTTAAAAAAAAAAAAAACAAGTAGAAAAGTTAAATTAGACTTTGCCGAATCTATGAATACCCTCACAATGCCCTTTTTAAAGGATAGTACATTTTTAACATGAAAAAAAATTAACAATTTTGATTAGAAATATTTTATTTTGAGTAAAAAATTCTTTTTTTATCATTTAAAAAAAAAGAAGATAAATTACAATTTTTTTTTTTGAGTGCAAAACTTTTTTCGAATGTAATGTTTTTTTTTACTGTAAAAATATTTCTGAGTGAATGTACGTACGTATGTACACAAAATATTGACATTTTTGTAAAAAAAAAATAAATTTTTTTTGAGTGTAAAATTTTTTTTGAGTGTAAAATTTTTTTTGAATGTAAAATTTTTTTTGAGTGTAACTTTTAAGTTAGCAATGCTTTTAACAAACAAGTTTGAAAAGCATTGCTATGTTACCACCAATGCTTTTAAAACTTGTTTACCACGTTGCATTTAAGATGAACCCAATCTGAAATTCGGGGTTTTGCTTATAACTTTTGAATCACTGGACCGATTGAGCTAAAATTCAATAGCAAATAGACCTGGGGAACGGCAAAGATACACGCCACGTTTCAGCAGTCTCAATAAAGACAATAGTCTTTCGAAAGTTATCGTGTTTTTTATCTGATAAATTCGCGAAAAACATTTGCCGAAATTTACTCTTTTGCTCATAAGTTTTGAATCACTGGACCGATTTGGCTGGATTGTCTTTTCTGTAAAGTCTTTCAAAAGTTAGCGTGTTTTCTACGGACACACAGACGGACGGACGAACATCGCTAGACCGACTTAAAATCGATCGAGGATCATGAATATATATACTTTATGGGGTCCTAGACCAATATTTCAATGTGTTACAAACGGAATGACATACTTATGTATACCCACTATCACTAGAGTGGAGGGTATAAAAATATTGCAAATTTTTTTTTTTTATCAAGAAAAGAAAAAAAAAAATATATTTCCCTAAGGAAAATTATTATAGCCTATTGACTTTATTTCATTAAAATGTATGGCCTTAAGTAAAATTCAATATCATTTGTAATTTATCGATTGCCATATATTTACATTTTGTATCTAATTTTATTATTTCTTTATTGTAAAATATTACCAAATATTTCTTAAAAATAACTTGTGACGTTTTCTTCTCTATTTTGTTTGTTCTTAAATTCTTTCAAGTAAAATGCCAATAAATCAAAATGACCTTTTTATGGGCTGTTTTGTTATTTTGTTTATCAAGGTCTATGTCCTACATTTTTTTTTTGTTTTTTGTACAAAAATTTCTAAAAGACCCGAAAACTAGAAACAAGAAAAAAAATTTAAAAATATTAATAAATAACGTACATATTTTCCAAAAATATATTTTCGTTTACTAAATACCTCAAGAGTATATTGGAAAATGATGATGATGTAAAAAATGGCATTTAGGTGGAACAATTTTTAACAAAAAAGAAAAAAAAAAAAACACACAAAACTAAATTGTTTTTTGTCTCTTAATAAAATTTGTACAAATAACCATTCAATAAAGGTGTGTTTTATGTGACATTCCCCCCTTTATATAGTTTTTGTATTGCTACAGTGAGGGAAATTTAAATAAAGGAATTATTAAAAACATTCTCGGCAGCCGTTCATTAAAGTGATCATAGTTTAACAATCTTCTGTATTAATTTATCAAAGATTTTTTAAAGATTATTCTTTAGGAAAATAAATTAAATAGTGGCTTTAGCGGAATTTCGCTGAGTGTTTTATACTTTGTAAATTGTTAAAAAATACTTGTTTTGATACATTTATTGTTGTAGTTTTTTTTTTACAACGTTGTTAAAGAAACTTTATTAAATTTAAACTTATTTACAAAGTGAATTACATTGTTTAAATATTCTCACATTGTTACCAACATTAAGTGCTTTTTTAATAACAATCACAAGGAAAGTTTTAATTTTTTCAGAATTTTTAAAGTTTTTATTCATTTTTCTAAAATTATTTAGTATTTTTCTGAATTATTCAGATTTTTTTTTTTTGATTTATCTAAAATTTTCTGAATTTTTCAGATAAAGACAAATTTTTGTCTTATGATGATGGATTTTCCTACACTTTTTAAAAGTCGCAATTTT